>JAIOKQ010000127.1:0-350977 GCA_020654165.1 Oryctes rhinoceros
AATTTAATTTGAGCGTTGTTATTTGTAATTTTATAAAATTATCGTCAACTAAATTGGAAGGCAGATTGAAAAAGACAACCGAATGACAACAACAGGGCGCTTCACATTTTTACTTCATTTAACGAGCATATTTTATTCTTACAAAGGGAACAAATTAAAAAAAAAAAAACAAAAAACAAAACCGAAAACTTACACAAATACAAAAGCAACTCATTCTGCCCTTCGATCACATCTTCCTTCTTGGAATCCAACGAATTCAATATTTTCAACACATATTCCTCTTCTTTATCAGCTGAACGCTGACTACCGTTAACGGTAACTTTAAAATTTCTATCGTCGTAGCCGTCTAGCTCGCAAATCGATTTGCACGCGAATCCGTACAGCTTCGTTACTAATTGCCCAGCGTCGTCCAACGTTAATTGCGGACGAATATTTTCGCCGGGACTCAAAAGTTCACTGTTAGTCATGTTGCTTTCGGCACGTTTGCGATTAGCTCCCTTTCCGCCGTACGTACGGTATCCGCACGAGTAAATTGAATAATAAGAAAATTACAACGATTTTGCGCGAGGCAGTCTTCTTTGACGTTGTAAATGCGTGCGCACGCTTAGTTAAATTAATTAATTGCCATCAGATTGTAGGGTAGATGTTAGTAATTGTATTCACTCTCGTGGTTATAGCCGGAAGATACCGTGAACTCCAAGATTTTCTCACATATCAAAAGTATGTATGAGATCTGGTACTAAGTGCGCGAATTGAGCGTGTTTAGTATCAAAACAGATAATGCGCGTTTCTTCGTATGAGGGAGTCTTTGATTTAATAAGGAGCGGGTTAAGAAACGAAGGAAGCAAAGGCCAATAAGTTGACACTCTCCAGTAAACATAAATTTGCAGTTTCACATCAAAGAATTCCAAAAGTAATGAACCAAATATTCATCTTTATCGGTAAAGTAAACCATGAGGGTGTTATAAAAAGAGTTTATTGGCGATTTATTGCCAACACCTTTCCACTCATTTCGCCGAGAGTAGTAACAAAACAAGAATTCAATTTTCTAGTTTGTAGAACTTAGAACTTTTGGAAAGATGTCTCAGAGAGAGCCGCCGTTGCGATTTTTATCTCCTCAAGAACCTCTTGGAACCTTTTTAAATTATGTTTTGGAGATACCGCCCACAGAATGAGAACAATGTTTGGAAAATTACTCGAATAGGTGTATAAGAGCCAATATTTTGAAAAACAATAAGAGGACCTGTGCTAAAACTATTTCTTCGTTCATTATCCTTGTGAAAACTTAAAAGGTATTGCTCGTATTACATAGATAGACATCAATATGAGGCCGTCATAAACATTTAGTAATCATAAAAACGTAGGCTTCCACGGCCGGAGTCTGTTAAAACTAAACGTTTTCCGGGTTCGAACCGTGTCATGTCGTTAACAATAATTATTATTGTAACGAAATTATTGTTGTTCATTTAGTAATAGTTAAACCATTTATTTGTTTAGTTTTTAACCGTCAAATTTCATTCAATTCTGATATGAGCCTTTAGCGTTGGTTTCGTCGCAATTATTTCCTCAACATAACAGGTACTCCGAACCAAAAAAAAACTCTTCCGCCAGAACTTCCTGACACGTCGCAGTCAGAAACAGGTCGTCCTACCAATGGCTCCTCTTACCAGTCGATCAACGATCGATTTAACAATTTAAAGATCACGCATTGATAAGCTTTTTATTTCAACGTTATCTGTTGCGGAAGACTTCCGCGATCGTTGTTTTCCTTTAAAAAATGCGGGTTTCTGAATTGGGATCCGCTCTCAGTTGCACGCAACAGCCTAGAAGAAGCTCCATGAAATTGAGACCGAAACGTCGGCATTATCATTTCTAAGTAAGACTTTTGACTTTCATTTAAGCGTCGAAATGTATAAACAACTGCTGTAATTATCTGCCGCCGATCTCAAAAACTTGCGAAACTGGCAATGTTATTTGCTCAGAAATTTAATTTTTAAAACCTGATGTATTTACAACAAAATCTAAACGCCCACATACGCTTGCACGATTCATATTTTTTTAAAAATGATTATTTTGCTAACATTCCGCTTATTTGCGTTTGGTTCAGTAAATACCAAACTGGTGCCCCGAAATGTATATCATACTGCAGCACTAGACTATTACAAGATATGCCGGTAATATGTAGTCTCTTACAAAAATATTAACGGATATCATCACGTATACTTGTGATTTTACACACAGCGTTAAAATTACGTCAGTCCAACGAAAAGGTACAAATAGCCTAAACAAAACTAAGGGGCTTTGAGTGTTATGTTATCAGTGTTTCTCCATAATGTTAAATGTAACTCCTTAAACAAACGAACCATATAAAAAAATATTTGTTTAAATGTTCTTTTTCAGAAACTTGATTATTTAATCTTCTTAAACATTAATAATGATAACAAGGACTACGGGATAGTGTGGCAGACAGCACAAAAGCGTTGGCACACTGAACATCACACAAGTTTAATTAATTAATTCGAAGTAGCGAAGGATACGTTGATCCGTACCAGTAGAGATGACAAAGGCAGGTGGAATTACTCCTTTTTTACAGCGACTAGATAGACTCGTGTCTATTCGTCTCGTAAGGAAGGGTTCGTGTTGCTTACTGGTGTCCCCGAGAGGCGACAAAAGACGAAGCTGTCTAGTCTCCGCAAAAAGGTTCATGATAAAGGTTTCATCCGCCTTTATCGTCTCTATTCATAAGTAACTCTTAAAACTCAGTAAAAACTGTGCAAAACTTTTGATGCTTGTGGTATATACATATGCTACATTGTGCTTACAATGAATGATCATTTAAATTTCATGCACTATTTATTTTAGAACATACACTTGTATCTAGTATATAATCTATATAACATAATATTTGTCGTAGATAATAAATGTTATCGTAAATAATTCAAAATTAGTTGATTCTGTTTACTTAGGAGGAACTTATTTGATACAATGTTTCAGTTTAGTTGGTAATATAAATCAACCGAGAATATTTATGATTCCCAAACATTTTATTTTAATTATCTGTTTACATCATTTATCAGTCAAATTTCTTAGATAAAACTGTAATTCCGCCTATTTAAGCGTATTTATCTTTTTTATGCGAATAATTGTTCTTATCGCGTTAAAAAAAAATTATTATTAAACAGTGAAAATTTTCCATCCTTAAGCCTACTTAAGAAATGCTAAGATTAAGATAAACGGAGATTGTTAACTTGCAGATACGAATCGGTAGGTGTTGATTTGAATTGAAAATAAAAATTGTACGCGTCGTAAAATCGTCGCAATTAGTGCTCGCAGATTTTTGAAGATTTAAAAGATATATCAACATTATTGCAAAATGAATCGGAATAATGGGAACAGTTCCAAAATCGAAGCTCTGTAAACGTGAGTCCTGAAGATCAATACCTTGTTAATTTGCGTATTCCAGCTTTCGGCGAACGAAAAATTATATCTACTGATGTTTTTAGTTTCCTCTAATTTTTACGCGTAATAATGTAAGTGGACCCGCAAACGAGTCCCCCATATTCTTCACACCTCTATTGATTCTGCGAGCGAAGGTTTTTTCCTAAACTCTAGAAGCGCTCTTCGTTAACTTGTGAAGGTGAAAGTTTGAGCGACCTGTGACCAATTAATTTATTGCCTGTGCTATCTAAAGTCTTAGAGAAATGTTTCAGCGACAGTTAAGCAGTTACATCGATGACTCCGAAATGTCACTCCGAATTTCAGAAAGCTCACAGTTATCGCTCCAGTTCAACATACTGCGTGCTACCGCCAAAAGAAACGGTACAATCTTTGTTGTATTAGATTTAGCCGCTGACTTTGATGCAAGGTTCTACCGAGCTTTTTACATAGTCTTAATTTCTCACGAACCGCTCTAATATTCTTTCAACCATACCTGAACGAGAAAACTAAACAAGGCACATTCTAATATTAGTAACGTCCGCTATAGAACGTTCCAAGGAGCCATATTGAGTCCGAACCCTTCTATCCGCACAGCAGTTTTCCCAAGCGCTACTAATCACTACAATTGCCACATGTATGCTGACGATACACGACCGCGTATATCTTTCAAGCCTTGTGGAAGATTTTAAGAACGTCGCTAACTTTGTAAATGAGCGCCATCCCAAAATAAAGCCATCTAAAACAAAACTAATGGTGATAATCACAAAATGCAATCATAGACATCATCATTCAATATGTTCAATTCTTCAACTTCAACTCTCTCTGAACTTAACATCAACTGTTAAACATAGCTCTTTTCAACTTCAATACATTTATCCATCTTATTAGTAAACATTATCAAGAACACTATGCTTCATAGTTGCCGATTCATTTTATCGCCCTATCATGGTGTTATCGGCATGAACCTCTTGTTTTGAAATTGGACCAAATCCTTCCATCTATCCATGTTACGAATAGCGTAGAATGAGCAGGCGGCTCGCTTTGCCAAAAAAGTCTAGCGTTGCCTTCCTAACTTTAAAGCATCAAGAAATCGTAACAGAAAAACAATATTCTGCAATTCTACAAAATGTTTCTCTAAAGTAATAAATAACAGAACTTCTCTCTTGCTTGTTTTAATTTATTAACACCCTGTATATCTGAAGAACACAACAAAGACGGAACAATAAAAATTTCCAATACTTGATACTAATTAAACAAAACTCATGAAATAAATAAGACACATAGATAATAAACAGTCACTTCTTTATAAGGCAGTTATTCAACATACGTATTAGGTCTTATAGCGTCGTCAATCAAGCACAAAAGAATATGGAAGGATAGAGTTCAGAGAGCGATAACGACATGAATTTAATCAATTAACTGCTGATGCGAAGGAAATAAACAAATTTGCTTGTGTTGAATGCCAAGTGACTTCAATTGAACATCAAAAGAAGAATAAAACAAAACGCTTTGTAATTTTAAGATTAGGCTTTCATTAATGTTATAAACAAATGTAAATAAAAACGGAAAAAGGACGAGGTACATATGAATCCAATAGCTTTTATTGGTGAAGTTATATGTGATAATTGTTCCATGTTCTTGATATCGTAGGAGTTACATTTAATTGTTCCCGTATTCTGTAATTACCTAATGTTTAGTACTGTTCTATATCTAGGCGCGTCATACAGAGTGTTTCGTCAACAATTGTAGCCATCGACGGCTGGAGAAATACATATGTAAATTGAAAAATTATCACTTTCGATTGAAAAAAGAAACTAGTTGTTGGTGGTCTCTTTAACAGCGGAATATGTTTTCTAAATAATTAGCTATTTATCGTGAATAATTCTTGCTTATTATAAATCCTTTTCTTGTTTTAGCAGTGTTGAGACGCGGTGGGTATTTTTTCCATGCGATCGATTGATCTTTACCAATAAAACATAAATTTCCGCAAGGATGTTGCTCTATATCTATGTCATCGATACCAGATATATCTTGCTCGTTGTCAGAATTCGATAGGTACTATTCCTCGTCTTGACTGAGTTCTTCTTCATCGTCTTCAAACAACTTCATCTTCGGCTAAAGCCTCTCCCATTAATTTCCTCAATCATTCCTGATCTCGTTCGTAAGTATACATCTTTATTCTAATAAAATAAAAGAATAAGACCTAACAAGTAAAATTACCTTAAAAAAAAAAACTCAAAATATTAAAACTGAAGAGGGTGAATTAACACAAAACAAACTGTTCAATACTGCTTTTATACCAATGATCGAGATTCAGTTATACACAGAAGATACATGGGGTAGTGAGGCTTACATTAAATTTATTTACCTCAATCAATTCGAAATTATAACCGTCGCGTCTCACGACCGCTGCTGGGTTAAAGATATATGTATACTGGCTTAACTTCCTACGTATTTTGATTATTTTTACGGCTGTGCTAATAGTTAATTCAGCTAATTAAAAAAAAAATTGCATGTGTATGTTTGCATGTTCGTAATATTTCAAAAACGGTTTTTGTAACTAGAATAACGACATTATTGCAATTAAATAAATACTATCAAATCTAATCCTCTTCTTCGTCATCTTCTTCCTCTTCGTCCTCCTCCCCTTCTGCTTCATCTTCTTCGCCGGTTTTTATCGGTCCAACCTTAGGTAAATGCGCTATACGCCACTCTTCTTCTTGAGCACCCGTCGGATCGGCCATTTCCATTATTTCAGGACCGATTGGATAGTCCGCTTGAACTGGCGGAAGTGGTAAAGGGGTGAAATTGTAAGCCATGTACTTAAGACCGTTTCCTGAAAAGATTGATTTGAATCGATTTGAAGGAAAGTGGTGATTTGATTTATGTCTTTCACCTAAATAAACATTTTCGAATAGTTTCCCTTGCGTGGAAAAGCAATAAGCGCCCGGCCATAAATTGGATCTAACAATGGCTATCGCGTAATCCGATAGCAGATTGGACGATGTACGAACGGACCATGGTGGTACCGCTTCCAAGGTCGCGTCTTCGGAGAGAGGTGTTAAAAGTGGAGGACCCATTTCCGGTTCCAATCTCGGACCCTTCGCTTTATCTTCCTCTTCTTCCTCGCCAAGTTCTTCCTCTTCGCCACCAACTTGCGGGAATGGATTCCACCAAGTCGTTCTACCTAATTGGACGTAGAATGATACAGAGTAACTACTGCGACATTTAGAGCATTTTTTCTTTGCGTACCTTGAGGTAAAATATACATCGCGTGATGTACCCAGAAGGCCATAGAGCCATCTGTCAAATCCCTCATCGGAACAGGTTCGTACCGCTTGTTTTCTTTGTAGGTGGTCTTTACCTTTCCTCCGGCTTCCTCTTCTTCCTCCTCTTCCTCTTCCTCTTCCTCGCCTTCTCCACCACCAAAGATATAGAAGCCCAACGGCGAAATTTGGCTACCTAAACTCAGATAAAGAAAGGAGAATGTTAAATTTTCGAAGAGGCTACAAACCTGCTGAAATCCTCGCGATTTGAGCCCTCAGCAATTCTCTTTCGGTGCCAGTAAATTCCGGATACGTTATAATTTCCTGCTCAAGATTTCCAGTGAATGCTTTGTATATTTGTCTTGCTACTACGATTTGCTTCGGTTTAGCATCCGGTAGGCGTGTCCATGGATCACCGGCCTCGTTACAAACGTAATAAACCTGATTTGATATGTACGAGCTCTTAGGTCTAAATATTACCTTCTTATTAACGCCTACTCCGGGCAATTCTGGCGGCGTTTCTGGGAGTTCTTCAAATAAAATAGTAGGCGTGGGAGGTAGTGGACGCGGTATTTTCGAAACCGGCTTTGTTTTTTCCTCGGCTTCAACTTCGACGAGTTGTTCTAAATCCGCTGATGGAAGTTCCTCTCGGGGCATCACAGGCGCGTTTAAAGCAGCTTCTTGTTCTGCTTTTTCCCTTTCAATTTCCTATTACCATAATTGTTAATTAATTAATATTCGGTGATACAGCTACGTCTATTTACCTCTATTTCTCTTAAAACCTCATCTTCTCTTAATTCAGTTTCGACAACAATATAATTCTTATAAGTACCATAAATTTTACCCCAAAAGCTAGTAAACAGACATTTATTACAACCCAACCAAACTATTCCAAAATGTTACCGTATTGCAGCAATCGGTTGTTCTTTAATAAGTTTCTTCATGGATAACATGATAGCATACATCTCGTCCTTTGGCAATCCAATTCCACATTGTTCGAAGTAATATAACAATTGTAGCATGTTGTTAGTGGACATGTCAGCCATTTCAACGTCATCAGGATCTACAGTGCTAGCTTCTTGGGCTGGTGCTGGCTAAATGAATGTAGAAATCGGAAAGAATGAAACGGTCGATAGTTGAAACTTAAAATATTACTCTGAGGAAAGGCATAATTTTATTAGCCAATTCATATCTAAGCGGCGAAACATATATATCCTCTAGGTGATCGGTGAGTGGCGTGAACCTTTGTTCCTTAACCTTCCTGCTGTATTCTTCGAAGAAGTCGATGACATTTTCAGGACGCTCTGCTAAGATCTTGTTCAATACTTCCGTCAAATGGTCGTACCTTCAAAATGAATAACCTTCTAAATCTTCTGATTAAAGTAATCTATTTAAGTGTATAAAAGGCAAGTACGTTTATCCTACTTACAAATTATCGCCAGTTACATTGCTGGACTTTTGTAAAAAGTTCTTTGCCTTAACAAATTCAGTATCGTAGTCAAGTCCAGAGGCCGAATCATCATCTTTTTTCAGTTCATCATAATCAAAAATCATTCTTAACTTTATTTGAGATTATTGGATATATAAGTTACGTTTTAAATGTCTTTTTGTTAAACGTCATTTAAGAATCCATGGAAACGGGTATTTTCCATCTATTTTTTAACTTAAAAAAGTTTCCAAAGTTAGTTGTTACTAAACTTCGCCACTTTCCGTGCGCTTCACGAAATTATCAGAAACTAGACAGACTCGTGTTTATTCGTCTCATACGAAAGGGTTCGTGTTGTCTACTGGTTTCACCGAGAATCGACAAAACACGAATCTGTCTAGTCTCTGCTGATTTCTCAAAACGAGCCGAAAGTGTTACTATCCATTACCAATTTATTTAATAGAGATCAACCAAAACAATAGGAGCAAAAATTTAAAAAAACAAAGTTACTTTGAACGAATTAGATGACAGAATTTCCAACTTCATTTGAAGCTTAAAAATCTTTTTTCTTTTTCTATTTCCTTAAAAAAAGAAATAAAAAGTTTTCTAAAAATCTAAACATTTAAATTGGCGGCTTTTGATCAAATTAGAGAATTGTAATGGCGTCATCTAGGTACAATTAAGCGAATTTAACATCTACAGGCAACAGTAGAAACCCTTGTAATATGTTAATTAGGCTAGTTGCCAAGAGATGTAAATGGCATGTATTTCTGAGCTTAGTTACGAAATATTAGTTCGCAGCGCTATCTAATATTACGTCGGAAAATAAGAATGTGATATGGGAGTCGGCGCGGTATTTGAAATTCTTACTAAGAAAGATGGTGTACAATTCGATTAAGCGAAAATATGTGTTTCATAAAAAAGCAATTATTTAATTAAACAGTTGCCCCATATATTTACAGTATATACGAGTAGTATTTATTATTGTTATTATTATTACCACTCAAATGTTCACGTATAGTGCTTGCGACATGCTCGATGACTTTTATAAACACTTTCTTTTGACCATGTATCAAATTGCGCCGGATATTCCCGAGGTCCCATCCCCTGCAAAGACTACAGAATTATCAAGTTTGTTTATGTTTTGCAGTAAAATCAGTTATTGTCTCTGCAATTAATTATTTCTTATGTACTTTCATTTCTACATGTTTCAATACCTCTTTGCACATAAACAAGCAACTTAGAAGACCTACATTATCACGAAAGAAAACAATAAAAAGAATAAAGACTATATACAAAAATAAACCGTAAAGGAGTCGATAAACGCATAATATAAACTAGCAGATGAAAATAACGAACGAAAAATGGCGATGGCATCTTTGAAAATTTTTAAAATTCAAATTGTTTAAAAAAAGTGGAACGTTTGGTAATCGAATAATAGATGCTGTAGATAGACGAATAGAACCGAACAAAATCGTATATAGTCCAATACAGCCGAACAGAACTAAACAAAATCGAATACAGTCGAATGGGGAAAAAATGTACGGGGGGTGCGACTGTATAGCACGGACAGAGGTATGGCTCTCAGAAATGGGTTCTGAATATCCAAAAGTCGTGGCTTATGTAGAGAGATCTCTCACAAGATTAGTAAATCTAGGGAAGAAATCAAAAATTTGCTGCTATAAAAAAAAAAAAACTCAAGGACATAAGTCATATTCAGATCTTCAAAATTTTAAGATTGTTTCTACTCCGTCTGACAAATTTTTAAAATAAAACCACAATTGATTCATGCGGAACTACTGTTATTATTATTACTAGCTAATAACATCGATTACATAGAATACATAAATAAAAACATGATTTATGTAGAGCATAAATAAAACAATACATAACGATTATAACAATTTTATGTTCCTTAATTAAGTGCTGTTGATGTAAGTAAAGCTACTCCACGTTCGTAAAAGCTATGAGCATCTTGCCCAGGTGCAATATTTAAATCAATAGTAAATAACAACTCGGTTCTTGTAGAGTTCAAATAGACAGGTAGAGATAACCTTCCGTTGATAATCTTGCTGTCCCCAATAACTCTAATCCATCGAAGGAGGACGATTGGAAGGTCCACCATTATGCTAGAGGTTAGTAGCAGTTGATTGCTCTTACTTTGCGCTCCTTGTAATTTTATTCCTAAAACAACGCGGATTAGTCAGCACGGTAATTAAAGAAAAGTTTGAATGTTTCATTTATTACCGATCAAACCGAAACAATCCGATGGAACAGAACTTTTATCGCTAGAATCTGTAATTGTCACTTCTAACTGCAGTTCTTCCAAAGGCCAACTGTTCGCTTGAGCAATGCATTGTCTTGTAGCTGTTATATATGCTTCAGGATTGAATAAGCCACCTAACCAAACATGGAAACTCTGCAAAACAATTTAAGTATAAAAAAAGATGTTCTGAAATTAATGTATAATACTTTTCATTAAGTTAACCTCGCATATAAAAATGTGGAAAGCCAGAACACTTCTTCTGCTTCTAGTGAAAATTCATTTAAACCTAAATTGTTCCAGTGCGTAACGATAGTTTAACTTGTGAAAATTGTGGGTGTAAAAAGATTATTGAAAATACGTACATCTACAATAACAGAAGTAAGTTACATAAAATTGTGAAGGAAGACTTCCCGTAGAAAAGGCCAAAGCGATAAGGGAAAATCGGCGGCAATGGACATGTATGAATTTAATGTAGTCAAACAAAAAAATCTACGATTCTTATAAATGAAGTTCATGCGCTTAGGATTTTGTGCAAACATTGTTTTAAATTGATAAACGAATAAAAATTATAAGATCTTGAAGATTGCATCGCGTTAGAAAGTGAATCATTATTGCATATGTTGCATCAAAAAATGGTTGAATTGGCGAACCATCACCTTTAGCCAGAAGGAACAGAAATAGAAAGTCTCCTTATGTAGGTATTACCGCAAAGATATGTTCTCAAAAAACAAGGAGATAGACTTGTGTATATTGGTCTCAGAAAAAATGGTTCGTATTGCCTACTGGTTTCCCAGAGAGTCAACAAAACAGTCTTTGTAAAATATGTATGATTTCACTCGCTTTTGTCCTCTGTACTAATAACGTACGGATAACGCTTAAAGTTAAAAAAAATCTTCAAACTCATTAAGTTTCACCAATAGTTCACTTTTATTTTAAATCTTCATGAGGATAATAAATAAGCTTAATAGATTTAAACTCTCTAGATCTAAACTCATTTATGACCCCGATGAAGTTTTAAAATGAAAGCTTCATCGAGGTAGAAGTTTAAACATCTTATCTAAACTTTAGGTTCATCCATGGGACATTATTAATCACGTAATGTCTCCCGAGCAATTGCAGCACTATTAGTTCTACTATCTGTCAGATTGTGATGTCAGGTACCAAAATGAACAAACTAGAATATGGAGTAGTCATAAAGTTCTTAATCAAACAAGAACAATTCACAAGAAGTATTCGTGAAGAAATGTTAGCTGTTTATGGGACGATATCCTTCAAAATCGATTATTTGCAAATGGTCAAATTTATTTCAATCCCCGTCCAGATCGTTCCACTGTTCCACTTCTGATGTTATTAAAAGAATCACGTGTTTGGTTCTGGAAGATGCAAAATTAAAGAAGTGAAACTACGGTTCTCAGAATAAACGAGTGCCTTTGAATTACAAAAATTAGTGCAGGGAGAGCTCCGCGAATATTTTCTCGTCATTCCAAGTCTGTGCTTAAATAGAGATGTGTGAACAATTTTTAGTGTTTCGTGGGAACTAGATTTAATTATTAATCGATTTATCGGCGAAGATGAAACCTAGGTCCATTGTTTTCACCCTTAACTCAACTCAAAACTCAAGTGGCATATTAAGAGTCCCAACCCTCTCTAGAAGTTTAAAGTGAACGTAGGAAAAATAAAGACAACTATTTTTTGGATTTGTCAAGATATTTCAGCGCTTGATTACCTAACTGGTACAGCACAACGAGAGTATTACGCAAATTCGGCATCGCCTCAAGAATTCTATTAAAGTGAAGTAACGCTCTACGACAATGTATCACTCCGCATGCCAAGACTAAAAGGCTGTCGTTGCTGAATATGGCATCCACCTTATACTATATATACATGAGTTATACCAAAGTTATACCTGCAATTCTTTTGCACCGTAAGTCGAAACTAGCTGAGAAACTTGTTGGAGCTGCTTAACTCTATTACTGAAATCGGTAATCCATTGTATAACTGTGCAACCACGCGGAACTGTGTATCTTCTCCAATTTGCTGGAATTATTCCCCTAACTAGCTCACCAAGCATTGTTCTGTGGTAATTGGTCTGCTTCTTCTCACCCTAGATAGGTAAACGATACGTGGTAGATTAGCTAGTTTTTATTTTATGTGGACATATTTCTTACCTGGCAAATTAGTATGACATCGTTGAGATCGTGATTAACATCCAGCAACAGTTTAGAGCCGCAATTTACTTCTCTTTCGAAATATCTGTACAGAGGATCTTTGATGTTTTCTACGGTACGTTTTAATGTCTAAAATACATGAAAATGTATTTATTAATACGTATAAACGTAATATTTTACACGGGAAAGTACCTGCAATGATTTCGGCAATAGTTGTAACCATGTTAAAGCTGAATTGTGCAATGTCTTCATCCAGGATGGTCTACCATCGATCTGCGCGGGATCAGTAGGGGAAGCATCATCTCCGGTGTACGCTAGTTCATCGTCATCTTCCAATTGTTGCATCTTCAGTAATTTACTCACTAAATCGGTTCCTTGTGTCGTTAACAATACCTATGCAGAATACATCGAGTTAGTTGGTAACAATCTCAATAAGATATACAAACCTTCTCTGCGTTATTCGGAAGACCCAACCATGATGGTGTTTGCCTATCAGATAAGCTCTCAATCCATTTCAGGAAGTGATCTCTTCTAGTACCGTCAGGCATGACTATGTGACCCATGCTACCTTCTACGTTCACTACTAGAGGGAAATCGCTTTCAAAGCTCTTAGGTGTGAACAATTTCATCAGGAACGATTGTAATAACCTCTGATCGAAATCATTATCGATTTTACCGCCGTAGATGGACTGCGATAACAGAGTGACAAGTGCATCCCATGGTACCTTCTCTGGTGGTAAGTTTGTTCTTCCCTGTAGCAAAAGGCGTCGAATTTAGATATAAAATCTAATTTAACTGAAATATGAATACAAACCATTGCTGTAGCTTCAATCCACGTATCCAATGTATCGCAAGCAACTCTTAGATCGGATTCGTTAAATTCATAGTATTTAGCCCAACCTAGAGGCGAGTAACGTAAACGTTCTTGCACAATAGCGTGGAACCAAGCGAGCAAGAAATAGAGTCTAGCCCTTTCATTAGGCGCTTTCATCATTCTGCTAGCAGGTACCTTAAATTTT
The DNA here is from genome assembly GCA_020654165.1 of Oryctes rhinoceros. Taxonomy (NCBI): domain Eukaryota; kingdom Metazoa; phylum Arthropoda; class Insecta; order Coleoptera; family Scarabaeidae; genus Oryctes; species Oryctes rhinoceros. The sequence goes on from JAIOKQ010000127.1 coordinate 13,584, forward strand.
ATATATATAAGAATTTAATCAAATTATTCGAATGAAGATGGGATATTACGGTGCTAAATGTTCTTAACAAATTAGCTCTGATTCCTGGGGGTGGTTCAAACACGAATATTCTTCCAGCTCGTAGTAAATTAACCGGCAATTTTGGATTTATCTCCATGGTAAGGAAAAGTCGGAAATTCGAATGCGGCTGGAGCGAATGTAGTTTCTTCTCCAGTTGTACTAACCATTGTGGGGCTAGATGTACGTTCTTCAATAATACCCACCTGAAAAGACATACGATTATTAGTAGCTAAACCAAAGCAATTACAGTAATTGCATTAAATTTACTGCAATAAGTAATTAGATGACGTTAACTAGAAAAACAAAATGAACACGTAAAATTCCATAAATTTGAAATAGATCTTTTTAAAATTTAATGAACTCTTAGAACAGTAAGAAGTTAGAAAATAAGTCTTCTTAGGCAGCGTTTATTAGTTTCACATTTCTTCGCTGTTCATGGTATTGATTTAAGTAGTTTCAGTAGTAGTAGGATGTTCTTTTGAAGTATGATATCCCAAACAACCTACAGTTCGTGCTGAAAAGTTTCCAATGTTTACAGAGGATTCACTAAGTTCCCCAATTTTCTTCCTGTAATGCCCCAGACGTATTCGATTGGCAAGAGGTCGGAAGATTAATCGAACCAGTTTAGAGAAGTTGCTCTGCTGCAAATCTGCTGGAAAACTGGGTTTTCGAGCTACTCAAGATATGAAAGAATGTAGGATTTCACCACCACCGGGTCTCTGGGATAAATACCCAATGAGACCTACGTCTATACGTTAAAGCACGCCCACGGCTCCATGCACCACGCTTTTCAACAGAAAATTGACGTTCCGCACGGCTTCGTCTGAACCTCGGGCGGCCATCATGCATATTTATACAAAAATCAATATTCATCATTGAACACCATACTAGACCAATCCACATTCCACCATTTCAAACGTTGCTATTGATGTCAAGTCGTGAGTGGTAACGCTAGATGTAACGGATAGGACGATCTAATCATAGATCAACAATGGGAATGGAATTCTCAGAAGAAGAAGGTAAAAGCCACTATATCAACCGTCAAGATCATGTGCATTGTTCTATATTGAAAATATCTACAAATATTAATGGCAGGTATTATGCCAACTCATTGGACTATTTCGACAATTCTTTGAAAGGCAAACGTTCGCATTTGGCGAACAAATTCTGTTATATAAAAGCAATACAAAATTCGCAAAAATTCTGCGACTCTACCATATTCGCCAAATCTACTCCCAGAAAAGGTTATAAATCACATAGATTCACGTATCAAATATCTGAGGTTACAACTAATAATTAAATAGAATGTATCTTCTTTCCGTGCATTATCGATACTTACTTTCCAGTCTTACAAGCCATATTAATAGCCCTCTCTGCTTGATTGAAACCTTCCGCAGAACCGATAGCAATACTTGAAATCTGTTTATTCAATTCGGCAGCGAGATCGTCAACTCTACTAGAAGCATCGAAACCTGGTACAGAACACAATAACGCAGGTATTCCAGCTTGCAGTTCTTTCTCAACAACTGACGAGAAGTCCAATTCCTTTTCAGCACTTGGCATAAACGATTCACCTAATACGGTTCCAACAAATAACTGCGCAGCCGCAATAACACGATCAGGTCTAAACGCTTGTATGAGAAGAAGTTGATACATGGCAGTGCCTATTGGACTTAAAGGCTTCTCTTCGGTCCATAGCCTTGGGACATTTTGCTCTGGTGTGCCTTGTTGCAACCAAGCCCCGAACTCAGGCATTTCTTTGATTTTCTCAGCTAATTTTTTGAATGCCGGTAATCTAAAAAAATAATTATTTAAATACAGTTATAAAATACATTTCTCTGTAGCTGTTTACCTGTTTGATAATCTCGTTAGGGCCTCTTGTTGTTCACTCGATAATCCTTCGGCGTAAATAATATTAGACGAGTTGAACACGCCTTCTTTGCCACGTAAGAAGAAATTAAATTCTTGATCTAAATTCGGTTCACTTGGGATTCCTTTAAGATGAATCCTGCACAACAGTAAAGCAAACGTAAGGCGATCGGTATGTAACATTCCTCTAGCGACCCTCTCGTAAACTACGGCGAATAAATCAGTTGTAATAACGTTTAATCTCGCTTGATAATCGGTGATAGAATCCAATCTGGAATTATTCAATAAAACAGAGCTGAACATATCTAAGAACATCCGCAGTGAATATTGATACAGGAAATGAACTTGGTTCAAGCTATCCATGGTAAAGTAAGTGTTGCTGCAAGCCTGTAAAATGTGAAATTATAAATTAACAAATATTGTTTCGGTTAAATGATTTGAACTTACTTGAGATAATGGAAGATATTGTTGTGAAACAGTTTCAATTTCCGATATAACCTTATCGGTTTCTTCTACTTTCTGTCCAATTTCAGCAGCTTCTTGTTTGAGTGTTTCTAATGTTGTTATAACACTATCATCGTCTAATATTTTTCCTTTGGCGTCATTTAGGGCTTGCAATAGGGACTTTTCGAGTTGACGTAGCCTCAAATGGAATTCCCCTAAACATAATTAAATTTTGAATAAGAATATTTGTTAATACAAACTCTTTCTAAAAGGTCTGTATAAAATGCCGTCACCACTTGCTTCATGTAAAAGGTTGATACCTTCTTTTCTATTAAATTATTCTTCTATTCTATTTCTATTAAAAAATTTCTATAGCAATTTCAATATTTATATACTCAAAATATGGTACTGAAAATTTTGAAGTAAGATCACTGCTAGTCCAGATGGTATGTTTAATTTTTTTGATCATGACTGAAGAATTTTCCTGGGGCAACAACATTTAGAGAGATACCAAGAACCTAACCAAATTTGGTGCAAGTTTAAGTATCAACCTTAGCTTGTATGGGTGTGTTACGCATCATGTCTCTAAAAGGTTTGTGATCGGACTTCTACAAGCCTTTTAGAGACATGATGCATATAAATGCTACTAAACAATTTACCTTGTAATTTCAATAAATCTGAACGTTTCTCATCAATATCAGGTCTTTCAGCTTTCAGTACCTGATTCAAGCATTGACTCTGCAATGAACTCCTAGTTACGGTAAAGTTTACGAATGTAACTCTTGAACAGATGTCTGGTGGGAATTCCACAGTTGGATCTCTAGTGGACAAGAATATGACGAAGGATGGTGATAAATCGATATCTTGGTCACCAAGTGTTATAAGGACACGCCCTCCAGTTCTTCGCAATTCACGGTTTAGTACCGGGTTCAATATCGGATCGTAGTTCTCTACATCTTGAACTAGTAGCGGATTACCAAAACGTAAAGCGGATTCAAGGTTCTTCCGGAATGAGTCATCTAAAAAGCTGGTCTTTGTTATTTTCCTATCTTTGTATTCATTAAGGATGAATTCGGTTGCTTGACCAGATGGATCGATGATCAATGGGTAACGATTGAACCTCTAGAATGGAGAAGGTATAAATACTTTTTCAAATATCTAATTCTGCTTAATACCAACCTTTATCATAATGGCATTTTCCGTACATAAATCATCAGAAGGTAGAGCATTGGCTTGCCAACGCAATCTTTCATCGGGATTCGATAAATACTCAGTTCTTGCGATATCCGGACGGTACTGAATACCAGCTTGCGATAAATGTTGACTCCACGTCATGAACAAGTTTTGACGATACTAAGCAAACAGAAATCAATTAAAACGAAATAAAAAACTTATTTTGTATCTTACATGCTGATCGAAATAACCTCCATAAGCGATAAACGCTGATGACAAAAGAACATCTCCAATAATAGTTGACATTTGCGACCTAAATGTTTCACTGGTAGCTTCCCAACGAGTCCTTTCAATAACCAAAGACTTAATTAAGGCAATTGATCGATCTACTTTAGCTTGGACGTTCTCCAAGTCACTCTTGATAGCTTGCGCCTGCGCAATGAGTTGAGCGTATTCCTCCTTGTAAGAAGATATACTCTGTTCTAATTGGCTGATGAGAGCTTTGACTTCGTCGCCGCGTCTCTTGTTGGTTTCTGCTTGCTTCTCTAGCGAATTCAGCTCTTCGCGTAGAGGTTCGACTTTCTTGAGCATATCAGCGTATTGAATCTGGGCCGTTGCCCATTTCACCAAAGGCCCGCAAGCGTTACTGGCGTGATTTACCTTCTCGAAGTTGTAATCGGGATTACTCAGATATTTTGATTTCATTCTTTCACGTACTTCATCGCTGTAAATTTCATATTTAATGATTTCTTCTTGTTAGAATATTTACAATATGATCATACAAAAAATATATAATCAACACACTCATCTCAAACTAAATTTTTGAAGTTAGAAATACCTAGTACTGCTGGTGAAAATTATCTTTTTAAAATACATTGTGATATGATATGGAGCTACTGCTTGTTTTCCTATCTTTTTGTACAGGAATGGAATTTTGTATATTCCAAAATAAACATTGTGTTTGGAAGTCTAGGACCATCTTAGCCTACAATAATTATCAACGCAGCAGCATCGACATCTTTTCCAAATCAAAAGGGGAGCAAAGTATAAGTAACAGATTATTTTTTAAATTTGTTCATTACGGTGCATTCCTACCTTAGAAAACGCAACTTTTATGGAAACAGCTTTTATTGCTGACGGATTTAATCAAATACTGTTTTCTAAAGCGCGAACTAATTATAGTATTGTTTAAACAATCAGTTTGTACAACAAATACATATATATTATTTACAATTGCATGCTAACAACTATTTATAAATTAAGGATAAGAAGGAAAAAAACAAAGCGTCATGCATACCTAATGTCTTCAGTATTGAAATTGGAGACAACAGTATTGATGAAGTTGTCGCGCATGATGACGGCACGTATAGACTTCCAGTCACTTGCATTCTCTCCAAGTAGCAAGCAAATGGATTCTAACGCCAATTTAACCAGGGCGGGCGGGTTAGCCATGGTACGAATTTCGACGAGCTGTTGTTTTTTGATCGACTTTACGGCTGTGTGCAAATAAAAATAACCGGTATTGTACAACTACGAGAAAGGAGAAGGAATAATAAAAATTGCTAGGTATAAAAATTCGCTATCGAACCGAATAAACATATACAAGGCAAAGATAGATTCGATAGAAACAGCTAAGAATTTTACAGGCGTTTCAAAATAAGTCTACAGACATTGATGGAAAAGAAATAAGCCGTTTCTTGGTGTATACATGTTTGTAAAAACATAAAAAATAAAAAAACGTTCACATTCCGTCATTCATTAAGGCTACACAAAGCCTTACGTTAGGAAATCGCTCTTGAAGTTGACGATAGTCGCTATAAAATTCTCACGCATTATGACGGAACGAATTGAGCGCCACTCGTTGGCGTTTTCCTGAAGTAATAGGCACACTGATTCCAGCGCCATCTTTACGCTATGTGGCGGATTTCCCATCGAACGTACTTCGACTAAATGCTGTTTCTTTATCGCTTTTACGGCTAAAGTTAAATATCAGTAACTGTAAGTTATATAATGCTCGTTTGTACCGCCTAAACTTATCCAAGTGCTGCTTAAGTATACAATTGAATTAGGAAAACAAAATTGTTATAATATGTAGAGTATTCTACTTAAAATGGAGTTGACAGCTGCTGCTTCCGGTATAACCGGCAGTTAATATATACAGGCTATATGTACACTTTTTCATATATCGATCGATGTAGCTCCTTGCGATTAAAGAATTATGAAAATGATATTCCCACGAACAATTCGATGGCACATTTAAACACACCTAAGTATATGCGGTACAAACAAGCCTACTACGATCAAATACACAATTTTAAATATGTAACGTCCAAAATGTAATATTATTTGATGTGTATTCTCAAACTTACCATTTTGAGCATCAATTACAGCAGGTTCTACCTGAGCCAAATCGGCCATTACTTCGGTCCTCTTCTGCTCAATATGCACGATCTGTTCGGCCAATTGCTGTTGAATCTCCTGACTCTGCACCTTCTTCTTTTCGGCCTCTTGCTGATCTTTAACCATCTGCTTCAATTTAGCGTTGGCAGCCTCGTTCTTCGCCTGTAATTCTTGAGATTTCACGGCTAAACTCTTCTGCATCTCCTCGACTTGCTCAACGGTTTCGGCGATCTTGCTCAAACCAACATTCAAATGCAGTTGTTGTTCTTCCAAATCGGATCTTTTCTCATTGTACAACTTCACGAAATGGTGAATGAAGTCTAGATAGTGCCTTGGAGTAATCGCCATAGTTCTACTGCCTCTTTTGATTAAACGAGCGTTTGCTTTATGAAGGGTTTGGTGTACGTATACGCATGCGTTGATTACCGCTTCACGGTAAGTTGGAGAAACTGATATAGATGAACATACCGCAGGGAAGAAGTCTGGAGTCTTCCAATTGGGTCTGTCAAGATCTAATCTATTTGTGAATTCTTTTCCGACCTAATTTTCAAAGAAACATGTATTTATTTTCTTACGCAAGATCTAGGATTTATTTTATTAATTACCTGGAAAAGAGCAGTATCTGACCAATCTCCAAACCAATTAAGGACGCACCTGTTGAACAAAGCTGGTGATGTAGCCGCACGATCCTTAAGACCATCAGTTGAAGGATTCATAGTGAAAACAACATGCAAATTACGCATCACTTGACCAGTGAACCATTTGTAAAGTTCATCGTTGGAGTCCAACATTAATCCTGCAAGGAATATGCTAGATGATTCCCTTCATCAGTAAGACTAAATTATTACCTTCGCGTTGTGCGCCTTCCTTACATTGAGTCATCAAAGTGGTATATTCATCACCTTCGAACAAACCTGGAACCTCCCCATTAGCTAGCAACGTATTCATGCGTTCCAAGAAGCTCGAATCTAACATATTTGATTCGTCGAGAATAAAGGCAATTTTCTCGTCTTTACAGCCACTGCGTCTTAGTACAGATCTTAGATCCTCATCAAAATCATCAGCGGTATATTTATTGTGCACCTGTAGGAATAAAAGTAAAGTAAAGTAAAAGTAAGTAAAAGTAGTGGTAAATCGCGATCGAACGTTATCGTTTCCAATCGTAGCTTCTCATAACTTGAATGTGATAACATACCTTAATTTGGAATATAGATAATCCATTCATCCAAGCGACAAATCTAGATAGTGTTGTCTTTCCGGCACCCGATACTCCGATGAGCAACAGATGCCCTTGCGGTTGCCTAAAGATCCTGTCGATTCTCAAAACGTGATCAAGAACTTCATCGAACAGAACCAGCGGCACATCCAATTCTTCTTCGTAGAAGACCTTCAATCTAGCCTTGACGTATTCTCGTAGCTGCTCCCTGTCTACTGGTACGTAATCTTTCGACAACCAGTTGCTGTACAAAATCGGTCTGGCGAGAGCCTTTTCACAATTGGCAGAAGGAAAATGTTTTAAAGCGACGGTATCGATGTTCTCGTTAGTCCAACGACGTTCGACGTCTTCTACTAAGCGATCTTGGAACAGGCGCAATGCTTCATGGGCCCACAAGCGGACTAAACCTTCAACGGAAAGGTTATCCAATGGTCTGCAAACGTGAAACGTATATAATTATTATTTAATAATATAGAGAACCTACGACAAATTACCTTATTGCTTCACAAATTCCTCGTACCCATCTCGTCATTTCACGAGGCGAATACACATAGTGGGGTTGCATATCTTGAGTGAAACGGTCTTGAGATGCTAAGTAGAATTCTACCATAGCGTTGGTTAGCGGTTCTGCGTAGCCTTTAAGATTTGGAGCTAATCTCAACATAGCTCTGATAAATGTGCCATAGATCTGGAAGATTTAAGATAAGTCTAACAGTTAAACCTATAATTCTGATTCTAATATATCAATCAATTTGATTTCCGTAGAATACACGATCCCAAACATGAAGTTACGGCTAATTTATTATATGGATACGAATCACACACCCGAACGACCACTCCCATATCAACGTCTGTGAAACGCACGAAGAGATGAACAAGCATATCACTAATTGTAATTGTAATTCTTTATTACGTTTATATCGAACGTAGAATAATTAAATGCGGATAATAAACGGATAGTATGTAACAGCAAGTAATTACAAACCTGCTTCAATGATATTTCACCGGGATAATCTACGTAGATAACGGGCACGTGCCTTAAAAATCTGTGCGATAATGGCTTTCTGCCGGGATCTGTGGGAGGATTACAAGCTCCAACAAATTGTATCCTTTCCAAAGCCACCCATGTTTGATCTGAAGCACGATAGAAACCTTTTTGCTCCACAAGCTGACGTAAGAACATGATCACACGCTGGGTTCCGTAATTATCCATGTCCGGTAAATTTATTTCGTCGCAGAAGAGGACTAACCATTTGCCCATCTAAAAAAATATGCAAATTAAATATGGAAGCATATCAGCAAATGCCTAGAAGCAATGCTCAAAAAATAATGCGCTAGCTAACATAGATATTGATGGAATCATTCATGGAAAAGCAATATGAGAAGAGAAAAACCACACTAGTCCACATGTTTCTACCTTCCCGACGTCAGCAGTACGGCTTTCAAATGTATTTTTCTCCAACTAACACCGCTATTTTCCTCACAGTTCACACCACTTCCTTTCGAAACGATGAGCTGCACATTTGTTGGCGCATGTTAATGGCAAGAAATATATGTCTCCCATTTATAAAGCAGCGACAAAAAACGTGTACTATTCGCCCCGGTTTTTACCGCTGCTTTCTAAGCGGCATGTATGTATTTCTTGACACTAGAAAGGGCCAAGAAATATCCGACTCATCGTTTCGAAGAGATGTGATATGAACAGTGAGACAAATGGCGCTATTAGGCGTCTGGTAGACAAAACATGTCTATGGGCTGATGTGTTTTTTTTCTTTCCTCAGACAATTCCATGAGGAGCCTATTATTAGATTAGATATGCATAAAAAAAACAATAAACAAATACCTGCACTGGAGCTAAAACAACTCCATTTGGCGTTTTCCTATATTCACAATAATGATCAAACGTTTTCAGTAACAATTCGGGTGTAGTAGCTGATGAAAAATTCAATCCTACAACTTCCATATCTGGAAGGGCTCTTAAAGCTGAGAACAAAGTCATAGTTTTGCCTGACCCAGGCGGACCACATAATACAATAGGTTTATGCTCTGCCAACCATGTATACAGAAGAGACTCATGCCTTACGGTATCCAATGTCGGGACTACGATATCCGGTGATGCAACCTTATGCGTTTCAACTTCTATTTGAGGTACCTTATTGGACCAAGGTACCCATTCGCCGCTGTAAGTAATTCGTTTCAAAAATTCAATTACAACAAAAACGCTTGGCATAAGAAACTTACTGTAGACTAACTTCATAATCGATGATTGGCATGTTACTAGCAGGCGGCAACGGTACTGTAGTGACCGATCGTATAAAATCGCCAAGATCGGATCTCACTTTAAGCTTAGCATCCCCAGCAAAGCTCCACAATAATGCATAGATGAGACATTTTGGAATATACCTCTCAATGTCGTCACTGGGCAAAGGAAAATCGGTGTGGGAATGATTGTACTGCAAAATATTTCGAACGCTCTGGTTTAACATTGAGAATAAAGAACTTAGAGCTCTTAATCTCGTGAAATCCATGATGTGTTCTTGTTCCATAGCGTACTCCAAGCAACGTATAACTAAACCATCAGGAGCTAAGAATGTTTGTAGGATATTAACTACGTCCCGTTGCACCTAGATGAAGGGATTGGATGAATATTTAAGTAGCATAATTGTTACAATTTGAAATACCTGTATATTGGGTGAGAGCATATCATCTTTGTCGGTGGGTTTTTTTCCAAATCCTTCTTCATCGCCTTCATCCAATGGAATATATTTCAATCTCAGTAAGAAGTTTTCGAAAATCATTTCTGTCGATAGGACATCCTCGGAGAACCATACCATACCGCAACGTGATACAGTTGCCAATGTTGCATATTTCAAATCTTGTACCTGTTTCAATATATAAAATGAACAAAGGATTTTATGCTATAATAATATGTAATTACCTCAAACATAATCCGGACGTTAGGAGGTAACGATAATCTTTCACCGTTTGGTAATGTAAGAAGCTTATTATCATCAAGCACCGAATTCAAATTTTCTACCCATTCGGGATCTACATCTCCATCGAATATAATCCATTGACGTTTGTTAATTTCACCGCGAACATTATCGATGATTTTTCTAAAATCAACCTTATGTCAATCTTTTTTAGTTTTATGATGTAATCTGGATATTATAACAGATTTTCAATAACTAACTAATTTATAAGCAAAGTGGTCACTGATTTGTTATAATATCAAGACGACCAGCTTCTGAGCTATCTTTGGAAACAAGTTTTTTTTAGTGATTTTACGAAGAAATCGACTGCATATATAAATTACAGATAGAAAAATCTGATGGAAAATTCAATCCACAATAAGCACAGCAAGCTTACGAAACAAAATCGCGCAGATATTAATAATTTAATCTAAACGTCACGAAAGAATTATTGCAGCTTCAAAATGTAACCCTCTATTGAATATAAGATTCTACCTTAGTATGTGGGTGAAAAGACCATCTGTCCATTCCCTTGTATTCGGATCCAAAACACCGTACAAGGCTTCTTTGCTAATAGCCTTAGGGTCGATAACGTGAGCCACACCTTCAGTACCTTCGAATCTTTCCAATGCTTTCAATAGAACTCTCCATGCAGTACTTTTACCGGATCCACTGGGACCTACCATCATTAATCCATGGTTCAAGTTGGATATTTGGTATAGTTGAAGCACCTAAAATCCATATAATTGATTTCAAATATTAAAGAAGAAGTATGTGGAATGATACCCCTTTGGTGCGGATTTTGCAATAAAAATGAGAAAACATTGTGCAAAGCAAATATATTTGGAACTTAAGAAAAAAATAGTCTAAATTGCTTGTAAGATTTCCAAAATAATTTCTTTCAATGTACGAGGATGGTATGAGTAGTCCGCTGTTGGAAACAGATGGCGCTCTCTGTCAAAATTTGCATTACCGACTGTATAACAGGACTGTTGAAAGTAAGCAAGATTATGTATTTGTAGAATTATGGAAAAATAAAAATACCGCCCAATGATTCGATTTCTTTTTTTTTGAATTGGAAAACGTGTGCAAAAATCAAAGAAAAGTTGGATGCAATTTAACGACCTTCGAAAACTACCGTCACTGGTTAATCTTAATGAGTGACTACGAACAATATGGTTAACAAAGCTCATGATTTTATGTTAGGAGATCGCCTAGCGAAGATTTAAAAGATGGTTAGTACACGTTAAACAATTCAATTGAACGAGGGCAATTCATCCATCACCAAAAGTTGCGGTTGGAAAAGCTATCGACGAAATGGGTTCCATGACCGCTGGTCATTGATTAAAAACGGAATCACGTGATGACTTCAATCAATGCTTGAACATGTTTAAGCGTAATGCAAATGAGTTTCTGTAGTGTTATGTAACTGTAGATGACGTAGATACACGCCAGAAACCAAACGTCAGACGGAAAATGTTTATTTTTTTCCCGGCGAACGTGCACCAAAGAAGCCAAAGGCGATTCCATCAACTGAAAAAGTTATGGCGCCGACTTCTTAGGATTCGCAAAGATATAGAATAATTGGTTACTTGGAGAAAGAAAAGACGGAGAATCACGGTTTTCTGGTTTACGAATCGACGAAAAAAAATCCTCTACCATCATCACGCACCGACCCACTACAGCAAAACTAAGCCAATTACGGCATTGGAGTTGATGTCTCAACCCACATATTCGCCAGATTTGGGCCATGGCAAAACTTTAAAAAATGGTTTTGCGGAAGGCGGTTCGCGTCAAATGAAGAAGTTATTGCTGAAACATAAGTATTTTTTGCAGTGTTTGATAAATTCTATTACTTAGATGATTTAAGAAGACCTCGCTAGATTAAGTGTATAAAGCTACAAGGACATTATGTCGACAAATTACTAAAAGGAAACCAATTGCATTGTCTCCTTTGTGGTATTTATCATGGCATCCTCGTATCGGATTGCTTTGGAAAATTCAAATTCTATTTTCCAAATTTGTTAGCGTAAAAAAATTATTTTAGAAACAATTCATGATCGAGTTGATACAAAACTCCCTTAAATACATCCCCGATGTTTTATATCGTGTATTGTGCGTCCAAAAATATAAAAAGCAAAATGCAATTATACTGAAATCTGCTAATTCGCTCAAATTGAAAAATTTACCTTCTCTATCCAATTTTCTCCTACTAACTTTTTAGGCTAGTCATGGAAAATACATATTAGATCAAAAATTCCATTTCCATATAGATTAAAAACAGAATACGAAACTGAGCTTACCTTTTCCATCCATGAAGCGCCTTGTTCGTCTCCTTCGCCACAAACAAAGAACTCTTCTTCGCAAACCTTCCTAATTTCATCCTTCAAACCTAGAACGAATATTCACATGTAAAGTATTTTTTTACATTTTTTCTAAGCTTAATAATACCTTTCATTTCAGCCCTGGTGTATTGTACGTTGGGGAATACGTCACTCAATAAACTGAATAGCAGGGGGATATCTTCGGCAACCAGCTTAGGTACCATAGTTTCGCAAACAGATTGAATTAGAATTTCTTGTTCTGGGAGGCTTTCCGCAATGCTAGCTTCGTCGATGTTGACTTCACCGCGTTGTTTCTTGTTTTCTTTTATCCTTTGAATGCGATCTCTTTTTACGTTACCGGCTGATACTAGTACGGATTTCAATGCACGTAAACCAAAGTCATAATGGGATTGGTTGGATAACTGTTCTCCGCATAATCTAATAGAAAGATTGTGCAGCAATTCACAAATGTTGAAAAATTACTTCAACCAAAACTTACTTGAAGAACGGTACTATTTTACAAGCTAACTTCTCGGCTGATCTAAATCCTTGAGAGAACAACATAACTTCGGCGATGAGCTGCCTGTCGGGAGTTGTCATAGCCAACGATCGGAAAAGCTTCTTTAAGTTATCTGGTAGATTAGATCTACCAGCGTATCCAGGATTCATTGTAATAAAGATAGCCATATCTGGTGAGACACGTACTTGTTTGCCAACCAATTCAACGGTAATACCTAAAAAAATAAATAAATACAGGCGTTAAGAAAATATCACAATTTTTTTTCCAGGAAACTTACTTCCAATTGGGGCACTTTCAGAATTAGATTCCTTTTGCGACTTGAGCGCTTCTTGTATAGTCTGCACTTGTTGCGAGACAGCCGACAACATTCTCTCTTCGAGACGGTTGAATTCATCAAAGCAACCCCAAGCACCAACTTGACAAAGGCCGACGAAAATACGACCCATAGCTTGGAAATCGAAAGTTTCATCGCAATTGAATACCAATACGAAGCGGCCGAGTTGGTTTCCAAGAGCTTTTACGGATTCAGTTTTACCAGTACCAGCAGGACCTTAAAATATTTAATTAATTAAATTCGTAATAGTCCTGGGTTAATACATATAAACATTCATACTTACCAAACGGTGATCCGCCTAATCTGGCTTCTAACGCTTGCGTCATAGTAAGATAACATCTATCTGTAAGCGGCGTTTGTACTAGTCTATCTTGAACGCCGAGATATTCGAATCCGTAATAGAAATGAGCGTTTGCCATGTGAATAGTTAACTGCTTGAGGACTTCACTTTGCCTAGGATCGAAGTAGAACCGCATTTCGCAGAGCCACTCAAAGGACTTGTTGCTGCAGACTCCATTAGCAATCAATCGACGTGTTACTGTACGTTTGTGAACAAATTCATTAATCTGCAAAGAATAAATTGTTATAAAATATAAAAGGACCGCACGAGAAAATGTTTGCAACTCTATCACATCACATCATAAAGAATTGAATATGGAACATATCTGGCTTCAATAAGGGCCCACACAGTCCATAATTCAATGGTTCTTATGAGAGAAATGTTCCCTGTCCACTCGATCTCCGGAATTTAAGTCCGTGCGACTATTATCTAAGAGGCTACTCTAAAGTTGAGGTCTACAAACATCGATCCAACAACCTACAAGTTGTTAAAGATGCACTACCTATGAAAAAACTTATTAACAATGAGGGCAGTCATTTGCAGAATTTTGTTTAAAACGTCATGAAATAAACTTGAAACTCTTAAATAATAAATTTGTTCTTTCTCTTTTATTCATTTTTAAAGTTAGAGATGATTCTCTGTCCCATCCATATGCACTGATTGGACATCGAGACATAATACAGAGTACAGCGGTAATATCTGAAGGAATGAGTGTAGCCTCTAGTAGGGTTTATGAAAGGAGATAGGCACTCTATTCGATAATGTCAGTCCCTTCAAGGACCTAACCATTATTATTTTGAAGATAGACTTACTTAGAATAATAAACCACAGTATACATACCAAATGTTCCAATTTCTTTCTTCGTAATTGCGGTTGTTCCTGCAAGACGGAATCGGCAAGTACATTCAGGGTATTTTCAACTTGCTGTAATACGTTTTCCAATGGCCCTTTCTGCGGTTCATTATTCATCTTAACCAAAGCGGCTTCAACGTCTTCGCTCCATATAATCTGTATCGCTAACACGACTATTTGGGCCTGATAGTTATCGACCCACTCCATAAACACCTTATTGTCAATATTATCTTTGAATTGTTTAATTTCCTGAACAGCCTGCGCTAAATTGGAAGCAAGCGTCACTCTCATCTCCTTTTCGACCAAGCTCAACCATTCATTGATCTTAGGATGATCGATAGTGGAAACTGCGTTTCCAAAGTGAACCTAAAAGATGTTTGTAATAAATAAAACTAATTTTAAAGAAGTAAACTGTGTAACTTACTTCTTCACCTTCCCTTGAGGCGATGCCTGTAATTACGGTGTTATCTTCGTTAAGCAAAATGGAAGCTACACCGGCGAACATTTTCTTGAAATGCTTTTGCAAACGTGCCACGTTCTTGCTGTTGCCAATAATTTCTAGCAAATCTTCGTCTCCCACGAAATAAAAACGCGGGAAAGAAGTACGTTCTCTTTCCAAATATTCACCCAAGGCCTTCTGAATCTTGCCAAGTAGATCTGCTAAGCGTTCCAGAGATCTTTGGACTCCGGGTATATTAAGGACATCCATTACCATGGGCGACTTGCTTACTTTCTTCATTAATCCCAAGAATTCGGAACTAAAATGTTTAATATACAAGGTGTTTAAATAGTTAAGGTATGATTTAGAATATTAAAAGGAACAATAAATATTTTTAAGGGTTATGTAATTACAGACAATTTTTTTTTCTTAATATTAGGTTATTCAGAGAACAAATGAATAACATTCTCTTGACGATTATTACGCAACGTTCTGTAGTTTGTACTGCGAGAGTTCCACGTCGTGTAACTGTTCCGACGTGCCGTTAGTCGATATTGCTCAACATTTAATTTTTATCTCGCTCGTACGCTGGCTGTATTATAGGTCGTACACAGCTTTATGTATTAATCCTTGCGTTGACATAACACTTCTTAATGAGCTGAATTTGAGGTATGACAGGTACGGGTAATTAATAAGTCTGCGCAAACGAATACACGCTTCATGAAATTAGTAGAAACTAGACACATTCTCATAGAAACCAGTAAGCAACACGAACTCATTCTCATGAGACGAATATACGCGAGTCTGTCTAGACTCTCGTAATTTTGTGAAGCTGTATTCGTTTTTGCAAGCTTAGTAATTAACATCCAGCTGGCAGAAATTCCAAATGCCAACTATATTCACTTTTTTTTGAAGTCACAAATATAATTAATTAATAAGTCACCGTTTATACAAACAATTTAATAATTCTTACCTAATACTATGGAATTTCGATGTTTCTACAGGCAACAGGGTTTTAATATCAGCGCTTCCGGAGAAAATACCTTCCAAATAAACCCATCTTCTCTGCACATCAATCCAAACATCAAATAATGCATTTATACGATTTAATTTTTCTTCCCAAGTCAAAGCCTCTTCCTCGAACACCTTGTAGTACGGTGATAGTTTCATTGCAGCAACGGAATTAATGTGCTCTTTAACTTTATTGAAAAGATCATCCCATCCTCTGATGAGCTTGCATTTGTTCTGATAATTAATCAAATCTAACTCGTAAGTCTGCCAGGATTCCCTCACTTGCTTCAAGAACTCCTCGAGGGCCATTTCACCTTGTGCAATCAAAATAATATCTTTAACGATGGCTTCATTCTTCTGAAGATTGACATCCCATACTTGTCCCAGGGTTAAGTCGGATAATACCCAATTGACTCTCAGTTGCTTCATGAGCTGCTTCCAATGGCGTTCCTTCAGTGCGTCCGATTTCAGTTCAACAATGATCATGTTGACCTTAGTGTAATTCTGCAATGTTTTCTTAACATATTCGTAAGATGCGTATTGGCGAAGTCGTGCTGGAAGTTCTTTCAATTGAGCCGACATAGCATCGAGTTGTTGACGTAACTTTCTTGGTTGAACGGATAACCAAGGTTTCTCGCGTGTTTCATCAATTTGTGCCCAAATTCTCGATAGTTCGGACCATACTCCTCGTAAGTCTTGTAATTCCTCGAAGACAACTTGCATACGGTCTTCGCTGGTGCTAACGCCGCCTAAAATCAAAATAAAATAGTTACAATTAACACTTGGATTCTTTTTAAAAATATACAAGAAAATACGTATATAATCGAAAATAATTTTTATTAAATAAACTAAAATTCCCAAATATATGATGAAAAATGAATTAACTCTTTTTGCTACAAAAAGTTGCTACAAAAAAAATTATTTTCAAATTCTGTACTTTTCGCTGACCAATTTTCAAAAATATCTCTGGCTTTCAACACTATAAAATACTAGTAAAAAAAGAAAAACTAAATGGTTTCTTTCTTAATACGGTCTCTACCATCACCAAACCCGTCCACATATCACTTTTTTTCAAATTTTCATATGTGATTACACTTAGGAACTAAGTGGAGACTAAACACCCTGTATACTTGGACAGAACTTGTCTCCAAGTATGTTTTATTTGGGAACTTTTTCTCCAAACTAGTTAGGAATTATGTTTTAGCCACCCTGAACATCTTAGGGTTTACAATTATTCTAAAATGCATTATTAAAGAACTAAACAGAAATATTTAACTACCACAATAATAATAAAAAAAAAAAAAACTCAAAGGATAGCATATCATGTAGCAAAACAAAAAAGGATAAAAATTGAGAAAAAATACCCACCCGGTTCTTGCAATTCTAACGCCTCCTTGGCTTTAGCCACGTTATCCCTCTCTTCCTTCAATCTAGCATATTTGCTTTCAAATAATTGCAATTGCGTTAACGCCTCATCGGGTCTTAGATGACCTTCAACTGGTTTACTACGTTCCCAATCGCCGAGGAAGTCATTGGTACGATTTTCAACTGCTTTATCTTCAGACACGATCTTCTGCTGTAAACTAGCAACCTGTTGAAAGGAATTACTCCGTTAGTGATAACCAAAGATTTAATTTCTAATGACATATTAAATAACCTGTGTTTGTATAGAAGAATCTTTCCTCTTGATGATCTCATTGAATGCTCCCCATTCGCCTTCCAGGTTCTCCACGTGAAGCCAGCTGTTGGGGAACTGGAACCTTTGCCTTTCCAATATGCGTTGACCTTCACGGTAGACTTCGACTTGCTTCTCCCATTTCTAGTGATCCCAAAAAAAGTAATTCAAAAACTGTTTTTATGGATGGGTCATTAATATCACCTTCATGTTTCTCTTCAGCGATTGCACGTACGTTATAAAGCTTACAGCGTCCGATGTACTAGCCGCTTCAATGGTTTGCAATTCGAGATCTGATCGTGATTTAGAAATCTGGGTATGGAAGGAAGTCATCTCGTTACTCAACAGCGAACCGAACTTGCTCAGAGTCTCCTTGTGCCACGAGTCGTATTTAAGGGAGACTTTACTCTGCACTTTAGTGAAATCGATGATAACTGGACCGAATTCGCGTCTGGTGTCTGAAGTATCAAAGGTGGCCCTTGTTTTTCTGTTAACAAGAAATTCACGTGTGATGAAGTATAACGCCATCTAATTATGCAGAGAAAGACGATTTTAGTCAAATATGTACTTACTTAATAGCATTTAAGCATTCCATCCATTTATTGACGTCATCACCTAAACCGCCGTACAAATTATCTGATTGCAAATCCCACAATGATTGATATCTCAACCATTCGTTAACATAGGTTTGAATCTAATAACAAATAATTAATATGAAAAAAACGTAAAGCCTAGGTATTGAACGAAGCATTACCTCCTTTATTTTTCCAGCTATAGCTGTGTAAGCACCTTTAAGAGGTGCAGATCCACCAGGCAACTTCGTTAAAATATTTCTATAAGTTTCAGTAACAGGCTTATCGACGCCTACTTGATATCGGCTGCTTTGAAGACGTTGCTGGGAAGTAACGATTGCCTGCCAAGCAAACAACTGCTGCATGATTTGGAATCTTGCTTCTTCGATGCTAGGGTACAAATACATGGTCTGATTGGTTATGCGCACTTCATGGATGGCTGTTTTAATCTGTGGATCTCCTCCAGGCTTATGTGTCGGTTGAGAAGGTTCGTCCGTATCCATACTATGGTCGATTTCTTTCTTTTGACCGTTGAGAGCGTCCGTCCATGCTAATACACCGGCTTGTAAACGATGTGCAAGATTTTTTTCCACCTAAATAACACATAATTATAAAAAATAAAAATTGCCCCAGTTGATTAACTTTGTCCATTCACTTTAAGAATACAGCCTTGGAGATTAATTTATACAGGGCAAGGAGTCTCTGTTTATTTTTATTTTTTTTTTTTGAACGAGTAAATAACACAACATGATTTCTTCAACAAGAATTCACAAAAAAATCAAGATTAGCATGTACGACCAATTCAAATGGTTAGTAATCTGCAACGGCAACATGAAATTAAGTGAAGAACATAAAGGAAGATGAGAAAAGAAAGAATTTAAAAGAAATTGACGTTCGCAGATCATCAAAACAAAGCAATGACATTAAGGTAGCTTCAAATATATCAACCAAAGATTTTCTATATTTTCCGTATTTCTATATTTCTTTCATGTTCCTTATAAATTGTATCCAATTTCTTTTATTTCTACACACGTTTCTCAAAAAAAAAAAAATCGAATCAGCTACCAGTGTTGTTCTGTTTCCACGATTCGATATATACACAAAATGCCCATTTACATTACATTTCGTTTTCATTTTGTATTCGTACAAGAAGTCGTTGATTGTAACGCTATCTACTGCATCCTTAAAATGGGCGAACTATAGATGTAATTACCTGTTCATCTAGCCGATTAACCCAAATGTGCAAGTTTGAGAATTGTTTCAATGAGAGGTCATCAACAGCATGCTGTATCTTCGCCAAGATTTCAGCGAAGGTATTTGCCGAATAAGGACATGTTTCTAATGACCGTACGTCGACTTCCAATTGTTCACCAACGATTACTAATTCTTCGACACGTTCCTGGAAGCTCACGACTGTATCTGATAACCTCTGCACGTACGGATCAAGCTTGAAACTTTCCCAAGTAAGTTGTATGCCTTCCGCGATCAGCTGTTGTACTTCCTTCCTAGTGCCAGCAACCAGAGGGATGATACTAGCTTTGTCTTCAAGCTGAAATATTTTATAAAGGTAACAATAGCGTAGGCATTAACATAATCTAAAGAGCCTATTCTAATAGGAGAAAGAAAGCTATATATAATTACACTTCTTTTTTGGAGAAAAAATAAGTTTATTAATCAGAACAGTCCATGCAATTGTAAGCAAGCATTGTTTGCAAATACCTCTTTCTTAATTTTAAGTAGGTAATTTCTGTAAGTATGTAATAAAGGTTTTACATTTTACCATTCAAATTTGGACAATAGATATTATAAGAAAAAAAATGAATTGCAAGGAACAAAGCTTTTCTATAAAACGAATCTGACGGTACGAAACAAAGTGTTTGCAGCAATTGGAATATACAGCATATCCAAATTATATGCAATAAAGCTTCTACAGCCACCGCTTTTGTCAGTTTTGACCGATGGCGCCATTACTTTTTTTATATAAATTATTTTCTTAGCGGTTTTGTTGAAATTGTTTCACTCTAACATAAGACGATCATTTTAACCAGAACTGAGAAAATAATTCTAATTTTGCTTATTATGAACACAATAAGAAAGCAACACTTTGAAGCGTTTTAAAGAAACGGATCATATCAAGACTTTTTCTAAACCTAAACTATAAAAGGTTGGAAAGCATAAGGACAAATTAGACGTGTTGTTAGAACTCACTAAAAATACATATTGCCCAAGACACCGACTGTCTTCAAAATGTGATTGCGGTAAGTCGTATAATGGACGAAACTAAATTTCACCCTTCCAAAGCTATTATAGTTCAAGAATTATCCGAAAATGATTTTGAGCGCCGTATTGAATTTTGCAAATCGATGATAGACAAAACAACGTAGATAGAATCAGCAGGGTTGCTTGTATAATAAAGCCTAATTTTCTCTTAATAATAATAAGATTATATAATAACTGTCAATATTAGCCAAGCAAAATACTTATTGTATGATCCAACGTCACCAGAGTATAGCGGCTGTAGAGGCATTATTTCCTACAATTTGAGCACGCAATACTTGAATTTTAAAAAACTGCGTAAGTTAAATTTCATTTGAATTGTAGATAAGAGTAGGGAAAAATATTTAGAGACAGTATCATGCTTATCACATCAGGCTTTGCTAGCAATTTGTTAAACATGCCCCATCGATGTACCTTTACGAATGTGCTGCTCCTTGTTGTCAGCTGATTTAAACAAGAGAGTGTTAGCCTTATGTACCTTTTCAATATTCCAAAAACGTATCCAATCTACATATGTATTTCTAATTAACTAAACTACGTAGGTAGGTCTTGTATTTAAAATCACAAAAGGATTGACTCAATTTTTGGAATATTTTCTCTAAGCTTGTTGGTGTTACATTATCAAGCGTTGAACTAGTCTAACTATATCGCGAAATATTCTAATGATTTCGCCAAGATTCAGATGTATTCGTCTATACTACTTTCATCGAAATAATATTATCTCTTTCAAATAATAACAAACAATTGATAACAATTTACCTTCTCTAAAGTCATATCATAGGTCCTCACGCTCTCAATTAAAGATATTGCAAATGGGTACAGCTGATTAGCTTGGTGGGCCTTGTTTACAATGGCAAGTGGTACTCTAAAGCCCAAGCATTTTAGATTTCTAACTTCTTTAGCTAACGTGATTATCTCGGGAAGGAAATTAACCCTCAGCTTAAGGATGTTTCCTCGTCCGCTCCTTGAACGTACTGCTTCGATGGTAAAAATACGGCTTGGGACGCCCAAATTTCTTTGCTGCACGTTTCTAGCCCAATCATCGAAAATTTCTTGGGTATTCAATTTTGCACGGAAGCTGTCGCCGTCCGCTTTTAGTTTCTGTCCTTCGATGTGATTTTCCCAACCTTTACCTACATTAAAAGACTTATTATAGTTGCTTGTAGTAAAATTATAATCAGCATATATCCTTTAAAAAATAATTCTCCGTTCAATATCAACATTTTTTCAACTTGTTGAAAAAAAAATTTCTTACCTAGAACATCTTCCACTCGTCTCAAATAAGTTGTTAATTGATGATCAATCTGTCGCGCCCAAATTATGGAACCCGCTACAGGTGGTAAGTCCCTAACTTTGCTGATTCTTGCACTGTTGCTTTGTGGATATTGAACCTGGACGAGATTTTTTATTTAAATTACAACTTTAAGATGTAAGTCCAAAAACGTTTACCTTAAATTTCTCATGTAAAGCCTCAATATCATCCTTCACTCGTTGGATAAGGTGTGTTTGATACTCTCTAATGGCACCTCTAATATGCGGTCGGACAAATAGCGCGTTGAATCGAGAAAATATACGGAACATTTCGTTGGCATTCTTAGCAGTACCCAACTGGTCCCGCAGATGTACTGTTATGCGTGTTTCAACCCTGTCTATTCGTTCTTCATACCTTTGGACCGCTGCATCCCAAGCATCCTGACCCTCCTTGGTAATATCCAAGCAATCAACTTCCTTAACGTTCTCATATGCTAAATTAACCTCCTACAAACCACATCAAATATCACGAATAAAAGTAAAAATGAAAACCGTCGTATTTAAGGTATGTATGATGAAAAATTGTCATACCACGATAGCGTTAGCATCGGCTGCATCCATGGTAAATGCATCTGGCTCACTAGGCGGTTTAGCTTCATCATTTTCACCAGCGTTTGCCATCTCACGAATGGAAGGTCGTAATACTCTAACTATGACGGTTCTAAGCTGCTCGTGTTGGCGTCTGAACTTGCGCATATGTTCCATGCGTGATTGTAATTTCTTGTGCTGAGCCGAGACTCTCCATACCATTTTCAGATGTTCTTCGCGTTTTTTCTTCACAATATCTCTGCAAACATATTTTCATTTTTTTATTATTAATAGAGGACGCGCCAAAATTTAATAAAGGTAATACGAGAATTTGACGCGGCGTAACCTAAGCTTTCGTGTGATTTATCAATTTGAATTCGTTTTAAAATCGCCTGTGCGTAATCATTGTAAAATTATTTGTTACAAAGTGACCTACACAAAATTATCGCTTTAATAAATTTTATGTTTTGACAACAGGCACGCACAACTATCGATTTTTGTGCTCCGCGATTATATTCCTTGTCTGTTTTTGTTTTATTCTTTTATTTTATATATCTAATCTTATGTGCGTAGGCTTTTCAAACTATTTCGAACATAACAAATTAATGCTCTCTATTACTTAAAAATTCTTAAAAGAAATTTACAAATGCAAAATGTTGAAATTATACCACCTTTCCATAAGGCGTTTTCAATAAAACATATTTTCTACTAACCTTAACAGACTTTGAAGCTTCTCATACTCATCTTCCCATGTAGAAAACACTTCGAAACACTGTGTCATAACCTTATCGAAATCATCGTAGGGGATATGCATCAATCGACGGGTACCCAACACTTTTAGTAGCTGCGTTCCCAAATCTCGTGAAATAGCTTCAACTAGTCTCAAGCACCTTTGGACTGGGTATTTGGTGCTTCGAATTTTCCTCATATGAGCAAAAATCAATTGCACTGCTGCTCGTATTCGTTCCAATTCTGTCGCTGATAAAAGGTCGTTTATAGGGAAATCCTACAAAACATCGAAAAAAAGTATAACATTTTGAATTTACGTAAACAATCTTACTTTCATTAATGGGTTGTAGTCATCAACTGTAGCCAGCGCTTGTTTTAACCCTGTATCGGTATCAAACGAGACTGTTGCGTGAAACCGTTTACCAATCCTTAAGATATCCAATGTAAGTGCAACTTCCATACTTTCACGTTTCTCTTGAATACGGTGCAATGCTCTTTCTAAATTTAACCAGAAGCTAACTTCTTGCAAAGCTGTTCCGGACGATGGATCACGTACTAGTTTCGTTACCTACAAAAATGTTTTTAATTAATACGTAAAGAAAAAGTAAGTAGTTATCAATACAAACCTTTTGTATTTCTTTGATCCAGCGATTCACTCCGTTATGTAGCTGATTGAGGAAAGTGGAATCTTTGACGTGTTCGGCAAAATCCTCGACTTTTGGCTTCCGTCCATCATCAGCGCATCTTTTTATCACACTAGCCACGACTGGGTGAATTGGTAAAGTGATTTCCGGTATGTCTATGTTTTGCTGCAAATGTAACAGTCCCATTTCCAAAGCAGCAATGGTTTTCTCGACCGATGGAGCCATTTTATCACCTTCCCTATAATGATTTGCTTTATTTCGACATTTTACTCCTCCAAACTGCTAAACTACCGCCCATAAATAAACAATCACTTACAGCATCGGATAAAACCATTAAGTAACTACTTTTGTTAATTTATTTTAAAATTACAATAACAACAAAGATATATAGAGCACATGTAATGCCTTAGCGGGACCCGCTACACTAATTAAAGGTTAATCCTTGCAGATTAAAAATATTTTCTTTCAATGTATGAGCAATTTCTCTTTCAAACAATTGTGTGTTAAAACTATTAATAAAATAATATAGATTTATTACAGAGAGTTCCAACATATTCCAACATACAATTTTCAACGCTCACAGCTTCTGTAGCTGCCCAAGATTGCTCCTATAAGCTTGCAATGTGATGAATTAGTGAAGAACGTACCTACAGGAATAAACAACGAGGAGATCGCTAAACATAAGGGTGAACGCTTTGATAGCAAATTAAAATAAGTAACAAAAACTAAAAAATGTTGTTAGTTTTTGTAGAATTTTAAAATAATTTTATGAAACATATTTTATGCGTTTAGTAATATTACTTTCACTTTATTTTTTTTTTTAAGAAAAATATAGCATCTCTCCATCTATCCATTACTTACGGTTGGTAATATAATCATTTAGATTTAATAATACTTCTGGGGCAGCCAAATAATTTATGTAGTAACGTTTATCATGAATTTAGGTAAATCAAAATATTAATAAAATATTTTATTTGGTATTTAAGTATCACATACATTATCTTCTGAATTGCTCATAGTATACAAAAAAGAAAACGTTATACTTGATTGTAGAGGTATAACGTTCTAATTATAGGAAGTAGAATATAATTAAAATCCAATTAGAAGGTTACATCATTATAATTGAATAGTTCTTAATCATCAATGAGATCACCTATCATATTTACCTGTCAGCTCTGCCAGACTCTTTGACGTACGACTTGAAAAAAGGAGCAACAGTTTTACTAATGTAGGAATGCAAAGTTTCATATGGTGATCCATCATTAAGCCCAATAATTCGTACTTGCGCCCGAATACTCTTATCTGCCTCAATGACAGGTCCTCTCTTAATAATAACCAGGCTATTGATCTTCGAGTTGGTATAGCAGACCTCATTACTCATGTAGTATGAAACCGGTTCCTTTTCTTCTTCACCTTCCGGTGGTTGGTCGCTGTCATCGTCTATAAAAAGAGAACCGAACCGCATCGTCATAAAAAAAAAACAAGCAAAATACGGAAAAAAAAAATCGGTCGCCATTTCTCACCTTTAGAAGAAATGCGTTGAATAAAGAGAGTACCGACTTGAGAATCCGATAGGAATTTTTGAATGCAATCTTGATTATTCTTGTCCTCTAATGCGGCGTTCAACGCCGGCGGTTCTAGGCCATCATCTTCCGGTAAAAGTACAGTTGCAGCTTTTCTCAAGTAGTTCGCGAAAGTGGTAAAGTCTATTATGCCTACATTTTGGTTTTCGGGAGTGTTTTCGCTCCCTTCTAACGAATCCCCCATAATTAACCGTTTAGAATAATCATTGGATTACTTCAGATAACGATTATTTAAATTAAAAAAAAAGAACAACTTCTTAGGAATACCACAAGTAACATAAATGACAACGACGGGTGTAGTCTCAGCTTATTGATGTTCTTATATGAATCAGATCCCCTCCACTCCAGAAATCACACTTTGAAGTTGATAAAGCAGATATCTAAATTAGAAGCGTTTTCTCTTACAGAATAATAGTAAATCTCATCGATAATTTATTACATACACAGGTTTTCTTCTAATAAGATTTTGTAGTGGGAACAATTTACAGCTTCAAACATTATTTTTTTATCGGTAAATTCTTTGATTCGATATCACTGTTCAAATTTTGAATTTTTAAAATGTAGATGTCGCAACAAAGCGCATTAAATGTACATCAGTGTCCATCCCGGATGTCAGTATTTTTGTACGGCTCTCACTCGCACCAGAGGTAACTATATTATTTTATAGATAACACCCAGGTATACTTTATAATTATAATGTTTAAGAGAAGGAAGTGTTTAAATATCGTGTCTGTTTAGTAGAATTATGCACTATTAAAATTTTCTTAGTTCAATATTATATATTAAACAAGTTTAGAAATTCTATACCTTTCATTCTTCGTCTTGTATAAGAAAATGTCAAAATTGGAATATCAGCCAGTTGTTATTCACAGTTTTATCCCGCAAAAGGGAAAATCTAAAACGAAAAGATATGACGATTACTATAAAGAGAAGTAATAAAATCAATTTTATTTCAGTAACACTTTGTACGTTGTAAGTAAGCTTGCAGAAACGAGTGCTTTCACACTAGCGTACGGCTCGGTTACTATCAATATTAAAAATAATATATGTAATTACTTAATTGTTTTAATTTGGTTGTGCTGCTGATGCAGAATGTTCACTAAACAATTCTTCCCATTGTTCGCACTGATCACCAATTGTTTCAGAGACAAACTGTTATATCAATTCCATCTACTGATGTGCTTTTACTGAAAAAAAAAATTATTGTCCACATTAAAAACTATTTCGCTCGTTTGTGCGTGTCTCGCTTTATGCTCCCTCAACGGAGATATTTTAAGATGCCACAAGTAAATACTTACAACGTATTATTGCATCTAAGTGGATCCGTATGCTTTCAAAAACAATTACAGTACATCCCTATTCGTTTACCTGCATTTGGTTATGATCGCAGAGTTTGCACTGCAATTATATGTACTAGGTGCCTTGTGTCCGAGAAGGCTGACATTCGAGAAGGACACCGCTGTACAATTAATTTTATACATGAATTAATTTAAAATTACAAATTAAAGGAAAAAATTAAAGGCGAATGTTACCAATTTGTATTAAATAAAATTAATGTTTACTAATACCGAGTATACATACTGTAGAGAGTGAGCATATACTGAGTGATACATAGTGTGAGACATACTGCTCGCTGAATTGAAAAAGTTTTATATAAATGGAGAAAAAGTTTATCTTACATTTCAGAAAATAACATTGTTGATAAGAAGCTCCGCATGACTTGGAGATTCTTAATTAAGTGCAAAATTTTTTAAACATTGGCTGAAATACAGGGAAAAATCAAAATTATTATTTGGAGTGAGGGTAAAATACATACGTACAAAGTTCAATGATTTTTCCAGATAAAAATTACAATATATTATTAATTAGATTATTTATCGAATAAACGAATAAGACATAATAAAAAATTAACCTCCTTATCAGTTTATCTACAAAAAATAATTCGGAACGAATAAATTTTATTGGGAACATGTAAAATTTTTTAAATACCATGGAACTTCACGCATCCACCGCCTCTTTCTAAAAAGCTGATTGTTCATTCATTAAATTCTATAATGACCATCCGGAGTTATAGCTTTACATGTTTCTCTAATAATTCTTTCAAAATCATCAATATCTTGAAATTGTCTCTGAAGGAATAGCTTTCTCTTCAAGCAAATCCACAAATGTCTGGAGACCTTAGAGGCCAAAGAAACTTCTTGTACCTCCCGATCGCTTTACCGTTAAAGGTGTGGAGGAGAAAATCCCGAATATTTCCGTTACAGTAACCTGGTGCTTCATCTTGTTGGTACCATATTTTTCCTCATTCATTTAGTGGTGATTTATCAAGAAAGTCCGACAACTGATTATTTAAAAATTGCAGGTACCTTTCACTGTTTATGTTATTTTGGAAAAAGAATACATTACTTTTAAATGAATATTGATCTTTGGTTTGGACATGGAAGTTGAGATTAACAAAGTAAATATCGCGTTATTATTGTTCAAATTCTCCTTGGATACGAGTACAAAATTCGAACCTTGGTTCAACATTTCCTTCTTTTAAAATATGGATAAGTTGGAATTTGTATGGTTTAAGTTTATTAGCCTTTAAGATTCCTGCAACTGTAGTCTTTACTTACACAGTCGATTGAATCGTATCAGTTTCAATATCTTCACTTCTAACTCATGGCCAATGTTTCTTTCTAAATTTATCTTTATTTTTTAGGACATACTGTATATACTGTTACTGATATTGTTGCCATCTATGAAATGAAAGAGGAACATTTTCTGGTGACGTTTAACTTTTTAATTCGCCTATTTGCATTTCAAGCTGTTTTAATATGATAAAACCCAAAATCGCTCGAAATGTAATTTAGCACGAAGAAAATATATAAACACCATTGAGAACTTCAAGATTTCCAGCATATTTCAACAGTCAAAGCCTTAAAAACCACATAGTATATTTTAGCAAAAACTTAGTAATGTGATAAGATACTGAGTTTACTAAGCATCTGTGAATTTGTAACTAGTTTGCTTATATTACACTAGATCTTAGGAAGAATGCGATTTGAGCTTATCAGTTGTTGACCCCCATTTTTTTTAATCATTGTCTATTAAATGGATTGTTGATTAATCCTCAATCTCCTCTTCAATTAAGCAGCGTATGTTCAACGTCAAATAACTCAAGCTTGTGTTTAAAGAAATTTAGATTTATACGTAAGTTAATTCTTCTTCAAAAACTTTGGAAATAGAAATAAAGGTTTCTGCTGAATTAATTTTGATTTTAAAGGCGGCAAATCGATCTATTTCTCTGTTGAAAAAAAATATTACCCAGTGACCTCAGTAATTAGAAATAAATTCATGAAAAATGTTATTTTAAATAATTACAGCAGGTACCTACCTTAATTGATTTTTACATTAAATATTAACAACCATCCAAATAAAATGGATGATGATATGAGCAAAGTGGATATTATCAAAAAACATATCAGCAGTTATCCTGATTTTCCAAAGAAAGGGATAATATTCAGGTACGTAATACATAGCTACACTTTAAAATTTGACAATGACAAAATTGTAAAATGTATGGATAAACTGCATATTATTTTAAATATTCTATCTTTTATGTTGTTCATTGTTTATATATGGATAATATACGAATATTGCCAAAGTAATCGGTGGTAATTTTTAGAGATTTATTTTCAGTCTTACGTGAGCCATCCATATTTGCTTTACTGAAAGAAATTCTTATTGATCGTGTTAAAAGTAATTTTCCCAATGTTGAATGCATTGCTGCATTAGACTCGAGGGGATTCTTATTAGGTCCTATAATAGCTTTGGAACTCCAGTTACCGTTTGTGCCAATACGTAAACGTGGTAAACTTCCGGGAAAAGTTATTTCCGAAGAATATTGGCTAGAATATGGAAAGGTAAGAAACGATTACAATTCATATAGAAGGTATTGGTTCAAATGTATTACAGGACGTATTTGAAATTCAACAAGAAAGTATTACAAAAGGTGAGAAAGTTCTATTAGTGGATGATCTGTTGGCAACAGGTGGTAGTCTAAGAGCTAGCTGCAGGTTGATAGAAAAATGCGAAGCAGTAGTAGTAGGATGCTTGGTTGTGATTGAAATTCAAGCTCTAAAAGGAGCAGAGAAAGTTGACGCATCATTACATTCCATAATTAAGTATTAACCATTTATTGAATAATAAACGAAATAAATATTGGCGTAGAGAAAAAAAATCGAATTTTTATTATAACAAGAAGTATAATAAATAGAATGAAGAAATATATAATATATCGACGTTGGCAATAAAAGAACTAATAATTCCATCGTTTCATCTTGCCGTATCAAATAACTGGGATAATGGTGATGAATTTCTTGCTTGATACCCATCTCCTATTTTCTTCATTGTGTGCTTCAATATTGCAAAGTCATCTCGTTGCAATGCGATATCTGGTACTTCTTTCAGCGAGTTTAATAATTGCATTTCCTTTAAGATTTTAATTTCTAACTCTACCGTTTCAGCAGCAAGCTGTTGAATCTGAAAAAGAATTTTTACCATCAAGTGCCTTCATTTCAGATTTTTAGTTGTAAATATAACCCGACGATTTATTATACTTATCTAATAGAAACAGTAAAACTAATTTCAAGATCGACAGACACCGAATTATTATTGAATCGGTTCCAAAACCTTCCGACTAGAAGCTGAAAGAACCAGTTATTTCTTAACACATACGCTTAAAACAATTTAGTGGAGCTTCAAGAGTTTTGAAACGTCTAGATATTGATCATCGATCAAGTCATTGTTTATTTATACCGGGCTGTGACCGATCGTCTTTGTCAGCAGATGGGATTAATGATGGATTTAAAAAGAACGGTAAAGAGCGCAATGCTTCGCCTTGTACATCACGTTATAGGAAGTACTACTTAATATCCGCATCCCAATATTCTTTTTTCCGTTAGATACATGGTCATTAAATTGGTCTCGATTATCAACCGATATACAAATTATAAAATATTTAAAAAATAATAATAAATTAAATATCGGTACTATTGAAATTAAAACTTGTTAATGCTAACATTAAGTTCGAATGTTAAATTCAAATTCAATTTTCTTTGATATTTGGAATTCTGATAAATTCGAATTTTATCAACACCCCTACTAGGTATTCATAATAAACTGGTAACTAGGCGTTTGTTAAACTGGTAAATAGGTGTTAGCAGGATAAACGTATGCACCATGAGAACATTTGTTTACGTGCATAAGTATGTGATACATTATACAATTCAATTACAACATAACATTTAAAAAATATCTAATCAGATTCATCATTCGTGCCATCATCGCTGTCGCGATCTGTCATTTTCATTTATTACTAGTAAATGAAGTGGTTCGAGGGATATTTTCTTGTTTTGTTGTTTTCGCTCTTAATCGTACTTCATGCTTAGTCATGAACAGAGATGACAAAGGCCGGTGGAATTACTCCTTTTTTGCAGCAACTAGATAGACTCGTGTCTATTTGTCTCATTAGAAGGGGTTGCTTACTGGTGTCCTCGAGAGTTGACAAAACGCGAGTCTGTCTAGTCTGCAAAAAGTAATAATTTCATCCGCCTTTGTCCTTTCTAGTCACGAATATTTTGTGCTATAATGCTCTTTGAACTTCTTATAAACTTACGTGTCTCTATAGTGTGTGTGCAGAAGATAATTTTCTCCCCGAACAATGCACAAAAATTTTAAATAAAATAATATTCAAGAACACGTATATTTTTACCGTTTTGGATGCTCTCTATAAACATATGTTCGTGCTAAAAATGCGTTTCTCTCTAGTAAACTGAAGATGAAGCTATAGTGTTGAGCTTTTCGTTTAAATAATTAGTGTACCGCGACGAAACACCCTGTCTACTTGGCACTTTCAAAATTTGGTCGAATGATTTAACGCATGTAAATATAATCGCTATTGTCTGAATTACCAACTTAAATCATTCACAGAACCTAAAAAAATGCTATCCCAGACAATAGAAGAATATGCAAGATGTCAAATTAAGGAATTACATAACAATCAAACTTAGCAACGGGTCCGATGACTACGGACCAGGACAAATACAGTTGGTTATTTTAAATCATTCGATGTGCCTGTAATAGGTAACTTATTACGAATATACCTAAAGATCCCTAAAAAGAAAGACATCCAAAAACGTAACCATATACAGGAGTATTATATTTATTATCAAATTTGTGCAGCGGATATTTAACGCGTTATATATTTGAAGATAATCTTATGTAGCGTATAACTTAGGACTTATTACATATTCATACATAATAGAAAGACTGGGCTCCATGTTGCTTAAAATACGCATATTTTTATCGGCTTCCGGTATAATTTTCCCGAGGTTGGTGGTTGCAGTATATGCATTATACTTACATCTGTATGTTCTAAAGAACCGCCTTTTTGTTTCTTTAAGCCCTTTTCCACCTTTTTAATTAACATATCTGTAGCTTTTAGATCTGACGCTATTATAGCTTTATCGCACAGCCTTACATGCTTCCCCTGAAAAGGTGATAATAATTAATTTGAAATGTATAAAACATAAATGTTATTGCAATTTTCTCGTTACAATAACTAAGGTGTTTTTTAAAATACCTCCAGATTTGTGCAGTAACATCTGCCGTGTCTATGGTCTAAGCTGCTATGGGCTCGTTTTTGTACATTGAGGTTCTTTGTCTTTTTTAGTTCGTTCAAACGTTTCCTTTGTTCATTTAGAATAGCTAGTTCATCTTCTAATTTTGATTTGTATATATTACCTAACTCTGTTCAACAAATATTCATTTAAGAGCTTTAGTAAAGAATGTAAGATTAAAACTGAAAGTATTACCATTTATTCTCTGATTTTCTTCAATACTTTTCCTTACTTGATCAATTTTAGTCCCTTTATCTATTTGGTCCAACATCTCTAACTCTTCGTCGTTTAGTAAGTGCTTATCTTTTCGTAAACCTTTGAAATCTTGAATCGCGTGCACAGCTGTAGGGTATCCGCTAAATTGAGGATATTCGTCTATCTTTATAGGTGTAAAATAATTCAAATATTGCCTGGGATGGTTCCTCTCATTGGTATTGTTCAGTAGTTCGTAAGTTGTCGATATTAGCCTTTTTATGTCCAAGAAATTTTGGGTGTGAAAAAACGCTTTACATCTCGACCGTAATTCATTTTCAAGAGAACGTGACTGTTGATCGAATTATAGGCTACCACAGCTAATAGAAAGAAAGACGGTTCGTTTATTAAAATATGATCCCATAATATCAGCCAATCTCTTGCCGTCAAAACTTCAGAAAATGCTGTTTGGAGGAGGGGCCACGCGTATATTTTTGAGGTAATTTCATATTTGGCGAAATACTGGAGCATTTGTGGCTTATGCTCAAGCAGCACGTTTTCTATAATTGCTAAGATGTTCACAGGCGGCAATGGAAAGTATTCGAACCAATACTGACACCAATTTGCTGAAATAAAAAGGAAATAAAAAAAAGCAATTGTAGCGGTGTGGAGTAGGCAGTTTAAAATTAATTTAATTAGATTAGTATTTTAAAAGTAGTCTAATATACGCCGGTTCTGGACCGCCAATTTGTGAACCATCATATTTAGCTTTATTCTACTCTTTTTGAGATCAAAACTACTTGTAGAGCTTAACAATTTAACAGTCTATAAACGATACAAAAATTTGTGTTAAAACTTCAGTAATTCTTTTGAAAATGCATAAAAACGATTATATTTTAAAACATTTATACCAAATTTTATCCATAAATTTACAGTCACAATTTTGCTCGTTCACAAGCTAAAATTGTATAAAAAAACTGAATTTATTTAAAAATTATTAGCATATAACATCATTCACACCTCAAAATTATATAAAAAATTGACATTATTTCATCGCCACCAAATTGTGAATGAGTATAAATAACTTATATTTACACATTTACTTAAAT
Source organism: Oryctes rhinoceros (assembly GCA_020654165.1). NCBI lineage: Eukaryota > Metazoa > Arthropoda > Insecta > Coleoptera > Scarabaeidae > Oryctes > Oryctes rhinoceros. Next base: position 46,823 of record JAIOKQ010000127.1, read on the forward strand.
TTTATACTCATTTATATTTGATATGTTACTACCAGGAAAGCATTTTAAAGTGCATGTAAACATGAAAATAACGTAAACATAATAATTCTAGTAACATGTCTAACGTCAAAACAATAAGTATGTTAAAAGTCAAATTTTATGAAAAAAAATTCAATAGAAAATAAATAGGTACTGAGACTGAAAAAAGTAAATTTATTTCATGCACATAGCACCAAGTTTAATTATTTCGTAGATGAAGTTTCAGATGATGATGCTGGGGAATTTTCAGACACCAAAGGAGCCGATGGTGTTGTTATTGGGGTATTGGCAGGCTGCACATTTCTCTCATGATATTGCCTATAAAATAATTTAAATTATAACATTAACTAACTTAAAAAAACGCTTTTTCTTCGTGATAATCGCTTATGCAGGTCACGTTTACAATATCTGCTCTGCTTCAGATATTCGTAATTATCATAATTAAAAAAAAAGGTGTTGGTGCCACGCCTTAGATGAGTTGTTATCAAGAACTATTAATATTTACGTGACAGAAGTGTCTAGATAATCCACAAATCCATAGAAGTCACAATAAATTTCTTTTAGAGAATCTACGTTCCCGCGCCCTTATCCAACCTCATAAGAACCCGAGCTCTAACACTAACGATTATTCTTCTCACAACATGCAACAAGCGAAACGTCGGCAAACTAATGTGCGGTTTCAACCTAGAAATCTAGATTTCTTAAGAGAAAATAACAACCGCGGAGGTTTAAAACAACCATAAGAATAAACGTTATTTATAGAGCCCATTAAGCAGTATCAAAAAGGAGACATACTATTGCTATGATATGTTTTTAATTTGTAATGTTCTTACCTATGATTGTACAAACAGCTTCGAAGCAGGGTACCGGATCATTTTTAAAGACTTTAACGAACGGGAATGCAAATTCGGGTAAATAGTCTACCTCTGCGAAGAACGGACTCCAATTCGCCAAGTTGGAAATAATCTTTTTCAAATTCTTAAGCGCCATTTTATTCTCTAAAAGGTACTTCTTTTCAAAATCTGCAATCGGTACCTTAGGTTTAATGTTTATCAAGGCATTATACAACTGTTGATTGTTCGGCAAACGTAGCAGTCGTGCCCAAATTATTGCACGGTAATCTTCTGGAAATTCGCCGAATTCGTTTAAAATATTTCGTAATTTCTCATTATCTAGAACGCCATTAATCTGTAAAATTAAAAAAAAATTATTTAATTTAAAAAAATTAAAATTAATCAAATAATTTATTTAATATGTGATCTAGTGAAAGATAGTCTAACCCTCCGAAATTGTCGAAATTAACAGCAATTAGTAATAACTATGAAACAAGTTACCAACATCCACCATCTGTAAATACATGTTTGATCGTACTACGGCTCATCGGTACATATTTGTGGATGATGGTAGCTCGTTTCATTGTAATTACCCTTGGCGTGATGCTATTAAACGAAGTTTGCTACTACGGCGGACGGCGCGGCATTACTAACTGCTTACTTTCGTAGAAGCTACTACATTTTTCCGTACCTTCCACAGAGGTGTACTGATGAGCCGCCGTACGACGAAACTTACGTCTATTTGTGGTGGAGGCTGGTAGCTTGTTTCATTATTAATAACTTATTTAGTTAAAATAAGGTAAGTATTTGAAAATTAAAAAAAAATATGATCATCGTCAAGTTTATTCTTCGCGATTTATTGACAACGGCAGTATGCGCATTTTCATTTAGTCACAGGAAATTCAATTTCTAATAACGATTCACAGCAGTTTGTAGTTTGGAATTAATTGCTGACTGTTGGGACATATGCATACCAATATCGCTGTAGTAACTTTTCCGAATAGCATGAAAACAATTTATCAACGGATAAGGGTACTATAAGGGTAAAGTGAATCGTCAGAATATTTTAATATTGCCCTAGAAATTTGCGAGAGAAGAGATAATCAGGTTCTGAAAAGCGAAGTTTCAAGAATACGGAAATGTTAACGTAACGAGAGCCACGCCCAGCAATCTCGCCTATATCTTTTAGCCGCTAAATGTAACAACAAACCATTTATTGAAATAGGTTATATATCCAGAAAACTGTTTCTTATGCCTACTACTTGAAATTTAAAAAAATAAATAAATGTATAAAGTAAAAACACAGAGCGGCAAAATAAACCGCGACGTGCTTATTCAGTTAATCGTATTGAAAAGTGAATACATCCTTTAAAATCCTCATTTATATTCATTAAAACACTTTTCTACCTTTATCTGCATTTTTGTAATGGACAGTTGCAGCAGTTCACGATACAAAAACAAGCTTAAGCGAATATGTTGATATTATTTCTGAAAATGGTTTCTGCAGCATCATTATCTTGGCAACATGAGAGAATAATCTTTTCTATCAGATTATTTTTGTTGCAAATTAATTTCTATTAGATAACACAAAAAGGAGGAGAATTTAAAAAAAATATTCTTCATTTCAACATTAAATGAGTTTCTGCATAAACTATTCTATTGTCTTCTATTTATTACGAATAACCCAGTATAGCTGATTTCTTTCACACATTAAACATAAACAAACCTTTTCTTTAATATCATAGATGACTTGCGGACTTTTCTTCAAGCTTATCCTTTTCCTAGCTCCTATTTTATCTTCCTCTGATGGTCCCTGAGGTGAACTCAAATATCTAGCAAGCAAATATACATTAACTCTACCACAAGTTATGATGGAAGCTAAATATTTTCCATCCGATGATATCTCGTATCTTAAAATTTCCAACTCGAGTGATAACTGACTAAGCAACATATTCGCTTGCATATCATAGAAATAGACGATTCCATTTGAAGATAATACCGACAAAATTCTATTTGCGCCCCCATCAAAAGGCTGCGATATAAATGACAACTGTCGAACGGACTTTGCGTATTCTGAAAGAGAAATAGTTTTTCTTAGGCTCCAACTATCAGAGGAAAATATTGGAATATCTGAAGAATGTCCGCCTAAAGCAATGATTTGCCCATTCCTAAAATAGACACAAATTCAAGCAAAATTCATAATCTCCTTTTTTCTGCTTTCCAATACTTTGTATATGCTATGCATTTAATGAAAAATTTATTCCAACTTGCAGGTGTAATTTGTTTTAAATAGTCAAAAGTCCCATACTTCCATATGTGAATTGAATCATTATTAAAACATGCAAGAAGATCATTTGAAACTGGCATAAATAGCATCTACAATTTATTTCGATATTATTTCATAGTTTTATTATGTCAACTTACTTGTTTCAAAAATACATTGGTCGAAAGTGATAATACTTGTATTTTGCTGTTACTGCTTAAGTCCCAGATTATAGCTTCATTAGCAGATGAAGTTACACATAAGGAATCCACGGAGAATGATATATGAATTACTGGATATTGATGTCCTTCTAATTTACCAATCACGTCGCCAGTATGAATATTAATAATTTGCAACAGCCCATTTGGATTTCCAGCAATGATGCATTCATCGCTTTGCGATGAAAATTTAAGGATACAGCAAGAAATAATATTCACTACAGACCAGAATTTGCAAAGATTAAAATCAATGACGTAGATATCACCATTCAACGTAGCTGCTGCTAATATTTCCCCTAGATTGTTAAAACAGATAGTTATGAATCTCATACGTCGATGCTTCCATTTAGATATTGTGACTGTATGATGTACTTGTAGTATTAAACTATAAAAATAGAATAATTATGGTTGAAGTAATATAATTTCAGTTTTATAAAAATGTACATACCCATCTTTACGTGTTGGTTTTAATTGCAGCAGTTTCTTCTTGAGTTTTGGTGTATCGGACAAATTGATAATCGTATCCATTGCTTAAGTTCTTGCCTTTGATGCAATCAGAATATAATGAAATGACAATAAATCTCAGCTCGGGTTTTAGGTTAGAGTAAACAATTGTTGACAATAGCAGAAAACATATAAACAAGAAAGGACAAATGGCACTTTTTATGCCTAAGCATCCGCAGCTTTCATTATGAGTGCTTTCTTCGTCAATTTTTGTTAGATTTATGTTGAAAAATTAACGATGTCTTCAAGGATTTATTTTTGATAATTCTTTAATGAAAATATAAAAGTTTAGAGATATTTAATAAAATACATAAACAATTTCTTTTTGTCGTTTCATTTAGAAAACATGTCCTACATTATTACCTACGCTACATTTATAGAATCATCTCGATTAATGAAAAATATACGTAGATATAAATAAATACGGAAAACGAGGTTAAGTTCTATTGCAATGACAGCGACAGCAATCCCTCTCGGAATATAGCCGCAATTCTCAAGGTCAGTCCAAATACTACAGATACTTCGAAAATCTCCGGAACAACTAGTGTGTATGTCATTTAACTTTTGAAATAGAAATATTCCATTTCTATTTCAAAAGCACTTTTCTGTGAAAAAACTGAGAATGTGGAATCATATTGCCCCCGCTAAACGGTTAGTGCACAGAAGTGAATTCTACAGCTAAATAGAACGTTAAATATCAGTTCCATAACAATTCCGGAGCAATACGGTTGGCTCGGCCTACAGCTTCACTCGACGTAGTTTTATTTGCCTTAGAGCGTCTCCATTTTTTTTTCCATTTTCGATTCCACACAGTATCATTCTTTAAATTAAATACATTTGTTGTCGAGATGATGCTGGGCTATTGCAATATTCTCCTTATTTGAAATGTACATTAGGGCTACTTATTTTTGTGTAGACGCATGGTTATCTGTACTGCGGTTCCTCAGTACACTTTTATGGATGGTGCTAGCTTATTTCATTATTATGACCTTTGGTGTGATGCCACTACGCGAAGCCTGCTACCCTTGCAGACAATGGAGCATCATTAGAGAGGACAAAAGCGAGTAAAATCATATCATATAGTAAAATCATCAGACTCGTGTCTATTCGTTTTATAAGAAAGGATTCGTATTAACTACTCGTTTTCCGGAATGTCGACAAAACACAAGTCTGTTTAGTCGCTGCAAAAAAAAAGGTATGACACTTCTCTAGAGGCTACTAATTTCGACATATTCAGTTATTAATTTGCACATTTCTACTACAATATTGTGCCCCCCGCGGTGCATAATAACATTACCTCTTCATAATTTGCAGTGTTTGCTTTCTTTCTTTGTTATTTGCCTGTATCATTTTAAGCGGTTCACTCTGTATATTCGTATTTATATACGAATATGCGTTACGCTACGTTAATATGCCACACTGGGGTTCTCCATTATCAAGGTCGAACATTTAGAATAGTACCAAATTACATCGAAATTGTCGCCACCAGATATGTACCTAACTTAATTCTATAGCAACTTCGCCTCTGTCGCTACGCCATTCCGCCAGCAGAAGAAAAACAAGCCAATGGAGGTTACTTAGTAGGTGGTAATTTTTGTATTTCTTGTAGTTTTTTTCTGTGCTTTCACTTTTAATTTCTAGATTTAGAAGTACGTCTAATAGCATAAAATGACGGCATTTAAGTGGTGTCTACCAGATTGCAAAAACTCCAATATTAATATTAAATTGCTTTGATTTCCTCCTTGACGAAGAAGTAAAGGGATAAGTATGCAAACATGATGAAATGATGTAGTTCGAACCTGTAGTGAACCGAAACAATAGAATGTGTGGTATCCATTTCACTTATTTTCTTCGAGTTAACTGTTCGCTTAAGATAGATCAGACAGGATTTAAAGGAAGAAGCATTACAACAATTAATCTTGCTGGTATGTCAAAGATGCAAATTCATTATAAAGTAAAGAGGTAGAAGATATTCCTTACATGTTTTAATAAAAGCGCTACTGTTGAAAATTCAGTTTAAGGATATACATACATCAGGAATAAGCAAAATTGAAGCAGCAAATTCAAAATTGTCTTGTTCCGTTTCATCGTGGAAAGGTAAATTAAATTTAAGCAGTCGATAATGATAATGACATAGACATTGCTACATGTTTATTCATATTGATATTTCTGCTTATAGGTTCTATAGAATATCAGCAGGGAAGCACAACACAAATGCTACAGAGTGCTGTAAATCTAAAATGCACGAGAGGTAATTGTAAGACCTCTTACAATTTTTTTTTTAATTGTAAGACTTCTTTATTTAGCAATAAAAAGTAAGAGCAACATTTCAACTCATTGCATATATTAGCTTTATTTTACTAACGTTGGTAATTCACCAGGTGTCAATTGTGAAGGAAGGCGGGTTAGACAATTTCGGGATTCATAACTCGCCATATAGAAGAGCCTCGAGTGATTGAACCTGATGTTGACACCTAAATTTCTGGATACATTATTGGAAAGATTTAGAAAGCAGGGACTGTTTGTCCATTTTATCAACCGAGGAAACGGCTATTAAACACACCTTTATTTGATGAAGGAATATTCACCAAATAAATAAGACAGGCTTAAGTATATTTATGCGTACTTTAAGTAAAAGTATTGCCGCATTATCTTTATTATTTACAAAGTTTGTTACAAACAAGGTATTAAAGAATTGTGCAAAGCTACATTACATTGGGCTGTATAATTTAATTATTGCATTTGTAATAGACATAATCTACAAGATATTTTCACTAATCTTATAATTAACTTATATATTTATAATTGGGTAAAGAATATCAAACATTCTTTAAAAGCAGTTCAAAGGGCCTAGACTTTAAGAAATATTATAACTCTAATGTCTCGTAAGGAATAAGGAATTTTATTGTGTTTGATAAACTTGTACCGTCATTAATAAGATAGTTTGTTGTAAAGTTTGTTTTTTAAGGTTTTAAATTGGTACTTTTGCATTTGCCAAAATGATTTATTTTGAAAAACCCGCATTCGAATGTTGTTTTCATACTACATTTGCACTGGCGCTGGGTTACCTCGCCAAATGTTACATTAGTTGCCAAAGTTTATGTTAGTTGTACTGTTGGTCGCGGTATTTTTCTTGTTTCTTTAATTTGTTATAGTATCTATATTATAATGTTCTTGGATGTTATCAGTATATTAATAGTTACAAACCCTTTCTGAGGTCACTTTTGGTCAGAAATAACTGCTGATTGCTACGTACGATTAGATAATTGCAGTTGGAATTTGGAATTAGAGGGTAGACAATATTTGTTTATGTAGGTAATTTTACACTAACCTTAAACATAAATATCGGTAAATAAAGAAATATACTATTAAGTTGAAAAAGAAAAACTCGATCATTGTTGGTTTTCATGTGAGTATAGTGCTATATAGTTTACGATATATCTTCAACAATCTAAGAATCAATTAGAATTTACTTATTGTACGTATTCATCAGAAGCAACCTTAATCAAGGGATTCCTTATCTTAACAATGCTTCTATATACATTTAATTTACTTATCTTGTGATTCATAAACACACATAGAGATATAAACATACATCTGTTCTTTATCACTAATGAAAGCCACATAAATAGAATAGTTGATACAACGAGTGAAATGAAAAAAAATAATGTTTTAGTAATCACAAAGCTAATATGTTAATTTCTTTTAATACTTGTGAATGAATATTTTTTGTATATTTTCTAATACGCAGATCTTTATAATCGTGTAATTTTAGATACATTATTCATAGAATATTTTTCTTTATTAGTAGTGGAAAAATCAGAAAATGGAAGAAGTACGTAAACAGTTGCAATGTCCGTCCTGCAAAAGACCAATGTTTCCGCCAATTTTAACGTGTCAAAAAGGCGAAAGCGTATGCCAAGAATGCAGAAGCAACAATAGTAAGTGTCCGTTATGTGGTAAAAAATTCACAGATAATCGAAATCAGCCATTAGAGACGCTAGCCAAACTACCCTGCTTCACCTGCAACAAATGCTATGCTCCTTTGAAGCTGATTGATTTACGGGAACACTACGCCCAATGTCTACAAGGTGGCAATTCAGATAATATCGGTTGTCCTATTGAGAAATGCAAGTGGCAAGGTGCACCCGCTGCACTTCCCGACCATTGGCGCAGCAAAGGGCTTGCTTTACATCCCTATGTTGAAGATAACATTTGCAGATCGAAGTTGAACGCTTACAGTTATTTCGTGAACATGGTAGAGGCTTGCGATTCTGTATTCTTCTTCAAATCGATGACTAGCGAAGGCAAACTCTATTGGGCTTTGCAATACGTCGGTGCGAAAAGTAAGGTGGAAGAGTACTCTTACGAAATCGAAATCTTCAATTCTACTCGGCCAGAGTGCAAGTTTATTCTGACCAATTATTGTCAAAGCATCAATCTGACAAATACGGATCTGTTCAAAGGAGGGGTCTGCATTTGTATGCCTAAGGAACTTCTCCAGCCATATTTGATACCTGACGAAGAATTTTTCTTATACAACTTAAGAGTAAAGAAAGTAAATGTGAGCGAAGTGGCAAAGCTTCGAAAAAAAGCTGAGAAACTATTGTTAAAATACGCTAAAAAATAATTTGTGATATTAAGATAAAAGCTGCTATACGTTCTTATTATGAATCACCATCGATCAGGATGAACTATTTATTCTTATGACTTATATGCATTACATATATATATATATTCATCAAATATCATTTTTTATTCATTTCGTAAAACAAAAAAATGGTTCGTATGTATTATCATGTATGTATGTTTATTTGTAATAATATATGAAAGTCGTTATCATGTTGTTTGAAGATTCATGTTACGTAAGTGTACGGTGCACTATGTTATTTTTCCTGTAAAATTACTACTAAACATCCTGAACAATACAGATTCTCCAGCATACCAATCATTGATCAATATGAAAGAATCATTCAACGTTCAAACATTGTTTGATAATTGATATAAAAGCATTTATCCTTTATATTGATATGTTATAGGTTTATTATTGCAACTCATTTTAGAAATATATTTGTTAAAAGTGATTAATATTTGCGTTGTACTATTACCACTTGAACCTTATAATATCGCTCAAATAATTACATTAATCATGGAATGTACCAACCAGGTAAACTTTTGGAAACAGTAGCTAAGAAAATGGGTGCGTCGCTTCTACTGTTATACGTTGGATAGACCAATGTCTCCAGTTTTAACTATGTCATGATTGGTTAAAGGTAATAACCGTACTTTAAATTTCACACATACATAGTCGAAGTTATAGCTCTTCAACACATTAATCAATTTTGTAGTACATTAGATTGTCTCTAATTTCTTAAATTTCATGTTTATGATGCATTGCAGCTAGACATTAATCAAGAAAGCCATCTTGTGTTTTACAAAATACAAAAAGATTGAAATAATGTTCTTTGTTTGCTTTTGCTTTAAAGCATTATAAACTGAAACTGGGATGTTCGAGCTCAACTTTTATCACGGTTTACAACACGGACAACTATCGATAGTGCGCAAAGTACACATTATAAGCGAGAGATCCCTCTTGCTTTTTTTTTGGGGTTTTGGTGGACCGAGGGGAAGTACAGTACGAATGCAGCCTCGTCAGAAGCAAGGGTATTATTTATACATCTGCCTTTTTATTTTGTTTATTCTGTTTTCTTCGGTTTGATTAAAGCAGTTTTGTTTACATTTGAGTTCTCTGCCTTTGATTCTTACCAACGTATATTTTCAGAAGACTTGATAAAGCAGCTTTAGTGTCGGCGGACATTGCGCCAAATTTACAGCGCGCTCAAGCGGACAATAGTTAAGTTATTGCGGAAATGCCAATTTGTACAATACCAAATGTAGACATTCTTATGTAGATGTCACCACAGTTTAATGATAGTAAGACCCACTCTGTGAGATTAATTAATTAGCAGAGATTAGGCAGATTCGTGTTTATTCGTATCGAGAGAATGCCCGGTTTTCCCGCGCGTCGACAGCACACGAGCTTGTTTAGTCTCTGCTAATTTCGTGTCCAGCACGGAGAATCGGGGGCTTTATAGGGTAGATAAAATATTCAAATGATTTCCGTTTATTTATAAATTGGTCAGAGAAGTGAAATAAAGAGAAACTCCGGTTGGTAATACATTTTGGTAACTGTTAAGAGCTCGAATATCTGTCTATAAATTTACTTGATAATACCTAGATGACTCTGCTACTGTTTACGAATTTTATTTATTTGTCTATGAAGTTAAGAATATTTTTTCAAAGGAAAAACTCTAGTCTTTTGAAATGTGCAAGATAGCAAACGAAATACAAGGTAGGCGAGTTATTAAGTTTTGCAGCGACTAGACAGACTCGTCAACAGCTTTGTCGATTCTAGGGAAAACCAGTAGGCAGCAGGAACTTGTTCCTATGTGACGAATAAACACGAATATGTCTAGTCTTTGCCAAATTTGTTTAGTTTGTCCATCTGCAGACTATTTACATTTTAAAATATAATTTGATCTATAAATAGGATGAAGCTGCTTGTCTTTATATAAGTACATCATCATTTGACGAGAAGAACTAGAAAGAATCTATTTCGAAGGTAAGAGTATCACAAAAATCGATGGAACGGTGAAAGGGAAGAAAGAAGAAGAAAAAGATAATGAAGATGAAAACGATTAGATTTGATAGTGTTGAATTGTATTCACAAGAATTACTCAATAATAGCGCTATTGGTCTCCCTGCATTCATAAAGCCGGTTTTTAAATCCTTGCCTTATATTTTAGAGTGTTCTTTGCGGAATGGGAATAGCGCTAAATAAAGCCGATACTTGTCAAATCCGGTCGTTGCGGAGGCTATTTAATCGCCTCGTATCTATCCAGAGATTTGCAAATTTTAGAATAGATATTTATTTCTTTCTGTCTTTCAATAAAATACCGTCTTCATTACGTAAGGATGAAATGTATGTAGCTGTGTGACTTTGCGTCCCAAGAATTGGTTCAATCAAACACTTTCCGTAATTTCATCTTACTGTCAAGTCTTTTTACTCATTTGCTTCCCATCCATCAGTGTCAATTTTCTCACAAGTTTTCGTATGTATTTATGCTCCAAATATTTATCTGGTTAAAACTCTTGCCGTGACACAAGCGCATTGTTCAGCACCATAACTGAAGATAATAAGGAAAAGCTTATTTTAATTTTGAAGCCTACCTGAGTATTCACGAAGTTATTGTTTGCATCATGCTATAGATCTAATTTGATAATTTCTAAGAAGCGAAATTAACAAAATGAGGAAGTGACATGATAGAGGGAGAGCTTTCATTTCTCCACAATTGTTTGTAACGTTGTACCACGGCGTTTAAGCGAATGGCCCCATTGAACGATTACTTACTAGATTTTACTTGCCGAAATATTCTGGGTGAATTGTCGTTTAAAAGAAGTCACACCGTATGTACATAGTTTGAAAATAAACTTCTCGAGATTCTTATCTCTATTTATTTGTACAGCTAGACGATACAAATATGTATATTTACAAAAAAGGTGATGCGCACATTGATGTGTACAGTGGACAATCTTTATAGCTAATTAACATTGATTGACAGCACATTTCGTATAAAGAACTTCTTATGTATATGTATCGTGGACTTGAGTTATAAATAACGCCCATTAATTCAGCGAACAAGCGTTGGGAGGGTTGCCTTTCGCGATGGATTTCCAGTCGTTCAGGTTTTTATATAACAATGCAAACTTTGCAAGAAAATCCTTGAAAAATCTATCAATATCTTGCAAATACCCTATACGCTAAATCTCTCAAAATATATAAAAGAACTTGGTGCGCTAGAAGATCTCATTAGTTGCTCTAGTAATAGTTGCTAACTACAACCCTGAGAATCTATTTAACCAATTTCGAATAAATAAGACTTCAGTAGATAGTTATGTAGTAACATAGCAACTTAGCACATAACAAGCAGCTAGTTTAGTTTCAGAACTCGCCATTTTTTTAAGGAAATAGACACCTTAATTTACGGGAACAGATTTATAAATATATTGAAATTTAAAAATCCAGAGAAATTAAAAATTACGTCTCGTTGAGGGCTCTTCATTTAAAATGACAAAGTAAGTGCCTGGTTCGTTGCTTGTTGATCATCCTGTATATGCTGAAGATATTCTATGCGGTCTATCACGTAATTAGAAAATTTTAGCTTCCCTCTATTTACGCAAGAGGTACAATCCTACAAGCTCGGTCGTGCAGAAACAAGGGAGTTAGAGTAATAGAAGCAGCATGTTATAGTAATCGCTATACGCTGACGCCAAGCACATAATGTTGATTTCGTAAACAAATATGGCGTTTTCCTCCTAACTCAGCAGCGTGTCGTTTCGCGTATATCTTCGCTGGTGCCGAAACATGCGTTTGATATACCAGATCTGGCATTGATGGAAGGTATCACATCAATGACTAACGCTGACGACCTTATTATAATTGTAAAATGTATGTAATGTATAAAGTAAACGAATCTATCGAAGAATTAGTTACCTGGATGAAGGCGCACGATCTACAAGTAACTTCCCATAAGACCGAAGTAGCAATCCTTAAGGTGCCAAGAAAAAGCAGGAATATCTTGTTTAATATCTTGGGCATGAGGAACGTTCCGAAGCGAGAATTGAAATATCCAGGTGTCGTTCTGAACGACAAGTTGACATTTGGTCCACATGTTAAGTATGCAAAGAAAAAGTTGAGATTAGTCTAGAAGCCCTGCCGAGAATTATGCCGAACGTAGAGATCCCTATGTTGTACGTATGCGAGCCCAGCGTGGTCGTATGTCGTGTTAATGAGGAAATACAGTGACGCGTTGAAAGGACTTTAAAGGAGAGCTCTCTTACGGGTAACGAATGTATACAGAACTGTTTCCACGGTTGCGAGACAGGTAATATTTGCAATACGTCCAATAAAGCTGCAGATGGAAGAGCCGTTGGAAATTTTTGAGTTAAGGGTAACAGATACGGGATATACAAAGAATAAAAAGAGCTACTCTTGGCACATGGCAAAATATCTCGAGTGAGACGGAGCAAGTCGCAGGGTGGACAAGGACAAGCAAGGGTTGAATACGGGCATAGAAAAGCGGGCCAAAACGTCTCGGATAACCAAAGAGGTCTTTTTCTTATACTGCGGCTCGCCGGATTCGCCAGAGCGCGCTGTTTTGATCTGTAGCAGATGGGATACCGAGGGAGATAACTTGGCTTTGCAGCTGGGGCTTGGGTAGAGAGTAACTGTTAACGGCCTGGTTAAATTTATGCTAGGATCGGAATTGAATTGGAATAAAATGCATAGCTTTATTACAGCGGTAATCGCAGACAGAAAGAGGCTAGAGAGGGAGCTGAAGACGAGGGAGATAGAACGTAGAGATCCGTAAAAGTAGGTGAAAATCTGTAATACCTGAGAGGAAGGAGACTGCTCGGGCCCTCTGAGGGTATGCCTTGAGGTGGTTCTGGTGGCACGTACGAGAAGAGGGAGGTTTTTTTAAGTACACACTGCAATAATGCGATTAACCTAAGTTTATGGTGTCCATAAAGGATTTTCACCCCACAAAAAAAAAATCAAAGTGACGAAAGTATAATACGAAGTACTACAAAATTTGGAAATATGTAGCAGTACTTTTTAAACGATTAATTATTGCAAATTATTGGATTTATTGGACTATGAATAAAGTTATGAACAGTGAAATATGTTAAAAAATCAAATGCAGCACAATGCTTTTCAGAAAAATAAAGTTGTTCAAAATATAATGCCATATGTATAAGCTTCCGGCGAACAAGGTTTACATTTTTATTGAAACGAAAAGTACCTATTAAGCTCATTATGCTTCTGGGATACACAATATAACTTCTATCATATTTTATTCACTGTTAAATAAAATTTGTTTCGGATTCTTGGCTTTCCTCTAATAAAACTTGCTCGATGATAAAAGCGAACAATTAGAAATTTGCCAAGAATAAGTTCTATTAATGAAAATATTCGTCGAGATGCTCTTCGTAATGAAATTACATTTGTTCTCCAAAGTTAGTGTAGGTTTCTTCGGGTAATCGATTAATAACTTTCACTTTCAATTTAATATTTATTAAATAAGGAATAATTTGGCACAAAGGTCGTAGCGTCCTTTGAAGCTCTTTAATGGCTTTTCCTGTTTGTTAATTTCAACGAGTTTAGGAATCCTCTATTATTCCAACGTTTTGTTTTATTCTAGTACTTTTTATACACACGGTGTATAAAACCATCTTCTCTTCTATAACACGGGCCGCTGCAAGAACTTTTTTTCCGAGTGCCAAAGATGTTGGTACGATTTCATATTACATTTGAAGCAGAAAGTTTAGAAACAATCTTTGTACCATGTATCTTCTGCTTGGGCAGTAAAGTGGATGCATCAAGCGCCCCTCTCTTATCTGTACGTGGAATACAAGAGAAAAGCAAGATTACTGGAAGAGAATAAATGGCCAATTAGAGAAGGATTAATTATATGCGAAGCGAACATCATAAACGAGTCTGCTGGGGGTCATGAAACAATTTGTTAAAGTCTTACGTAATGAGGAGGACTGCTATGAATATATCTGTAGATTATTCTCCGTAAGTAAGTTTAGAAAAATTAACGGCCGGAATTTTTGACGGTGCTCAAATCCGCAAGTTCATTAACAACTTGAATTTTCCAAAAGCTGATGTTAAAGCTCCTGCTTGATGCTCTTTTATTACAGTGCTTAAGAACTTCTTGGGTAACCATAAAGTAGAATATTACGAAGAACTCGTACGAAACATGCTTGTTAATGTTAAGTGTAAGTGAACTGGTGTTATATTTTTTGCATAACCATTTGGACAAATTTCCGGAAAATCTCAATGAATTTAGTGAAGAAGAGCAATCAAGAAAGCTACTGTTGGAACCTGCAACAAGTCAAGTCCAACACAATAGAAAATCATACAGACGGCATTTAGCCTAGCATTTGCAGTGATATGTTTCCTTTTTTTTACTAGAAACATATGTACTTTTTAGTTTTATTTATTTATTTCATTTTGTATAATTATTATTACATTTATTTTTTACATAGGCACAAACTACGAAATGTAGGCACAAATAAATATTATGGTTACGAGCTACGAATAGAATCGATAATGTGCAAAAAAATCGCACCCTAGGGGGAAATGATATATGCAAATATTTCGATTTTATAATGGTCAGGCTCGTAAATGTAAACAAATGCTTCTATTACTTTAACCTCTTTGTGCAGAATGCTTGTCTTTTATTACTGGATGCTTTAAATTAAATGCCTTTACCGGTATATTCAATTTCTGTCAATTTTCCCCCCAAAAAATTATATTAACTCACTTCTTCTTAAATGGAACGCAATCTATTACTCAAATCCAACAATGAATATATTGACTACCAATAACAATTTCAGTTCGGTAATTAACATTGTAACATGTGAATGTATGCGATTGATAGATTATCATCATTACATACAGATATTTAATACAACACGTATAAAAATATTTCGATATAGGTAGGTATATTCCCTATTCACGTGGATTCTTTGAAAGTTGCCAGGATGTATGAATATCCTTTCATACGCAAGCAACGAGGATGTTTTCTTCATACTTCGGTTGTGTTGGTACCGCTGCTGTCCCTCCTGCAAGAAGAAACGATACATAAAAATAATTATTTCAAATTAATGAAGTATTTTAAAGCGTTTATAAGTTGGCGCGGTTTGCAATCAATGAATAGAATAGCACAAGTTTATTGACTCTATTTCTTTATATCGCGTTAAACTTTCAGGCCCGGATGCTGGATAGGAACCAGTTAAAGACTCTGGAATCTGCATTAATTAATAATTTTTAAGTTGTAAGTCCGATTAGGTTTACTTTGTACGATATCTAGTTTTGTAATTATGTAATACATCGGTACGTCAGACACTAAGGCATCGGCGCAATCCGCATTATAAAAATTATTTGGTGAATTCGTAACAATTGTTTCGGAATTCGTGGATTCCCGTTTTAATGTGGTAAAAATTTATTTGGTTTATTACATCTCATGAAGTTCTCGATTTATTAGCAGCTTGATAAATCAAGCGATTTCCGATCAATATCATATTTTCATTCAAATATTCGGTAAGACGAGGCTACACGAAAATAGTGGGATAACTTGAAAATAGATATAATCGATTCTAAAAGTACGTGCCGCTACTTGGAACGTTATTGCAATACTCTTCTGGTGTAAGCATTTGTTGTTCTCAAGAAGATTGGTAAGATTAAGACATAAAACAAGTTAAAAAAAATCAATTTTTGTAATAACCGTGTTTTTACTATGTGTAATCAAATTGAAATTTCATCTTTTCTTCCTTTCGTCTAGATCCTCACTACATTTATACGTAAGTTTTAACTGAATATTTGCTCAAAGGGTTTTTGTAAAGTTTAATTTACATTGTTAACATTTGAATACGTACAATAAAGAGCTAAATGTTTTAATACATGACTGTGACTGCAAGAATTATCGTTAGTGTTTATGCTAATAAATTTTCCTATTTTCCTCTAGCTAAGTTCACAAACTACCCTTAGACCCAATTATATTGGGTCTCCTCAAGAGGCTTTGGGATACCACTGCCAGGAACAGCTTTTTAATAACAATAGTAATCAATGGCTGTTTATTATGTTGTATAATACGTGGGTAAAGCTTGTCTTAAAGCATTCGCCTCACAATATATTGAATCCAAGCAACACACTCATGAATGACTGCTTATACAGTGCCTTCAAAAAAGACTGAATTTAAACTAGGTACTATCAGAAATTATATAGCAGGAAACAAAAAAACAAGAAATCTGTGTAATTTAATTTTCTACTGTTCCTTGATGATGGTACTTTTGAAGAACTTAATAAAATCTGGTACAAGGTGCGGCAGAATTACCTCCTGGATCGGATGTGAAATGGTGGTTCACTAACTCACTCGGTGCGATGCCTTTTCCGATACAAAAAAAAAACAATCCGGATTTTGATGGAAACGAGAATTTACAGACAGTCTGCTGCAACAGGGTTGGAAATGTGGTTGTTGTAAAACCTTCAGTTGAAAAATCTCTACAGCGCAAAGCAGGGAAACAGGCGGCTATCCTACAGCTATCTGATCGAAGTGTTCAGAAGATTCTGCACCCAAATCTCAAAATGCACTCACCCTCACTTGGTGTGGAGATTTCAGTAACGTTAGGAACAAAACACATTCTTTTCTCCATTTTGGCTCAGTCAACAAATGAAGTTTCTATTATTATCCAGAAAGTAGCCATTGAAAACTTCACCATCCATCACTCTATGATCAAAATGTTGCGGTGTGGTGTGCCCTTTTTGAGTTTGCGGTGGTGGGGACTCTGTTCTCCTTTGAGAAAACCTGTGTCGTCCGATAGGTGCAATGCTCAAAAACTTGCTTCGTCTTTGATTAGGTGACCATTTTGAAGGACCTGGATAGGAAGATGTGTGATTCCAATAAGACGGTAGGATAGCCTTTACACCTCGTCGTTCTTAGCGTGGTGACATCGAGTGGCGCCTTTATTCTCTAGATTCGACCCCGTACAATTTCTCTTCTCTAGGGCTACATGAAATTCGAAGAATACCAGACTTTGGAAGCTTATACAAGGATAACAATCCAAGATATTAATGATTTTCCTGTAAAAATCATACGCGTGGTCCGGGAGAATTATTGGAAGGGACTCGATTAGTATGTGGCGGTGTCGGTCGCTGATGACCAAGCAATTTATAATCTTTTCGATAAGTACTTTGAAGCAGTATGTGAATCTGCAGATGGTGTTGTCAATGGTAGCTATATATATGTTCAAAGGTGTGTTTTCAGATAGCTCCATCCTGAAACTACCAGAAAGTAACTACCTTATATTTTCTTCGTAACAGCCTTCTAAGACGTAAAACTCTAACATCGTAATTTTTGGTTTTGAAGTAAGTTTATGGTTAGGCACTCACGGAGTTTAACACAAATGACTTAATTAAACGCTGACCTTTATAACACACAATATTCATTAGTTAATTGTTCCGGGGGATTGAAAATGTAAACATTTACAGTCTTTTAATATGAAATTATGTTAATAAACGGTATAAAACTTCATTAAATCGTCGCATGCCGTGAAACTGTGTCCTATGATCGATGGAAAGTTAATTTAAACTCTTTCAATGAGAATTCCGAACAACCGATCAATCATTCGCAAAGTATCGTGAAAGATTCAGCACTTTTCTAGATGACGAGTCCCTCGTTATTAAAAAGATGCCAGGTAGGCGAAGACCGTCGAAATAAAAGTGGAAGATTGGGCGTACTACTCCGATAAATTCCATTTTTTATCGTTTTCTCCAAAGAATAATAAAAATAAGAAGGGTCAGGGGAGATACGATTACAGAAGCATAGATTTTTATTTATAGTTTGAGGAATATTCCTCTAAAAAGCTTCGCCAGACGAAGCATTCTTTTACGAGGGGCAGAAAGTTAGTGGGGGGACTGTTTTCAATGAAAATTCCGCGGCGAATCGATTGATTTGCAATACAGCGTAGAGCGTTCCGTATTCTCCGAACGATTTCAGAAAGTTTTGTTATTAAGGTAGATCGCTTTGAAATAGATATGGAATGAGAGTACTTCAAGAAGGAATATCGATTTTATTAAATTAATATACGATATGCCATTTATGACTTGCGGAAAAGGAAAATAACATTTTCTGAGCGAACCTCTGTATAGGTCATTTACGTTTATTACATTTCCGGCCTCCAGCAGACTTTGTTAATCGACGTAGACGTCACCCATTCAGATCGTAATTGTGGTCTGCTTGTTAATAATTTAGCATTGTTATTAGGGCTCCTGGAATTCTTTCCTCATTTTAACAGAAGCACTAAAGAAAGTTGAAGCATAAGCTATACTACCGAAGAAGATATTGGTTGTATGAAACAGCTTCTTGACTATTTAAGCTACAACCTGTATACAATTTAGCTATTTCAAAGCTACGGCTTCTACAAAAAAAAATGCTCAAAAGGTAATAATTAAGCTCGAGACTGTGATGCGTAAAATTAATTTGGTTCTTTTTTTCAACGAATTCGGTCAGTACGAATTCGGGATAGTCTGTTTTCTTTTAATTAACGTTGAACTAGAAAAGGCAATGGGTGGAAAACCTTTCGTAAAGCATTAATCAGTTTCAAATTCGAAATGCTGTATTGCTTTGTGTCAGTACATAATTTTTTTCCGAGTAAAAGCAATCAAAAACGAGTATTTGATGAATTTTGCGGGAGATTTCATTTAAATACAAAAGCGCGAGGAGCGGTAAAGGTTGTTTTTACTAATACAGCCGATGGGATATTGAATTGAAGGACTTTATTCTTAATATGCGGCAAAATCTGAAACCACATTAGGACTCGTATTTGAGAATATTTCGAATTAAAGCGCAAATGACGAAGCCGATTATTTACTAGAACGGTTATGTAGGTTCGAATATGACCAGAAAAATAGATAAACATAGTGATGCATTGCGAAAATGCTACGAACAACTACAGCTTATGCATTTTTCTTGATGATAGAAAGGAAGATTGGCTTGTTTTCACTATTTATAAAATGTAGAAAATTTAATTTTAATTGAATAAAAAAATAAAAAAAGAGATCTTTTCGTTACCTTCCTCAAAGGGTTTCGTGCCATTGATGGTAAGTTGAAGAAAATACTTCACTTTCATTCCATTTTTCTTCCGTTTCTTATCTTTAAACTTTCGTTTGGTTTTATTTGAAGGCTTTCCATTGATTTTGATGACATAATGCTCAGATGACTTGCTAATAAAATTTAGTTTGTTTGTTGTGTTGTTAATTTTGGTTTGATCGCCAAGTTAAAGGTACTTTTACGAGTATTTTATTGTACCCTAAATTTTAGTCCTAACCATACCACTTCACGGGGAGCTTGAACCAGCACGGTGTAATACGTAGTAGTTGCTGTACGTGGCGGTGAGACCAACGTAACGTCGATTTCTTACGTCTGAATGTTTTGCCGGAACCGTTTCGCCGTACCGGTATTGCCACGGGCTTTTTCGCTATTAAACCATTTGGTCGCGGGCACGAGTGCAAATTAATGAGATAAAAGTGATCTTAAACGCGAATAGGAGGAAAGGGGGAGGATCAAAATATAGGCGGAAGAAAACGCGAACGACTTTTCAGCAACGACTGAAAAATTCGATGGATGCAGCGGGCGACAGTCTAGAAAACCGCCTGTTTGTAGTAACGGGTGACGCTAGCGAACTTCGGGATGTTCTATTAATTATTATGTTCGATTATAGGCGTTATTTCATAATAACATGAGGAGTACCTCTCAAGAAGTTCACTAACAAGAAAGCAGAAACTTGGTAAATTTACGATAGGACCTTAATGCCCTTTTTTGGAAATGCGAAAAAAATAGCCGGGGCTTAACTTATCGATTGGAAAGAAATAACGGTCATTTCTAATTGGAAGAAAAATCTATTAATAGATCGTTCTTGTGTATGTAAGTCAATTAAAGAGAAAAACACGCACTTTTTTAACGTCAACAGTGTAATAAAAATGGAACATATTTACGTACAGCAAAAAAAAAATGCTGGGAGTATATTCTTCATTGCCTACTCGATTATCGGTAATTCCGCTTCGACGGTGTACCGGTAATAAAATCTGAAATAGAGCCGATAAAAGTCAAGCGAGCGGAAATTGTATGATGAATGCGAATATCAAATAGGCCTTTGCATCATCGTTTTTATTTCGTCGTTCATCTCTTAAAATATTCGCCGGCGATCCTAGTTAAGCTAGAAGAAGAGGAAGGCGACGGCGGAGAGCCGAAGGAGATGTCTTTAAAATTAGGAACTCTAAATTTCGTTCGTGTTTATATTAAAATCCAATACAGGAAAACATTCAAGACGCTACGAAACTGGGTAATATTTGCGTCACTAATTATGTTTACTAAACTGAAAAGTTTATTTTTGCGTACGTATCACCTTTCCTTTTTCTTTCTAAGATTGCTTGTATTATCTTTTTCTTTATACAGAACCGATCTATATACCAACGCACTAAAGTTGTTGTGAATGTCTTAGATTACATTGATCTAACGAAAGAACTAAAGCCATTCTATTACGTGTAGTTCTTCTTATGATTTCAAAAATGGTCTCATCAACGCCAGCTTTTTGAAAATAATTCTTAAAATATTTTTTTTTAAATACTTTTTACTACTAAGTTTTTAAATACTTCAATAATTACTCGAGGTGACAAAAATCGTTGACCACGCATCTTTTGTTTGGTATTCTGGAAGGAAAAGAAGTCGCTAGGCAATATATCGAGAGAATACGGGCAATGAGATGTTTTTCTCCTACATATAGTTATATGTTCGACGTGTTGTGTGAGGGCTGGTATTATCACGATCAATAGAGGTGTGACGTTTGTCCATTGTTGTGCTTGACTTCATCGATGACTTCTGACAAAGAAATTGTTGCATATTATTCAGCATTCACTGCTTTTCGATCCTCCGGAAAAATGCTTGCGACCTATTCAGTACAATTAATTGTAAGCAATTATTTTGTTGTAAGTGCTTAGCGTACGAACGACTACTATTGCAATCAGTTGCTTAGTTTCTGGTGTAATACGAAACATACAAGTTTCGTCACCGGTTACGATTAGCGTATATTGAGTTCCTTTGATTGAATTGAATTTAATCGAATTTAATTGAAACGAGGCTTTCTTCTGCTTGGGTCAAACTATGCGGAATCCACCACGAACAGATTTTCTTGTCACGTCTAAATGCCACTGCATCCTTAGATATACCTAAATTGTTTCTGTTTCATGGCGAGTCACAGGATGGGTCTCTTCAATCGTGTGGCGTGTAGTAGATATCGACATCTTTGTAAACAATAACCGATTTCGGCCGACCTTCACGAAATCTATCATTGACAGGCGCTCGATCACTAAACTAAACCACTACATAATTTTGGAGACTAGTTGTAAATAATCCTTTTTAATGGTCCTTCATTATTAGAAGCTGAACGAAGCGATTTGAGGAGTTAGGGCTTTACTGAAATTGCAAAAAAACATCTAACGGAAACCTTCACAAAAATTCAATTTCGCTTTCTTTGAACACTTACAGTATATAGACTACACAGCTGAATAAATTTCAATAGCGCCGTGTAGTGGACGTTTGTAAAAACTTAAGACGGCAGCCTCGTAATTGTGTTAGTGAAACAATAATTCATGCTGCTTAATTGAGATTGATGCAATGAATTGTTACTGGTAAATGTTCCTGAAAATGGAATATTCAGCGCCAACAAAAGAAAAAAAATATCTGAAGACTTGGGTGCTGATGATTTATAGGTTGATCTTCGATTTGAACCTTCAGCTTTTGAACCACATTTACTAACTTAAGGGGATTTTAACGTACTTGTTGAATATTTCTAAAAGTCAAACCAAACTTTTACGCTTCAAACTGAAAGGTTAGATTCTTTCATAAAGAAACAAAGTTCGGTGAAATCAGAAATAAACAAAATTAATTCTAAAGCTGTTTTTCTGTTGAAAATCGAGCTATTTCTTTGTTATGAAAGCCCTTGTTCACCAATACAAACTGGATGAGTGGCGTTTCTTTATTGATGCTGATATAAACTACCTCCATGAACTAGCCGTTCATGCTCACAAAATAGAAACAACATATGAAAGCATGGAACCTCCATTTAGTAAAATCAAGAGTTTATATAGAACGTCTGTAGTGATTTAAAAGTTATTGCTCCTTTACTGGGGCCATCGTTTTTCCTCTACACTAATTGTTGCTGACTTCGCGAATAGCAAGCGACTTGAAATGACTAGCACGTAGTTAGCCCTGTTCATCTACAGAGTGTTGCGCTACTGAGGCGCGTTCGACGCTCAACATGTTGCTACAGCGACAGAATCTCAAATGCTTGCTTCTGAAGGTAATTTATGACTATAGAATTCTCACAAATTCTTACTCGTGCCACTTTCAAACTCGTTTGGTTTCCTAATTTGAAGTTTACTGCAGACCTGCTTTTCTTCTTCTTCTTCTTCAAAGCATTATTTGATAGTTTGATAGAAAACAACTTGTAGCCTACATTCCACGATAAATGCAACATTGAAAGGCATTTGCACATCAAATAGACTTTAATATCCGTCGTTTGAATGGAAGCGACAGGGCACTAGAGAACTTGTGCGATCGTAAAGTTTGTACCTATTAAATATATACAGGGTTAGGGTAAAGCATGGAATCATGCAAATATCTTTAAAACGGAGACGATGATATTGATGAAGTTTTTTTCAGGCAATAATTCGTAAAGCATACGATTTCGAATTTTTTTTTGTTACTGTACTTCCGGTATAACTGGAAGTGGCGTAAATTTTTTTATTTAAATATATATTTTTGTAGATTATAAATAGACTTTTTTCGAATTCGTCTATAGCGGTTTCATCTGCAAAAAATTCGGATAAAACCGATATGGCCGAATCTGGAAGGATGAGGTCTATTCTAATCTGCAAAAAATATAAGAACGTCCGATTTAAATAAAAACGTGTAATAATAAAAAAAAAATGCGTTAGTTGCCATTGCACTTACCTCCAAAATGTCATCAATATCGTCGTTTCCGCTTTAAAGATATTTTCTTGGTTCCAAACTTTATCCCAACCCTGTATACAGTTCGGATTACTTCTGTCTGGTCGATGAAGTTCAGTTTCGTTTTATTCCGTTGCTTGCCTTCACGAGGTACGGTTTACTAGCGTAAATTTGCATTTCATAGGACGCACCGACACGTGCATACATATATCTTTCGCCGTCTGTCGGGGGATTGCGGTAATACGTGTCTATATGTAAATAAAGTTGTTACATATTTATTTGCGAGTTGCTTTTGAACATACGACGGAATACTTCTCAGTTCAAAGAAAAGAGGAAGTTTCAAATATATATAAAAAAAACGCGTACTTGATCCTTTCACGGGAAACCGCGAAAATAAACATTCCACTAGAATATAAACATGAGATAAGTGGTACATAGAAAGTTGGTTATAATTTTTTCTTTATTAATTAGTAATTCTTTTATTTCGTTGAATTAATATTTTTAGGTTCATCTCGAAATACAGCGTGTCCACGGATTTAGTGCAAACTTATACAACTTAATAAATAATTTAATAATACTCCGGTTAACCAAAATAAATTCTTTATTGTAAATATAAGATCTATACAAATAATTTATTCAACGTAATTCCCACCTTCCTTCACACACTTTTCGACTCTATACCCAAGTTCTCTGTAAATGTTCTTGTAATATCAATCTTACTAATAGCTGTTCGTACTTTATCTTTTAATTCTTCGAAATTCGCATTAAAATTATTATTTTCATACACTTTGTTTAACGCGAGCGAGCTGGCCAAAGAATAGGTCCAAAACGATCAACCCGTCTTTCACAAAAACGATTGTCAAGTCAGTCTCTAATTAAATCAGTTGAACGCGCAGAGCATCCACGTTGCTTAAAGAAGACTGTATCTCTGTTAATATCCTCCAACGGATGGGAAAACAAAATTTTGTAACATAATAAACAAATAGTTGTGTTGATTTAAATTGAAATTTAAATGAAACTCTTGTAACGTTGGTTTTCCCGATTAATACGAAAATCTGGATGCTTTTCTATCCGAAATCTGAAATTTTGGGATGACACAAAATCACATTAGTGGTAAAAGTAACTTCATCTGAAAACAAAGTTTTACGATGGAAAGATTGATCTTCCATAACATTTTCTCCAACCAAAGTACTAAATTCTAATCTAAACACATCGACTCGGGGTATGAATAAATTTGAGTTTTAACGGGTGAATCTTGTCTTCATTAAAGACTTTTTGCAGTAAGCTCCTGTTTGCACCCAATTCCTCCGCTCACTTACGTAGTGATGTTCTTGGATTATCTGCTACAGATCCCATATTCTTCTTTCTAGCAACAGAGCTAGTCGTGCCTCTTAAATTTAAAACAGATAAATAATTAAATGTCAATAGAATTTTAGGATCAACAATAATTTGAACTTACTTAAAATTTTGAAAGTAAGCAAACACGTTTCCTGCATTTATATGCATATAGAAGGTAATCAGCGCATTTTAATATAATTCTTAATGGTTTTAAGGCAGTAAAGAATAATCTTTTTTCATTGTAGAATAAACAGTTTTCTCTTCTTGTGCACTAAGTCCGCGGACAGACTGTATATTGAAATGTTTAAATAAAAGCATGAAATTGAGACAATCACGAGTTCTTTAATTCTTCAAGAGGTTCTTAGAAGATGATATGCAACGGTTAATTTCAGGGTCGTCGCCTTCAAATGTCCTCAAATGATTGCCAGTTTGCAGCGTAGTTTGCTAGAGACAATTGTTACATTATCAACAAAGGTTTCTGCCAATGATTGTATCGTCGAAACGTTTTCTAATTCATTCTCGATAAAGCCGATATTACTAATAATACCAATTTCGCTTTTCATTAAAATACCACGACTACGCTGAAATCTTCTTCGTAGATTTCATTGTGTAAAAGCAATAACAAAAATTATTATATTATTATAAATAGAACATATCAGAAAATGTCTAGAAACAATAACCAAAAATATATAATGCTAAGATAGATTAGCTTCCTCATGGTATTCATGGAATAATTCACGGCAAGCGCAACAAAAGGAAAGAAAAAAAGTACTCCAACTCACGGTAGTACTTTTTTCTCTCTTTCTGTTGCGTTTGCCGCGAGTTACTCCATCAATACCATGAGGAAGCTAAGCCATCTTAGCGTTATATATTCTTGGTTATTGTTTCTAGGCATTTTCGGATGTGTTCTGTTTATATATGTTATGGTAAGTCAGCGTCCAGTGTCGCCATCTCGTTGTTAGGCAGTCAGAGAACCGCTCGAGGGATGGTTTGGCGAACGGTACCCGGTTTATGTCGTTGCTTCCTGAACGGCAGGCATGCGTTTCCTTGGCACTCGAGGGCGCCAAGAAATGTAGAGTTTGTCGTTTCGAAAGTTGTGGTATTAACTGTGAGAGCAACAGCGAGAGAAGGTAAAGATAAAAAGGTAATCTCCAAACCACGCTGATGATGCCGGGTAAGCAGAAATATGTTTGTGTGTTGTAAGAGTACTTTTTTCTTTCCTTTTGTTGCGCTTGCCGTGAATTATTCCATCGACACCATGAGGGAGCTAAGCTATCTTAGCGTTATATATTTTTGGTTAACAATGAACTATGTTCATCAAATAAAAACCTATTTGTCAATATAAGAAATAGTCGTTTATTAATATACATTGTGAGAAGCGAATCAAGTTATAGGGATTTTTCATAGGAGATTAATAAATCTATTATTTATATCAATAAATACGTTTATTGCATATGGTGTAAATACTGAAGTATGTGTTCGTTGATATAATAAACAGCCATTAATAAAATCGTAGATTCGTTCCTTGGACCAATTTTTATTCAGTGTAATAACGAAACAATTCGAAATTCAACGCAATAACTGTAAAGGTAACATAATGTTCCAGCTATACAATTTGCATTAGTTTCTATTCCCTCTACTTCAATGTAAGGTCGCTACTTTACGTGCGCTTCACAGGCGTCGGTATGGAAGCGGTCGTTCGAGTGTGTGATTCGAAATATATGTGTAAGCAGTAGTATCGCATCCAGTATGTGTTTGGCGGACGGTTGGAAAACACGCGAGCGTAACGAAGTGTTGCATAATCGTTATGCGTAATGAAATACCGTCGGTAAGTGGATTTGGAAAATCACCATTATCAGATTGACGGAATAAGTTTATTAAAGATTTCACGGATCTAATATACGACGGACGTTTCGCGTCCTCACTCCCTCGCGTAATCGCGTAGTAACGCCTATGATGCGCACGGAAAGTGGCGAGCTTTAATGGTTACACTTGTTGTAGTTTCGATTCGAATTACTAGAATATAGTTCCAGTAGTGCGACTATTTGCGCAGAGCGAGCTACCGTATCCTAACTCTTCTCGACCAATAAGCTACGTCTTTATACCGGATTACTGTAGTATTACTTGCTAAGTTTACAATAAAATTTGGAAAAAATGACAATTTATTGTCTAATAAGAATCGCGTAGAGGTGAAAGTCGAATTCTGCCTGGAAAGGAAAATTGATAAACGGTGTAAGGTAATAAAAACTTGAATTTTTAACAAAGTAATAGGGATAAAGTAATTATAAGATCTTAATAAGATTAACAATAAATCGAAAATAAACACTTAACAAATTAATCATCAAGTCATAAATATCCATAAAACTTTAGGATAAACAAACAAGTTCAATCAAGCCGCCACTGTATAGTTCACGACTACGAGCGGAAAACTGAGCCCAATCGTGCACGTTGTTTCCATTGCTAAATCATTGATTAAGGCAAAATCAACTTCTTTCGTTACTTTAGAAGCTCAGCTTATTTAATATTGCGAAATCCTGCAGAAGAATTTCTACGTAAACTTTCGTTACTATTGTACTAGTATTAACTGCAAACCAGCATCAACTTTCAGTCAAATGAAATTGTCTATTTTGTTTCGGTTAGTTAGTCTTTCTGTTACTATAGATTGAAAACTTACACAATTTTTTCACAATAGCAGCAGCATTGTAAAAAAACACAGGCAATCACGGTCGGATATCACACAATTACGTAGGGACGTAAACAATATCGCAACAATATTTACAATAATTCTAACGAAGCATAGCCTCACATCCATGAAATTATTGGTTTCCAGATAAAACGGATTAACGCAATGTCGAATCGGTTACAGTACTGAAAAATTTAAAGCTTGTATCCGCCGCCTCTTTATCTAAAATACCGTGAAAAATGATACTTTAACAAAGCGGGCGAATGAAACCATCGCAATGAAAGAATGACAACAATTGATGTAAACTCGTAAATGTTAAGGTATCATGTGTCACTGTTGTATTTTAAAGGTCCCAGAGCAGACATTTAATTTAATTCGTTTTATCGTTACCTCAATTTTATCACATTTATCGCGGTTTGTACTTCGTTTGCTTAGTACTCTGTAATAAAACAACCAACAAAAAGGGTTCTTTGACAAAATTAATGCAAAAGCTGTGTAGTGTTGTATTCAAATTAGCTCTAATTTAGCGATAGATTTAATTATGTAACGATGAATTTATTCGCTAAAAGGAAAAATTGCTGTTTTTATTTCTGTTGTTTTTATTTTTTTCTATCTTGCTTTCTTTTTGATGAATCGCTACCACGTGATTTTAAATAATAAGAACCATTTAATCCATAGCAAGGGTAATGGTTTAGACAGCTCTAAATAACACTAGGCTCAACTTGCTAGTTCTAGCGTGTGAGCGATTATGGCAAAAAAAGACGAAGTCTCATCCAATACACATGTAAAGAGTCAAAAAACATCTTAAAGATCATTTATAAAATTTCGTTCTAAGACATTAATATACCATTGTACTAGTATATGGAGGAGAGGTTTTAGCATGTCTTTTGACCCTTTACATTTGTATTGGATGACACTTCTTGCTATTTTTGCCAATGTTATACTCACACACTTCTCTAAGCAATCAATAAAGCATTGCGAAACTTAGACCTAATAAATTGTGTCTAGTGTTATTTACGGTTGCCTAAACCGTTACCTTTCCTATGGACCTAACGTTGTACAGGTAGTATTTCTTTTCAATCCATTTAATGCTTTAGGAACACTCCCGTCTTTGCAATAAACTATAGTTAACTACTCAGATGTACTTGATTAATAACATATAACAATCATTGGGATCCATATATTCCTACAACGAGCTCTAAATTATTTGTGTAATGTTAATGGAAGAATCATGTCTTTTTTTTCGAAGCTTTATTGTTCAAATTGTATGAAGTTATATGTAAGTTGTATAAAAACATATTTTATAAAGTTGTTTAGCGAGATCTGAGAACTGTTTTGGATTACGCAAGAAAAAAGTTTGTTCGTTAGTGTCGACGTGTGACCTCATGCTTTATTTTTTTTTAACACAATGCTCGGAAAGATATTAAATAAACAACACAAAAAAACACCGGTAATCTCCGCACGATATAAGTTTAATTAATCAATCCGGGACGGTCGTTTCGAGGATACGAATGATTCACATTCTCGACCGATGACGAATCCGAATGACTCGAGAAACCTCTAAAACTAACATTAGAATGGAGGCGGTAAAAGCAGGTTTTTCTTTTTTTTTTGAATAGGGATAGAACAAGCATATTAGTTTGAGAGGTTCCCCATATCGTTCGGTAACTGGTCGAGAATGGGCGTCATTCGTATCCATGAAACGATTATCCTTGTGTGGTGTCGAGCTTAGCAATACTATTGTGTTTACTATGGAATAAATTCATTAAGTTTGTAGCTGGTTGTAAGAAGAAATGATACAAAATTTAACAGTTGAAAATTAAACAATTATAATGGAAATCTAATGACCCTAATGAGACATTTTTATATTACTGATGATAATGTGATTATTGTTTTTCAACGACTTTTGGTCTGAAGATGACAATTTTTTTCGACATTGATAGCAACCTTTAAAATAAACCAATTGATATTAAACATACATTTTATTTTATCCATCCTATATATTATGGATACCAATTCAAGTAATTTAATCAATTTTATTGAGGATGTTTTTTTTTCCGAAGAAGTGCTTCGACAATTTCTTTTTTTAATCATTTTTGTATCAATTTTAAATTTTCCTCATTTTTGGCTTTCAAATAATGGCGCTCTCGACAATTCTTTTAAGGATGGTTCCTGGTTTTATCTTTATTTTGATAGGCCAAATAATTTTCTAAACGATACCATCTAAATCTTAGTACCTCACGTAACAACATTTTCGAATAAAAGCTATTTAAAGAGTGGAAAATATAAGTTGTATTAATGATAAAAATCAAAGGTAAATGCTACTCAAAAAATTAAATGATCGTTCTCTTAATCAAATGTTCGAAATACGATTCACTTGTTTGTAAGTCCTTAATAAAAGACATTTTTTTTAATATTAGCTAATTGTAAGTATGGATCATTTAAGTGACTTTCATAACAATTTTATTTTTTGTTGAATGCGAAGATAAAACCATAACTCAGCAAGGAGTGCAAGTTACTCAATGCGGAATATATACATGGATAGAAATATCAGCCGATCACGTTACAAACACAGGGCGTCCCAAGAAAACAATTAAAGACGCCATGTTTGGTATACTATAGAGCCCTAGCAGACAATAAGATTTCCCAGCAATCAGAATTACGCTAATTAAAACATATTAGATAGATGTAACTACTGCAAGAACTTAAGTAAAAAGTATTTTGATTACTGAATGCAGTTTTATCATGTAATGCAGGATTTATTTATGCGTAACCCAAGCCCCATTTGCCAAATTTTCTTTCCCGATGAACATCCGTTTTGCCTGAACAGAAAAGCGAATCAATCAAATTGCAAGCTCTGAAATGGAGAAAATCCTCACTGGATTACTGAAGTACATAGTCAACAAGCGAGCAGCAATAGAGCGGCCATCCAAGTCTTCGAATTTTGTATTTAAAATTAAAAATCTATGTCGACGGACCATAAGATCTAAAAGATTTGGAAAGCAGTATTAGGTGTGAAACGAGTCAAATTTGTCCTGACGTCATTCGCAATACACAAAATGTATATAGATTTGCTTATTGCCAAGAGACCGGCGGA
Organism: Oryctes rhinoceros; assembly: GCA_020654165.1. Taxonomy (NCBI): domain Eukaryota; kingdom Metazoa; phylum Arthropoda; class Insecta; order Coleoptera; family Scarabaeidae; genus Oryctes; species Oryctes rhinoceros. The sequence continues at coordinate 77,411 of JAIOKQ010000127.1, forward strand.
CAGAATTTCGGATATTCGACAGAAAGTAAATAATCAGTTTTTAAAATGTATGATTTCCCTTCTTTAAACAATTAAATGATTTATTAAAGTTAAAAGAATGGGAAATTTACAAAAAAATGTCGATGTTAGTTACTTGAAAATTTGAAGTGGAGGAAATGATGGAAAGAAGTATATTTTAGAAAGTTAAAATTTACCTCTTCAAGCATTTCTTCGAAGACCAATTCGCTTCGAATTTAATGAATTCGTTCCATAATTTTGCAGCGCAGCGTAGAGTAGTATCGCTTTTCAGCTATTTTTTTCTCATTATTACTCTTACTTTTTTCTCTTTACTACTTTTACACAGCAGCATTACTTCAGCAGCTCATATTTCAAATAAAAAACAATAAAATTATAAAACTTTTTAGTTGAAGTAATGATAAATAAGTGGTAATTTTAATTAAAGCGAAGAGAATAACAATTCTAATGTTGGTTGGGATGGTGACCCTAAGAAACATAATAAGTTGGTATCCTTTTGAATGAAAAGCGCTCATGTAGGACACAAGTTTCTTCGTATGAGGAAGGCTGAAGCATTTAAAAGAAACGGGTGATAAGGAAGCTCCTTTTAAATTTAAATTGAACTTCAAGAATTATCCGAAGATCATTTTGACTGACGTGTTTAATTTTGATGATGGATAAAATTAATATCAACATAAATTTAATTGACAGGATTGCTTTCTTTTCTATGGACCATCATTTTCTTTTAACTGTTCTGTTAATTGACGTAATAGTAACTTCGCTGCGCCAATTAGATGCTTAGAAAATCATCTATTTGAAAATGAATGCAAATTCGTCAAACATGGAACAAGGTCCACTGAATTACTTAGTTTTGGTGGATTTATTGACGTAAAACGGACACGTTTGTACGTTTTGTATTACATACATGCAAAACCTTTAACTGCTTTGCATGTTCTAGCGTATATAGCCAGTAGAAATAGGTGTCAGTACATATATTTTTGTTTCGAAATAATCTACGCTATTTGATGCGATGCGTAGTATGCGGATAGTTTAGTGTTTATCGATAGAAAAATAACTTGAGAAGCGAAGAGAATAATCGGAACCGAAGCCATCTAAAATCGGCTAAAAGATCGACTTCGCACGAGAAGAACCAACTTTAATGGAAGAGAATCATAAATACTGTTAACGCAACAAGTGATCGCGTAAATCCTTGAACCCTCTCGCTTACTTCTAATACGTGTAATCTATAACTTTAAAAATTGTATGTTGTAAAATAAACTTATCTTGAATCGCAATAACAGTCCTCCCTTAGCTCTACTTCTTTAGGTTTACACTCCGCGAAATCTTGCTTGTTAATGTTACTGTGCTCACTAAGTAATATGAATTTATGTCCAACTCGACGCAATTGTACAATACTGATATCAAATAAACTTTGCATTAACTTTGTCAGAACGAACGGAAATTTGCTTACAACTACAGCTTACACACAAAAGCAAAAGGAACACACGTTTCATACGTACGTAGTGTGGATCTCGGAGTGTACCGGCGTTACCCATTTCGATAGGATCCGATAGGTAAACATCTGCTCGAACGTGGCCCTGAACATCCTGTTCATGCAGCAGTACAACACGAAATTGATGGAGCCGTTCAGCAGCGCCAGCATATCGATGATGTCGCCAAAATCCTGATAGCATTTCAGGAAGAAGCATTTACCCTTCATCCCGCTCAGCAGTCCCAGTACACCCTGCGGGAATTCCGTGATGAGGAATAGCAAAAGCACTGCGACTAGCATCTTAGTCGTCCGGTCGGCTCTTCTTTCGGCTTTGGTCTTCTTCCTGTTGCTGACGAGTTGTTTCGTCATGCATGCGGTATTGTTGTATTCTCGTAACACCTGCTTGCGCTTCTTCGCCTTATGCAAGGTCCGCACTAGCCATACACTGATCACCGTGAGTATTGTGCACGGTATTAGTTTCATCACCACCGAGTACATCCAGAAATAGAAGACGAGATAGTCCTCGTTGTTGGCGGTGTCGCTTAGGGCGGTGTGGTATAGGACGTAATCCGTGTCGTTCTCCTTGATCGTAGTCGCTTTCACTTGGAAAGCGAAGTAAGTCGGACCGCACAGGAATATCGGCAGGACGTAGCTCAAGAAGATACCTAAAGTGCATCGGGCTTCGGAGCATAAGATATGGTTCTTATCCGGATGCCTGCAATGTTAAATATGTTTTCTGTAGATTTAATTTTAGCCAGTATTGCGCTCAATCTTTTTCCTTTTTTACGTTGTGGTAACAGCTCTACGAGGTATATAAGGTTTGAAACTGATCACTCAGTAAAAAATGAAAATTATTCATTTGAATTTTTTGCATTCATTCTCAATTTGTAACGAACACTTATCGAATAACGTTTGATGTGTTTGTAATTCAGTGTAAATAGTCACTTCGCACAAAACTAAAGATAAGAAAAGAAATATAGTGATTATAAACTCAAGCACTTGTTAAGCAGAAACGCGCCAACTTTTCTATTTAACAAGTTAATGTTAATACTGTCTTCTTCCGTTCTACCAAAAGCGATGTTATTTTCAATAATTACGTTTTATTTACGAAGGATTTAATTTTGGTAATGGTATTTTCAACATCTACATATAAAGAAGTACCAGACTACTTAGCCAAAATGAAAAATAAAAAGCATCAAGTTGTAATAGAACCTGTTCAGAAATGATGATATATGGTGGAAGAGCATTATATAGAGAGTACATGTTTTTTTTTGTTAAAATATGGAAAGAGGAAAAGAGGAAATAAGCAACTACGAAATATAAAATAATAACGCTTACAATATATTGGCAAGAGTGTTGTTGGAAATACTGTCACAATACATTGAAACACTAATCAGTTTGAATATAGGAAAGCCAGATCAGCAACTGATGCAATCCATAATTTAATTGACTTCAGGTAAGCCTTCGACAAGTTATATATGCAAAGCATAATAGAATATCTAGATCTAGATTTAGAAAGTACCACCAAAAGAATTGATCAATCTGATTAGAATGTCAATCGCAGCAATTAATACCAAGCAAGCAATTGGCAAAACCTTTCAGATTAATAGAGGTGTCAGTCGAAGCTGCGATGCTTTATCACCATTATTATCCTGACGCCATAATAAAACAAAGACAGAAGGACGGAAAAGAATAAATCCAAGCAAATTATTGCATATGCCGATAACCTGGCTTTATTTTTGGGAAATAAAAAAAAAAACAACTATAGGAAACATTCGTCATAATCACGAGATCTAACATAAAAAGAGCAGCTACGCTTATTGAAAAAAAGAATGATCAAAACGATATTTGGATCAAAAAAAGGAAATTGTGGCAGAAATGCAACGACGTGAGGATTTGAGCGATGAATCTTGTTGCAATGATACAATCGCAATGAAAATGAAGGCGGAATGGAACCGTAAAATGCTTCGAGCTGCTGATCAATGTTCAAAAAGCTCTGGTAATTACTTAATTTATATTTTAATAAGGACCAGTTTAGTAACGTACGCTTTTATGGCAGGAATAAGTTAATTTTAAAGGGGTTAGCTTTGTCTCTGGCATGGCTTACATTTCGAATTACTGTGCTAACTATGACCTAATTCCTCCTCACGAAGAAAGCTCCATATGATTGTGGGCGAAACGTAGAGTTTTCGATTAAGCATGAGCCGGTCCAAATCCGGAACAGGGTTAGTTTTAAAAGACCTTAATTTCTTTACCCAAATTGGGTCACTGCAGGTTGCATTTTTCTAAATATAAATTAGATAATTACCAGAGCGCTTTATGACTTGATTACCAACTTCGAGGATTCTACGATCCTGTTCTGTTTTTATTATTTTTTTGCTATTACCGCCTTACAACAAGATCTGCTCTTCATATACATTTCTCTAAAAAATAAATTCTGTATCCTTCTAGTAAATTTCCAATAACTACGGTTGTATTGAGAATTTTCGGCATAGATTTCCGTGGACAAAGAAGGATTTGTTTTAATGTAATAGATGGTCCTTTAAATTGATTTAAATGGGATTTTGATGAAATATTCTGAGACCAACTAGGCAATATTCCGCTGCCAGTTGTATGTTTTGCTTGCTCCGCTATCTTCCACCATTTTTTATCGCTTGCTGACGTTTTACGATTTTTCACTTTCATTATTGCAAGATCTCTCTCCACTTGGTTCATCCTTTTCTCTTGGTTCGCCTCTCAATCTTTGATCTATTTTTATTATCTCTCTCTATTATATTTGTTACTTTCAATAATCTATTAATCGCGTGATTCATCAACTGCTTCATTTCATTACTAGTTGTAATTCAAAATTAATACCAGCACTTCAGATAAGTTTGGCAACCTTCTAAATCTCGCACAACCTTCGTAATACATTAAAATACCACACGAACAACTCATTTCCGGGGCATTTAGAAGCGGCACGATGAACAATTTTACGGCGACTTTTTTATAATAACTTTAATTTTAAGACTCTTGTGGTTTAATTCATAGTTTGTAAGAGCTATTTTAATTTTAAAAGTTTACGTAGGAAGCTTTAGATATTTCTGCAGCAGCTGCAGATATTCGCTCAGAAATTACAACTATTGGGCGTAATGTATTTAGCCAAAAGAAAATTTATTATTATTGCTTTATTTTTTTTTATTTATGTTTTTTTTTACCAAAAAAAACATAAATAAAAAAATAAAGTGGAAGTAGCTAAGCTATCTATGGAATTAATAAATTACAACGTTACTATTTTACGGATTATTTAAGCGATACTTATGCCGACAAAATTGTGACCGAGTAAATTAATCTGTAAGTAAGTAAGATGCAATGTATATTAAAACGCAACTCCTGTGTCTTAGCCACTATATTTCTATTAATCTTCTTAACTGTACTGTTTCATGGGTTCACGTGTAATACACCGAAAATAATAGGCTATTGTACTACATCTACGCGTAACTCATCTTCATAATCTGCTGGTATTATAACCTTTACAAAGTTAATACGCAGTACATCTGTGCTCGCTTCTTGACCTGCACCAGATTTCAACCGGACCCTTTTCTTATTGTTTAAAAGCTCTACGTCTGTCTGAGAGCGTCGTATAATTTCCGTTATTAATTACATCGCCACCAGGCGTCGGGAGTTATACCCACGTTCGTAGTTTAATTACTTCTAATATATTAAATCTGTGCTAACACTTTCTGCTTTTTTTTTTAATACAGAATTATCGTATTCTTACGATCTTGTGTAGGAACTTCATATCTCCTAATATTAGATATAATTGGTTAATTTATCAGATCTTTGCAGAAATGGAATTAAACGCTTTTCTTTTAACCGGCTTCTACTGAAATATTTCAAATTTTCCGTCTTTGGAATTTGTATGTTGTATTGCGAAGAAACCATCCTACCTTCGTCGTGTAACCGTTTGATGCGGAAATGGAAATGGGAAAACGATAACTGTTAATTGTGGACGATATTATTAGATGTTGATTAACGTTTTATCTGCTTTTCTGATCTCGATCTCGATAAGCTTTTCTTTCAAAAACAAAGCTTCCCGCCACTGCCAGAGAAACTTGTAAATTTATTGCACGAAAAATCTCTTGACTGTGATAGCTAATAGCCTTGATGCCAAGGTAAAAAATCTTCAGGCCGTGTGATTCCCTGAAATGGTGACATTGGTTGACCTTCAGTATTGGTCGATTTATCACCATTAGATATTTGCCGTTAGTCGTGCTCCTTCAACGCAGTTGATTATTTGAATTTATCCAAAAACATTGTTAAAATGTCTTAGTTTTGTACATACTTACTGAGCGAAGACGACTATCTTTATTGATTTATACAAAGATTGCTTAAAATCTTGCCTGCAAAGACCAAATAAATCCCTGCAAATTGATAAATATCGTCCGTGTGAGTAAGGTAGTTCGAGACGAGTGGCTAGAATTAGTGTGAAATTGGTGTAATATTTTGTTATAATTTAACAATAATTTATTAATGCACGGATATACCTACAAAGGATACACTACATGTTTAATAGCAGCTTCTGCAGCAATCGTGACGTACAAATTCAGGAACAATTGTAGAAAATAATGATGCAGTATTGTGGTTTAGATTCGCATTACACTAATTCTTAATTCTGCACTGCACCGCTACGTATATTTGTGCTGTGCAAACTTTCGCAGTACCCTATGAGAACGTTACCTAATTATTCCGAATGAAGACTATCCAACAAATTTGCCATTAATAAGTTTGAAGACAGTTATTTTATATTTAGCTATGTGTCACTAGATTCTTTTGTCACCCTGTAGTTTTGTGTTGCTCTAATACATCATTATCCAAAGCTGTATCAAACATAGTGATCGATAATTGTCAAGGAAAAAGAATGTGATCATCATTTATATATGTTTAATCCGTTGGTAAATACACCATCCCGCGATGCGAATTCGCTTTAACATTATAATCGGCATATATACAACAAATAACTCACCCGATAGCTAGATATCTCCATATAGCGAGCGTCAACGTCAAACAAATGGATATCGTATGAAGAATTTGCGTGAAATGTATGTGAAAAAGCACGAATACGGCCGCGGAAAACGGGTAATTCAGTTTCCCGGGTAATTCCACGTGATAATAGTAAGCGAACGGCATATATTCGATCATTAGCATCATATCGGCTACCGCCAAACCGGTAAGGATCCGGTTGATCGGCGCGCACGCCATATCCTTTCTCGTTAGCACCGCTATATTTATCAAATTAGTAAATGTTCCGAAGATGCAGACGACGATCGCCAGATGGCCATGGTATTGGGCGTACAGCTTAAACCACTGGGGTATGGTGAAATCGCATTCGCAAGTCTTTTCCGTTTCGTTGTGCAATTTTAGCTCGTGGATTTCGTAGGAGCGGTTGTTGAGGGAGACGAGAATCTTGGCCTGGCTGAAATTGAAGTAGTCCATTAAGGAGCTACCGTTAAGGACGGTATCGAACATTTCCGGTAGCACGTAGATGTGATTCATTTCCTCCATATAGCTCTCGTCATCTTGTTTGGCTCGAATGTAATTCGATGATTACAGCAACTGTAAACGAAAGAACAGCTTTAGCACTTTCAAAAGAAAAGTAAGTGCCTAGGTCTATTTATTTATTTGTTTTATTATTTATTTATTTATTTATTTATTTATTTATTTATTTATTTATTTATTTATTTATTTATTTATTTATTTATTTATTTATTTATTTATTTATTTATTTATTTATTTATTTATTTATTTATTTATTTGTTTATTTATTTATTTATTTAAGACTCATACAAACAATACAATTCAAATATTTTGTATTAGAGTAAAAGAAAAAAAATAATTAAAGGATTACAACAAAACAGAACAAAATACAATAACATTCAAGACCCACATCGGCAGATTTCGCAGCAACTGCTGCTTATATTGAACGCAATCAATATTACAATTATCCATCGCGGAGTCACATCTAGCAGATGAAGCGTTAATTGAATAATTGGTATATGGAAAATTCAGCTGAAAAAACTGATGTGTGGCGTACGAAACGTCGAAGGACTGCAATCTGCATCGTATTCAGCAAACGACGAGAATAAAATATCATTTGTTAAGCGTCTCGCCGATAAAGGATGTACATATATTAAAATATAAATAAAGAGCTGAGTATTGCATTTCCTCAATTCTATTCACGTTGATCTTATACCGGGTGTTCCATTCATGCGTAACGTGAGAATCAACGGACGTGGATATAATGAATGACTTTCAAGTTCATCCATTAGTAAAGTAAAAGGTTTACACGTATGTATGTAATATAAACTCAAACATTCCTTAACTTTTGTTTGTAACGTATGCAACATGTTCATATAACAATAAATGAATCTTTTGCACGAGAAAATGCGGTTAAAGCCGTTAAATTAATAACTTAACGGCTCGGTGGCTTCCTCAGCAAGAGGGCATGTGTTGCGCCGTCACTATAAAAAAATACTAGGGTGAAATGCAAATCTATTGATTCTTTTTTTTGTAAAAAGACAAACGCTGCGAGTAATAGCGTAGCAACAGCAAATATTTGCGAACAGAGCGTATCTGACGTTGATCTCATGTAACCAAAAAGTTGAGTGGCGAAAACAAGTATGATTGTTATTAATATAGATTATGAGTAGAAGTGGGACAAGGTGATAACCCTGGATCATTCCAGAAGGATGCGACTTGTATGTTATAACCGTGAATTGTCATTGCGCATACTTCTATTCATTACATATCGCTGCTTATGTACCAACGATCTGGATGGTTGTGATCGTACCGAATTCCGCAAGCCTATCCAATATAACTATCCAAACTAACTATTCTAACAGAGTGGAATGTTTGACCGTGCTAAACTCCTTAACACCAATTGAATACAATTCATTCATACTTCTCAATATTGAGTTAATATGCTTGACCAAGTCAGTTCGCCTCAAACAAGAACGAATAAAGCTGCGCTTTAGCGCTTTTAATTGCATGCTAGATATTATCGTAAATAATCGATTGAAAAAATTGTGGTATAACGGGTGGTAAAAATACTGGGTGATCGAATCTGCCGTTACATTTAGAAATTCGAGTAATATGAGAAGTTTTCCAATGTGAAAAAGGCTTGTGCTAATAGAGTATGCTAGGCTTTGTCCACAGCTTGCGTACCATCACTAATATAGTAACTTCTGTTGAGGAACCTTCAGATCATCCAGAGTTGGTGCGACCGTAATAGAATTTGTCTAAGCATTCACAAATGTGCGATAGTGAGTTAGTTAAGAATCACAACACAATATATTACTTTCTCATACGCAATAAATGATGTCCTTATATCACGAGTGCAAATATTTAGAGAATTTAATATTTTGTTTGACTCATCATTACGTTTCCATGACTACATCTTTGATATTTGTGCATCAACCAAAGAAAGCCTTGGGCCTTATTATAAGATCCTGCAGACAATTTACTAATTCTACAGCATTGAAGTAACTATATTATGCTTTTGTTAGAAGTAAATTGGAATAAGCCAAGCGTTGTATGGTATCCACACCATTTGTACCTTCAGCCACCTGCGGAAGATGTGCAGAGACGATTTTTAACGTGTCTGTCATTCAAGTTGGATGGTTCATATTCGGAGAGAAATACGGATTACGATAGTCTCTTGGAGCGGCGATCGTTGGAATCACTTGGTAGCACAAGAGATGAACGAAGGGCCAAATTTGTAATACAGCTAATCCACAATAAAATTGATTCTCCGTCCTTGCTAGCTCAAATAAATTTTGTAGTGCCCACATATTTAACGAACATTCCTAGCATCCAAGGCGAGAACCAACACGTTGTTGGTTCTTGCCTTTATTCGGATTCATTTCTCTTATATCTTATTATTATTTCGCATCTTACTTCACCGTTTAACCTAGTATATGTCGTTTCTTTGTATTTCACTTTCTTTTCACTGTTTCAATATTTACGTTATTATTCTTCTTTATATATCTATATTCAGTTGTCCTGTAAATGGACTATTTTCTTATTGTTTATTTATTATTATTTTTTTAACTACTTATTACCGAGCCGTTTATTAACGACTGGAAATGACTATTAGGTACGCCTTTGATTAGATCATAAATGAAAATAAAATAGGCTGCAGATAGCCGTCGCCTGCCTTGCTACTATTATATTTAATGAGATTAGGAAACGAACGCCATTATTTACACAGGAATATTTCTCTGGGCTTTTTTTCATCCTTTGTTGAACTTTATTTAAAATTTACATCTATCTTGTATAATTTATGGTTTGTCGTAATTTTAACATAAGAAATCATGAAAATGTTTACAAAAAATGAATCAAATGCGAAAGCAATAAATCAATACAGTGTGTTCAAATGAAGGTTAAATGTTTTATCTTCATTTAACATGTTATATAGAACATGTTTTATATAAAAGCTATCTAACCAGATTTTGCATTTTTTTTTAGGTTCTGTAAGAATAAATTTTCTTTGATAGCCTTCACTTTTTTGAAATTTCTGCATTTTTTGAAATTTCTTGACAGCTGGACGAACGTATGTTTTGTAACTGTAAAAGTATTTAACATGAAAATTGAAAATATTGTAGAACTGTTGTTTTAGCAACGCTTCCTAATTGTCATCTCCTAAGTTACCTAAAATTTTAAAAAATTATGTAAGCTACACAATCATTGTCAGGTATCATTTTTGGGAGACCATACATATACTAAAGTGTCAACTTTGGATACATAATAAATATGATATGAATATTGCTTTTATGCAAGAGAAAAACTAAATGACTCTCGTAGAACGCTACAATTCTGTTCATATTCTAGGTCATCCCTTTCTGAAGGGACAAGTAACAGTAATTTTCAATTATTTTCATTCAAACGTATCCCTCTTTTACGAACTTTAAATTTAGATGAACATTAGATCCTGTCGTCCCCTTATATATTAAATTAATCTAATTCTAGTCTTTTGACACCGAATCCTTAATATTTACCACCCAATTTATCTCGACGGTAACATTAAATTACTTTATGACATTTTGAGAAAGAACCATTATTCTGCCTCTCTTATTAGTAAGTTGCGGTATTCTCGCTTTAGACCGAACGGTGAATTATCCTGTTCCCATTTAATTTTAGTTTCGGTATCATTGTTCATAACGCATTTAAAGGAAGCTTCAACATTTATAGCTTATTTAAACTTTGCAATAACTTAAAGATTGTAACTTATTCACTTAAAAAATTTCACGTGTTTTCTTTAGAACTTAAGGACGTGGTGTACAAATGCTAGTGATAAAAGCTTCTCTAAAGAGAGGATCGTTAAGCACCTTTACACCTGATGAAAGTATTCAGTAACAGCATCATTAACACTAAGCATGTAGTTATAATCTGAATTTCAATCGTATGCTTGATAAAAGATGTTATTGGATTACAGCAGCATACAGCTAACATGCTTAACAAAGTGCAGTGATATGTACGGCGGCCTTAACTTTGCCCGTTAAGCTTCCCGTTTTGTTAATGATCCTTTCAGTTAATGAGCTTTTCAGCCAGTTATCTTTTCATGTTTGGGAACAGAAGAAGTTGCAAGAAACTCAATCTGGAGAATAATGCGGAGCAGTGAGCAACGAAGAGCACATTTTTCTTTCTAAATGTAGACGTTTTTTAATCAATTCTTCGCGGAATCTGGTCCATAATGCCACATAATATGTAGTTGCTTGTGATTTTTCCACTTTTTCATATTATTGATCTTGTGGATGATCGAAACAATAGTGGCTATGACTTTCTTTGCTGATAGTTTTCGTTTTTTTGGCATGTTCGCCAGGTAAAATTCGCTTCCATCCTTTATCAGCACTTACATATCGCCGCAGAGACTCCTTTGAATTACAACGATGCATGTTCAAATATAACGGGTTATTTAATTCTGGTTTTGTCCCATAGCTTGCAAACGCGGCATCCATTACGCTAAATGCCTAAAGGTTCGTTCTTCACTCTGCGATCGGCGTAATACGGTTTTATTGGCCATTTCTTTGGTAGTCGCTTCAACCGGGCCTCCTGGGCACGGAGGGTCACTTACTCCATAAACTACTTTGGAACGATACTAGGCGAAAGAGCGATGTTTTTTGATGAAAAAGTAATGTTTAGTTAATACTCGGAATTCACTTTTCTCCATTATCTTCGAAGGCAACAACCTAACTAGCCAGACTAGATGAAATATATAAAGCAGCGTTGGAAGGGAAATAAAATAATCATCTTTACGATTATACAGCCATCTACTGAAAAGTATCTGGCTTTCCACTCTAGCCTTGCGTATTAATCCAGGCTAATTTAAAATCCAATCCAGTGTAGGAGAACATCTGGATTTAGATGCAGATATTTTTTTTTAATTTGCGTCATTTCCAAACATGTGCAACTAGAAATGCTGTTCCTACCAATTATATATAAAACTCGGGCAATACGGATAGGCAATAATTACTCCTGCATATTAAAGAGAGCTCCAGTTTCATGTTTGTTTTCTCGTAACTAAAATTTCTTGGAACGCAATTTTCCATTTACGCGCAGAAATAATGAAATCATACTTCGTGGAATTTATTTTTCATCAAAATTTTATCCGAATATGTTTGTTTTTCACTTCATTATAATCGGGTTGGGAGTTCTCTTTCTGCTTAAACGATAACAAGCAGAATAACGAAAAAAAAGCTCGTAGAAATCCTCCGAAAACGTCAATTATGTCTGCAAACGTTTAGCTCGATAGGCAGATACCGCTTTTATGTCATTTATAGCGTTGGAGGTAGCATTATTTTAACATAGTTTGTATTTAAATATTATTATATAGAGATGCTCATGTAAGATCGGTATTAAAATACGGCGCGGTGCGCTGATAGGTTATCATCATTAGTCAAGTGCATTTTGGGGAATATTGTAGGTGCTTTGTCTAAAAGAAGCCAACCGCAGTCTTTTCGATTATGTTAAATCGTTTTGGCGTGACATCATTTCATTCTAGGCTGTTAAATCCTTATAAGATAAGGTTATTACTAAAGAGAATTGGTTGATGCAGCTGGATTAGATATCTTCTATATGTTCTAGTAGATTATTATCAAACTGCCAGGACGAAGAAATATCTTTTTAAGCAAATTAGCATCGTGCGCTATACATTACGTCCACTAATGCTTAAAAATAGCATAACGAGTTATTTCAGGAGCATTCTAGCAAAACTGGATATATGCAAAATGAATTTTGACTTTTTCTTGGGAGGTTTTGTTGATCTAAACCCAAATTTCTGGTTGGAATTATTGAAGGCCCATCATATCTTATTAGACACCTTAGTGTTTAAACAAAACTGGCCAGGTAGGGTGCAGCCAAATTAACTCGTTTGTCTAACCAAAATAAGACATGTTCCTGCTATTGTCTTCTTTGCACGGTTACGTTTTTGGAAAGGTATTACCTTATTCATTTGTTTCAACATGGCTATAGATCATATAAATCTATAACTACTTTTTCATACTTACTGATAAAAAACGCTATTCTCTTGGAGTATTTTGTTATTTTAGGGCAGAGCTTTTGTTTGTGTTTCCCGTCACTATTTATCGGATAAGTTGGGAAGTCTGGAATTAGGAATACAGCCCGACACGGTTTTCCTTTTACTTTCAAAGTTGTTCACAATTTGTGCCAATCAAGCTTCAAACTGGGGCTTGTTCAAGGACCCGTTTTAGGACCAGGATCTTGCGTGTTTGGCAGTCGGTTGCAACACACATACAAGCGTAGCGAGGAGCTGCATATACGTTATACGTAATAAAATGTCGATAAGTGGATCAAGTTTATTAAAGATTTCCCGGATTTAATATACGATGGTGTAAAAATAAAATGTTTAGTTTGCGATATATCTCTAACGTGTTGGTTAGAAGCACATTACCAAGATTATGTGGGAAATGCTGAGCCCAATAATAACAGAACAGGAAGGGGAACTGTTCATGCAGGATTTATGTGTGTAACTACTTAATGTGCTGTTTATTTTGTTAAGCGACAAATTATTTATTTCATTTTGACGCAGGCGGCGTAAAAGAGATATATTATCGCCGTGTAAACAGCTAGACACGAAAATTAAACTCAAAAATAAGAAACTGTAATTATGTATGGAGGAAACAAATGATTGCAAAAAAAAAGATCTATACTTAATGCGACGTCACGAAAAATGGAACCACGTCAATCGTTATCTTCAATTTTGCCAACATCCAAACAACCAGAACAATGTAATGTCGAAACAAATTTCAGAAGTGAATAGATTGGAACTTTCGAGAAACAAAGTTTTAATGTTTATGAGAGACGGTGCGGCAACTATGTGTTCTGTAGGCCGGTGCCTCAAGAAGCAGTGTGGTATCACACTTTTATAACGTAACCCAGAAATCACCGATTTCATACATTATCGATTTTTTTATACATGTAACGCTGTTGTAATAGTATAAATACGTACTTTTTCGTATGTTTATGCATATTGCTTTAATAGCAATAAACCAAATGCACATTTGGTTCTTCTAGTTCGTCTCGTTTGCGCGTCACGCCTGTGAAGCGCACGGAAAGCGGCGACGATTAATATAATTCAGTCGACTCGCGAATAAAATTAAGTTCTATTTTATCTATTAATTAAATTAAGTTCTATTTTGTGACTTTATTTCTTGCAACCTGTAATTTACATCGATTGCTAACGGCAAATGTCGCACAGGACTTGTATAGAAATACGAACTTACATACATTTTCTCTGCATTACCTTTGGAAAATCAAATATGATAAATGGAAAGGTATTAAGCGAGTAATTAAATTGTGGGATGCGGTTGGACAATTTTCAGGCATCCATATCAAGTACAATTTAAATTACAAATCGTTCTATGCAGCATTACGTTCGTTTTCTGTGGTACAGTCTTCAGTCCGCAGATTCTAACCCCCAAAGTTTGCCTTTTACAACATTTACACAAAATTAAATTGTACGCGTCATTGCATATACGTGTATTATATTATATCGGCGGTGCTATGTGACTTTATAAACATAACATATTCTTTAGACGTAGAAGGCATAAATATGCAAATTAATGTTGTTCCTATGGAATCTCTACGTTATTAAAATAGAACTGAATACGCAAGATTTCGAACGAGAATTAAATTTATGTAAATTTACGCGTTATAACAGAGAATGCGAAATACGAAAATCGCTTGTTGTAATTCAAATAATATACTAGGAAATAACATATCGCTAACGACCATTAAACCTCATGAAACCGCTTGAAAACTAAGTCGTATAAAATGTGGTAACAGACGTAGCTGGCTTGTGTAAAAATATACAAAAAAAGTATACAAGTATATAAAAATTGGGGAAAGTTAATAGGAAGCATTAACGAAGTTAACGGAAATAAGCTACTTACAAGGGAACACTGGCAAACCGAAAATTCAGATTTGAGTAAAAATGTACAGATCGATAGAGTGCGTCGGTATAAGAGAAATCGTTTGATTTGAGGTACAGCCACATATGCACCAAAAATTTGCATGATTTTTAAAATTTCGTAGGTACTTTGAAAACGTAACATATATAAATCTTTTTTAGAACATAATTTGAAGTATATTGCATAGTTTCCCCATCTCTCATTTTTGTTATATATTTCTTTATTAGTTGCAAAGAATAATGTCGCTTTTAGGCAGACTGTGCATTGAATTAAATCAATCAGACATTAAAACACACCTTATTTTATCACTTCGCGTTTTCTACGTAAACGCGACTTTATTTTTATCAAATAAAAAATTCTTGAGGCTATGTAAAATTTTCAAATAACGTTTTAATTACATCCGTTTTTTTATTTGATTCCGTAGCTTTCGAGATATTTACAAAAATTTAACCTTTCAATGGGACCGCATGCCGAAATTGAGCGATCCAGCTGCTAAAAGAAATTATGACTACGTAGCAACCAAAAAAAGAATAATCGATTTGCTATCCTCTATAGTTTACGAATTTAAGCTTTTGTTTTGCGAAAGGTACCACTTCAGAAGTGTTATAACCGTACTGTTTGTTTCTCTTTTGTAATTTATCTCCCGATTGTAGCAATAGTTTAATATGGTGCAAAATACCCGGGTTCTGCACGATTTTCGCTAACACGTGATATAAATTTACAGCATTGAATTACCTGCCGAAAACGCACGTTCAAACGTTTATCTGCTGTTTTCGCATGATTTTCAGTCGTCGCTCTTTTAATCACGAGATAACTGTCTTTTCAATAAGCTCTCACATAATTACTGTCGTAATTTTTGCAACTATTGTCGTTCCTAAAGACAATTAACCCTCCAATATTATTAATTAACAATTTTTGAGTTGGATAGCAAAGTCTATCGGGAAAATAAATAGAAGCGGAGGTAATATTGCTCCAGTATTTTACTTTGTTATATAAGATTATTGACATTTTCAGATAATATTCAATTTCCGGCTATCGAACGAGAAAATAAACAAACCGTGCGTTAGAATGAAACATTTCCAATATAAAAATGTTTTTTTTTTATACAACATAGTATGGAAGTAAACAAAATAGGAATTATATTTTTATAAAACAGAGAACGTATTTGCAGTTGTTTTCAAGTCAAATGGCAAACAAATACACTTTATTGCAGAGATAACGGAACACTCCGTTGATTTCTGCGTTTTCCTTAAACAATAAGTGGCTTTTTGATTTTCAAAAATCGAGGTTTGTTTCTGTTTATTTTCTCGATTTTCATAAATATATCTCTTACGTATATACGTATATATTCAGCAATCTATGTTTATATTTGTATATCTCTGCTTTGTTGATATAAGAAATGGTACGTAGATGTATATATATTAAGAAAGAAATGTTTAAGAACACACTAATAAAACGTCGTGAAACAAGCAGTACTATTATTTGTAACATATTGTACAAAGTTATAATAATTATAATATAATTTTTCAATATAATCCTTGTTTAAACGAATACATTTATTCCAACGTTCAATTAAATTCTTAAACCGTTCTTAAGTAATATCTTAGGACTCTCTGCAATTTACCTATCCATAGCACATTTCACTTCTTTTACATTTTGAAATCGAAGATCCAGTAGCGGTTTTTCACATTTGGAAATGGAGAAAAACCAATAAGAGCTAAATCTGGTGAATAAGCTGTTACGGCTTCGACTTTGGCGGAGGAATAAAAGGAAATCAATGCGTTGCTTTAGGCTTTCGTGTTCTATTATTCTGTAATTGGTTACAATAATGTGTTTCTAATCTAAGTCTCTAGAATATCTTACATCTACTTTACTCTCCATCGTGATTCTTTCCGTCCCTCTTATTTGATGTCTATTTCCATTTATTTGTGGATATTGTGATAGTATCGTTCAATTAGTTCAAATGGTTGCCGACTAAGAGGGTTGGTTCCTATAAATACAGCTGATGTAGATGTTAATCAGTTAGTACAATACTGTGAACGGCGATAGATATTCTCAATACTTGATAAGTACCAATAGATCATCTTAACGTTAAACAAAAATGAATTTTTGTTTTAATATCGAATCAATTGTGTAAATCTGCGTTCTGTCCAAACGCACAGAACTTCTTAGAGGCTTCGGTTCAGAAGAACTTAGAGGCTTCGGTGTTGATTTGGACTTTTAAAGAACTTAGACGAGGTTAAAAGTTTAAGAAATGACAGGCGATTTAAGCTCTACTACTAAAAGCCTCAAAGAATAACAATTGTTTATATTTGAAAGGAGATGAAGGAAATGGAATAGCAATTAACGATTTGCTACCGTCATGACCTTATAAAGAATTAAGAAGTAAACTTTCAGCATCCAAGATTGGAGAAACGCTTTAAAGTAGACAATCCAGGAGTAGAAAAATATTAGGGACATTTTAGCATTGCTTAGTGTTCGTTCACTCGTTCACTACCGAAATGTTTTTAGGTAGAAACCAAGTATCATAAAAGGGAACGGCAATGGGTAACACCTTGTCATAGCCAACACGTTCACGAGTAAATCTGGAACGCCTATGAGAAAGGATACCAAATATTTTGCTTATTTTACGGCCTTTGATACCAGGGAAGCTGCTATTCTGGATTTCCTCTCAGCTCTTAATTCAATGTTCGAAATTATTAAATTCGTTGAAGAAGAGGTGAACAATTAACTTTCGTTCCAGGACAATTTAATCATTAGAAACAACGAAACGTTTGAAATAGACATCTGTATAAAACGCAAACAAACACGAATAGATACATAATTATAACCTATTCTAATCACAAGCACTATGAACAACACAGAATTGCCATCATTAGTTTGTTAAATAATGCTCTATAAAATTCTCTGCATATACAAGTAGGTACAATAAAGAACTTGAATTCATAAAAAGATCAGTTGTTTAATATAGACATTATGTAAGAAATGCCACGACGTTAATTCCGGCAGAAACTAGCGGTAAGAAATACATATGAGAAGTCAGTATTCGCAATTCTCTCCTCTTGTTCATGTTTGGTTATCCAGCATCTATAAGTTTATGGGAAATATGTTCAAATGACTTTATTCCATGAATGTATCGTAAACAATGCGTTTAATTATAATGACTAAAGAGGACAAATTCGTAGTGAAGCGGCAGGCGTGAATAACGAATGGGCTCCCGCATGCCAAACATTATTAATATTTAAAGATATACTATCGCGAACGGCCCTGTTATTATGTTAGGTACAAAAAAAATGGAGATGGTTTTTGTAGATTATAGAACGTTCTCGATGATACGCATAAAAAATAAAATCTAGAGTGTATGTTATTAGATGATTAAAAGAAAACTTACCGTCTTAAGCGTTTTCCGTGACTTGAAAATCAGGAGAAGTGCGATCAAATATTGTTGCGTCTCCAAAGTTATTTCTCGCAAACGATAAAAAGAAAACGATCGCTCTGCATCTAGCGATGTGATATTTGCATACTTAAAATAATTTTTGAAACAACTTAACGCATCTGTAGATGTTCCTTCACAAATTTGTCCAAGTGTGGCGAAATCTAAATCTTTATCTAAACCGCTTTCAAACTTAATTAAAACACATTCATTTCTTGCGTCTTCTATCGATCAAAACTGCGCGCGTAGATCTTTCGCAACTGGCACTGATTTCCGTAGCGATAGCGAAGAATTTCGTAATTTTTCTATTAGTTGCACCATTCCGAAGTAATTGTTGTGAATAGTTTGTAAATCACCTTTAATCTGACTATCTTTACATTTTTTCGGACTTTTTTCGACAGCGTCACATTCCTTCGGATTTGATAATAAAACCGCCATTTTTACATCCTGAAAATATTCATGATAGTAAAATGCCGGTTTTAGCCATGTTCACCATCGTGTCAGAATCGGTTCTGGTGGTAGGGAGATATTGGGACAAAATTGCTGAAATTCGTGAAAACGTTTTGGGGATTTCAGGAATACTGCTTTTGTATTCGATATTAATGCATCTGCTTCTGGGTAATATTTACAAATCTGTTCTGCTACAAGATGTAAGGCATGGATTTTACATGTAATACGTAAAAAGTTGCCGCTCTGTTCCTCAAGAGACCGACCTACAGAAAGCACTAAGATTTGGTCTCTGGAAATTTCAAATTTTTCCAAAGTACTTTACACCACTTTAGAAATTACCAGCGCGGTACGTTCTTCTATTTGTCTGGTAGTGTCAAAATACACTTTCCCGTTGCTATCATACGTGCACACACGGTGGCGGTGAACAACATACTGAATTGAATTGAACAACCTTCCGTATATTGGGCGGGAGCCCAATCGTTAGCGACCCCCGTGGCTTAATCTCGACTTTGTCCTCTTTAATAATGACGTCTAGGCAAGCATGATACAACTCGACACCAAGAGTATAACAACAATAAAGTAATGAAACTATAAGCTTCTTTGATATTCAAATAAAAAGTGGGAAAATAAAATTAAGTTCCATCTCAGGTATTTAATACTTCAATTACTGTTTTTCTCAACTTCCCTTCTGAGAAGCTCAACATGTTTTCGAAAGGTCTTCATTACAGAAACAATTTTGATTTAAATTGCGGACGAACTAAATTCAAACAAACTACAAAGAAGAAAGAAACTCTTCTTCCGTATATCAATTTTCTTCGTTTAGTTCTGAAAATAGAGAAACTTCCCTGAAAATGGAGCAGCCACTTAATAAACGTTGCCGTTCGAGCGCGTGCTGGCGCACTCATTGACGGTTATTTCTCTGGAGATTATATACAAGGAAGCGGGAAACGAAATTACAGATGGATTACGAAGCTGCAGGTTATTACGTAAATTGTCGACTTCAGATCGGATTTGTGCTTAGCTAATTGAACTTAAGAACACCATACACACGAGGAATAAGGTTGGTACTTATGCATGTATAAGCTGAAATATATTTTAATACGTTCGGAACTATTCCAAAATGATCCACGTTTGTAATTGACGATGATTAGGACAGTTCGAGAACGTCGAGTAGCTTATATTAGTACTACTTGCAAAAGGTAAAGTCATTATTATTATTGTTACCAATAAGCAACAGCATCTTACGGTATTTATTGGAAACATAGTTCTGATGTTATCGTGGAGGCGTTGCGATGTATTAGACGGATTGGAGGCGTTATATAAATATTTATTATAGGGAGAAGTATTTACGTCTTAATTGTTATTGTTAATTGTTTACCGATACATTTTGTAGTGCCCGAATTATTGAGTTAAATCAAGTTAAATAACGAAGAGTGGCGGTGAGCTTATATAAGGGCGCTTCGTAGCCCGTTAATGTGAGAGTTAGCGTTGTTCTTAAACTACATCAGTCTATAAACCTACAAAATTTCATTCAAATCGGCGAACGACACTCATCTGTGTTGGTTTGTAAGCTCTGTTGAAGAATATAATTTTTCAAGCGAGAGAACTTCGCTCCGAGTTGGTAGTGCAAGTAACATGATGCAATCTGAATAACTTTGGACGACACAAGAGAGACAAGAATGCATCGCCAACCAAATTAAAGATAAGAGTTAGAATTGTTCTCCGATGGAATAGTTAGTCGTATTGTAACAACGAATGAGTAAACACAGCTTCTTGTAAGCTTTTTGAAAATAAAGAATTATTTTTCCGTCTATTAAAATCAACAAAATTTGCATTTCACATTTTTTATATGTTTCTAATTGAAGATTCAAAGGTGTCGAGAATTTTTACATAAAAGTGTTGAAAACATAAAAGTTGGCATATTGAACATTTGATAGGAGCAACATCGCTACAAATAGAATAACGAAGGGAAAAAAACCTCATCATTACCAAAGACAGACTCAACGGGATGGATTTCCATATCTAAATGAAAATAACTGGTTACGTATTCACGCCTGTAATTTTGGAATATTATAAGGCTAGGAATCTTTCTTAGAAACGATATCCAGAGCTTAAATTATGCCGGTTGCTTTCTTAGATTATTAGTAGAGAGGACAAAGACGCACTCTTTTGCAGCGACCAGACAAACAAGTGTTTTGTCGACTCTCGGGGAAACCAATAGGCATACGAACCCTCCCTCATGAGACGAACAGACAGACACGGGTCTGTCTAGTCGCCGCAAAAGAGCAACAATTTCACCCGTCTTTGACCCCTCTAATTATTAGTATATGCACGTCCTTATTGATAGGGAGATTTTTTTAAGCATTAGGACCTGTCCAAGGACCCAGTAGTAAAACGCCACGCGGTCTTATATACGTCT
The DNA here is from genome assembly GCA_020654165.1 of Oryctes rhinoceros. NCBI lineage: Eukaryota > Metazoa > Arthropoda > Insecta > Coleoptera > Scarabaeidae > Oryctes > Oryctes rhinoceros. The sequence continues at coordinate 98,665 of JAIOKQ010000127.1, forward strand.
CTAAACCATTGTCTAAACAATCAATTGTTTAGACAATTAATTGTTTCCCGCAATGTGATGCTTTCACAATCTATCTAATATTATTATTGAGCTGCTATGCCAAATGGATAATAGTTAAAATTGCAGGTCTCAAAATATTATCTGAATATAACTTTGTTGTACTTGGGGATCAAACTTTGCCCCAACTTATAAGCGACCTTCTGTTGATATGAGGGATAGAATTACGAACTTTTTCGCATTTATTACAGCTTATGTATGACCTAAATATGATGCTAAATTAAACCCACCTTCGTCAGTATTAAATTTGCATTCAATTTTTTCAAGATTTTACGTCTTTTAAAAAATGATTATTATCAATTCTGTACGAGCTACTTTGAAACTTGAACTTATTTATTTTGACAACGTCCTGTTAACCCTTTCGAAAGTAGTGCGGAATTCATTTATGAGAAGCTTTAAGACGATCATGAATAATTAAATTCATATCTAATTTAGCCGCAATCTTAATTTAAATACTGTATGTAGTGCGATCCCGGGTTTTGATTAATTTTAAATCTTTCCTTTAAAAAAATACAAATTCCTACGGCAATCCCTAACTCACAGCTACCTTTTTGAACATAATTTTCAAATTGAAGTTTTATAAATTGAATTTCTATTTATTTGGCCAAATATTGAATTTTCCGTATCTGTACATTCGATGTTTTTCTAAAGTTGAAAATCCATTTTCAATATCATGAGCTTGAAACAATGATGTTTCAATTTTTAAATAATAAAATTTTTGCCAAAAAGCATCAAATAACAAGTTTTTTTAACAAATTTGTTTTTATTATTCTTTTTAGATTATTTTAAAAATTGTCATCCATAGTTTGCTACTTCGATTCAACTAAATAACCCTCAATGGCTCAGAATCCATAACATTTCAATTCAAACAAAAATTTACAAATATAGAGCAAGCGCTTTAATTGCTAAAACTTCTAGACACACAGCAGTATTGCTATAATAAAATATAATTTTAAATAAAACTGTTTTATTTTAAATAAATAAAACAGTCTCAAGTTCAAAGTTCAAATTTAAATTCTTTGTCCTTCTTGTAGGCTATTTGTTAACTTTATTGCCAGTTTAAAAATACCGTCATGCAGCGGAGACGAAGGGGTTGCAACTTCGTAGATAATTAAGTTTTTATGAACACTGTGTTGGATTCTTACTCAGAAGTCGTCTGGTGCCTTGGCAGCTTTAATGTAATAATTTTTTTTCGGAAGCAAGAAAAAGACTGCCTGCATTAATAACGGTTACAGACTCAGGGGGGTAATTAAAAAATTACGTTCTATGTTTGCAAGTATGTCTGCTGAAAGGCACAGTTGTTTTTCATGAGTCAATTGTGCATAGCTTTCAATCTGTAGATGAATCAGTAAACAACTGTAGACTGGAAATAAGCATTTTCAGGTATTTATTTTTGTTGTTTACTTAATTTTGTAAATGGTTCAATATTCAATATTCTTTAGATGTTGAATATTGTTTCTCTTTAGATATTCCCATCATTTCAATTTGGGAAAATATTTGTCACAAGGATGGGCAAGACAAGAAATAAGACGAGAGCTAAATATAAAATTCGCGGAAAGATATATAGAGGAAAGGTAACTGGGATGGCGCGGAGATCTGGATCCACGTCGCGGATCCAGTCTAGAAACCAAGACGAACGCTTTGTATGTTGTGTGAAAATTAAAAAAAATATATTTTTTACGTAAAAAAAAATAAAATTGTCGTGTCCAAGTAGCTTTGAAAAATCATTTAATGAATACTGTACATTGCTTATCGTCTACTACACATTAGAGAAATACGTAGTGGTGAGAGGTTACAGGCATTACTTATAGGCAATAGAGGCATTAGCGTTCTTCTGAGTGGATGTAGCAATTTGGACAAGGGAAATCCCAAAGCCCAAAGATTTATTGTCGGCAAACGGTAAAAATTATTAGCACTATTTATTCTTTTCGCGTAAACCTTTGTAGATCAAAGGCGTAACATTTTTTCTAATTGATAAATTGCTTTCTTGGGATTGTTTGTAGAAGATTAGAAAGGTCTCCAATTCAAATTTTGAAAGTTTTTCTTTTCTAACCCGGAACATCTTAGGGGTAATAGAAAACGTAATTTGTTTATTTGTTGTTGTTTATTTAGTGCATGTTATATTATTTCTTTAATATACGTTAACTAATTTCATTATTATCCAATATAAACAAACATTTTTTTTTAGTTGCGTTTAGAACTTTCGGTGTTGCCTTTCGTCACATTTATTTCCTATACTTAAAAAGAAACGAAAACAGTACAAACCCGCAAAAGTACTGTGATAAAAGTATTCTGCATCCGTTCGATATCTGCTGTTACTTCTATTAAATTTTAAATGATATCAATTTTAAATTATAAAAAATTAAATGATCCGCAATTGGAAAATTACTATTGGAAAAATACTATTGTTGTCTGGGATAAGAAGCTGAAAATATCCTCTTTATAATTTCTTTAAAAGAAAATAACATTTTGATTTACATATAGGTTTCACGGTAGTTTAAACTAAAAGTAACTGTTGTGCAAATGTCTGTTTGCTAGTGTCTTACTACCCTATCTCTCCCTACTTTGTTTTAACGAAGAAAATATTTTACAAGGGCTGAAGATGGAAAGATAACAAAAATAACGATGCTAGTACAGCTACTCACGGTGTATTGGTAGGATTACACATAGCAAGACGCTAATCATCTCGGATCAAATCGAACATCATCGGCGTTGTTCCTCTACCTCATATCGCTATGTGCCTCTTGGCTTATATCGCTCTTCTTCGAGACGACCATCTAGTATAGTTATCCAACTATTAAGACTTCAAATATATATTCCATAAAACGTTAGAAGTTGTTTCCACTGAAAACACTTCTTGAAGAATCCATCGGCCCTGAATTGAACATGATACGCCCGGAATTACGCATAGTAGACGAAAGATTTGCATTTCATGATTTACACAAGGATCTCAATGCTAAACAAACGTTATCTAACTTTTCACATAAACAATTAACGTGATCTTCCCGATCTTTAAGATTTGGTCATAAAAAAGCTATCTTCTTCTCAGCTCAGTACGAAAGTACGAAAATGGTCCAAGAGCCTCCTTAAGTTCTCTCAAAAGCAAAAGTTGATATTTCTAGGCAGATGCGAACAATTTCTCTTATGGCATTTATTCATGTTTGGGCAAATAATAACACTTTTGGACGTTTGAAATTGGCACAAAAACTACAAGCACAGTTATTCTAAAACTAAGAAAAATAAGGAAAGTTCTTGTACGGTGCAAACACTGTATAACGGCGCAGTTCGAAAATACAGGATTTTCCAACCGCTTCGGATAGTATTCGTTTATTCAGTAACGATTCAAACTCATGCATTCCAATAATTGCTTGGCTTGTTGGCTCTGTGTGTACAAAGAAATTCCAGACAATATTGCGTTTATCCTACATATTTATGTACGTATGGAGGTGGGAACAAGGTATAAGACGACTTTTCAGACGCAAATTCGTGTTTATGTAACCTGAAAATAACACAAACAATTTTACGCCTAAAATAATAAAAATAACCAATAATAATCAACGTCACGTGCATTCAACTTGCTGTTAGTAATCAAATTAGTTTACGGTTCAGCAATAGTGGAAATTTTGCAGTGTCTATTGATATTGATTTAATCCAGATAAAATGTTATTGTATTTACTCTAAATTTGTCATAAAACGTTGAATTATTACGTAAATAGCGGTTTTAGTGCCAAAATATATGCGCCTACGCAATGTAGGTACGTGTATGTGTAAACAAGAATGTACTGAAGGATCTGTAATAAAACTTTGTATCGATAAAATAAAAGCTGAAATTTTAATTTCAATTTAGCAAATATTATTTTTTAATTAACTGAAGCCCTGTTTGTAAAGCGTCGTACACAAACTACAACTGGCTTCGCAGAATTACTATCTAAACGAAAATTAAACATAAATTTCAGTTTATTTGTTTTGGGGGGAAGCTAAAGGTTCTCTGTAAACGTACGATACACAATTTTCACGTACAAATAAGTGTTTTATTGTTAATTGGCTAAAATACACAAAATAATATTTTGTACTAGCTACAATAAATTAGCGATGGCTGTAGAAAGGTGAATCGATTTTAATCTTGACGAAAATGTGGCTAACGTTTTCATAAGTAATGTATGGAACAAAAGAAGAAAAGCTGTATTTTTCTCCAGCATCAAAGCTTTTTCTGGCTAATTCTTGATATATTTATTTTCCAGTGAATAGGATAGGTGAATAGGAAGAATACATTATCTTATTTAAGGAAATTGTCTTTGTCCATGTCGCAAAATAAGTGACACACACATGCACGTACATATACACTCACATGTAGTAACATATAGGAGAATTGTATTATAAACAGAGAGGCCAAAACGAGTGATTAGACAGACTCGTGTCTGTTCGTCTCATAAGAAAGGGTTCGTGTTGCCTACTGGTTTTCCCGAGAGTCAAGAGAACACGGGTCTACTGTCTATAGTCGTTGCAAAACAGGTATGATATCATTCGCTTTTGTCCTTTCTAATTATAAATAGCTGCGTTAAACAAGGCAACGCATTTAGTAAATTTATCACTTCTCATATTATTTCTTCAGTTACAGATCGTTTATGTTTTCAACCGTAAAAAAAGCCATAAAAAAGCTAGCTTACAATTAGCAATTCTGAACAAAATAATACTTACAAGAAGATCTATATCCAGAAACAAGTTATTTTCGAGATACATATAAATAAAAGCGAGAATGCTATGAAGAAATGTGCTAAGGAAAGCATTGCATTTCACAAATTTATTTCTCGACATATTCTGCTAGTGGCATCATGCATTCTTTTTTCTAATCCATTTGAATAATTAGATTTGTCGAACTCTGCAAGGAAGTCTTTGCCTTAGCAATGACCTCTTCGTTTGGGGCGAGTCCTTTCCACGAAGCCATTTCTTCAAGTTTGGAATGAGAGAGAAGTTACAGAAAGCCAAATTTGGCGAATATGGTGCATGGGGTGCGGTAACTGGATTAGTTTAGTTATCGCAATTGCCGATGCGTATACTGGGGTGTTATCACGTCGATAAGGCGGAGAAGCTTTTCTCTTTTGTTCGGCGTCGAATAGGTCCAATAAGTCAGGATAGTAATGTTTAATGATCTTCCTTCGCATCTTCTAATAAACAATTGGGATTATACCAAAACATCGTCACCATAACTTTTCGGTTGATGGAATCGTCTCCGCTTTGTTTGGTGCATGTTCGCCGGGGAAAGCCCATTTTGCCGACTGATTTTTGATTTTTGATACAATCTTGCAAAAACTAACCCGTATTTGCCGTGTCTAAGCTTTGAAGTTATCACGTAATTCCTCTTTTTGATGGATCGTTGATAAATGCGGCATCCATGACTATAGCTTTCACATACTCATTTTTTCGTTAAGGATGTTTCGCACGTGCTCACTTTATAGAGATATTTTTTTTCATCGGGCGGGTTACTGACATGACCTCATGAAGTTTATTGATCATATCGTTCGAGGTTATTCTTTGAGGTAATTTTGGCCCACTCTTAAATTCAGTCAACTGATCTGATGGTAATCATCGAATGTGGGTGGTTCTTATGTACTGTATTCAACTTCTCTTTGATTTCTGCGCACGTTTTATCAACCAAAGGAAGAAATCGAACCAATAATTGGTATTGTTCTTTTTATGATGTACTTAATCTGGTTCACTGTCAACAGCTTTCAAAAACAACATTACTCGATCTCCTATTGAGGACTCATGCATACGATCCTGCAATACGTTTGGAATAAAAGAATGCTGCGTTTCGTCTTCTATTCGTGTCTTTTGCAATTGCAAAAACACACAACCACATGTTTAAGAAACTATTTATTTTACTCAGTTTGAAGATTATTTCAAAAATTGAAAGACCTATTTCTGCCAGGCTGTAAACACGACCTACTTCAGAATATAGAGTTTTTACAAGAGAACAATGAATTGATTCTGGTTCCTGTAAAACTGGCAGGAGTATTGTTAATGTTACCAATTTCTATGCTCAGCCTTTTTTGGGTTAGGATCGGCTCACGTGTTTCATTTTATCGTATTTTATGACTTATGGAAGTGCTAAACCGGAGAAAGAGACCCGTAAAGCAACAGTCACCGTAGAAAATAATTAAATTGATGTATTACCTGCAGTGGCAAATATTTATGGACATGTGAGCAAATACAACAAAGTCCTAATTTTCTTCGCTACGTATTGTTCTCTGGCCAGGCGTCTTCTACAAAGCGCAGATCGGTTAATTAACACAACATACATTTCTGGAGCGTTGAAAATCCGTATTGGCTTCGTTAAGTTGAACCCCGGCGTTCTTGTGTCGTGTGGAATAATTGGTAACAAATTAATCGACGCTCATATTATTGAAGCCTGCTTGTATGTTCAAATGTAGTGAGACGTTTAGGGAAACGAGCTGCCAATCCTACTTGAAGACCTAACTTAGAAATGCGAGAGAATATGTGGTTCCCACGTCATGGTTGTGCAGCACTCTATTCGGTGGTATTACCTGAAGCACTTAATCGTGATTTCAACGATCTCTAGATAAATTGGTAAATTGGCCCGTTAGATTACACATACAAGACATAGACATATAAGAATATATCTGAGCGAATCATAAATGCGTTTATCAAAGAAAGACATATTTCTCAGTTGTCATTTGAAATGCGGATTAATAAGTGGATTGAAGTTGAAGAGGACTCACGTAGATCAAACACTTTGATAATTGAGAGGGGAAGGGGCTCGCATGAATCAATCACCCTGATACAGGAGAGGCGAGGAAACTCTTGTTAATCGATCATCCTGAAAGTGGTACTATGTACGTCTACTACACTAAAAGTAGCTGATTTACCAGCAATACTTCACAGGAATTATTATAATTATAATCGTGGAATTCAATTCACGATTGCTACTGGATATTACGAAAACGTAAAGATTCCAGCCGAAGGTGATTTTTTGACAAACGGGACTGTGCATGTTGTAAAATTTTATGTTCTTACGTGACACGAAGTTCAGTAACCTCCTCTTTGGATTCTGTTTGTGAGAACTTCGTGTAATAAAAATAAAGTGCCGGAACTTTATTTTAATGCTTTGTCGAGCGAACTGGATGTAATTCTACATCGTTGTAAACGTTACGGCGAGGATTCAAGATTTGTGCACTTGTTTTCCATATTCCTCTCTTATTGTAATCACTCTCTCTTTCCTTTAAAGGTTCTTTTAAGACATACAAAAAGAGAAACTTGTGCGATTTCGCGTATTCTCGTTTCAATTTAACGACATATCCGTCCTAATTTCCGGTCTGCAACCGGAAATTCGGAAAGTTGAAGGGAAGTGCTCGTAAGAAGTTACTATTATTGAAAAAGTTCTGTATAGAAATTCTTCGCAATACCTTGTTTCTTCACTATTGCTTAATAAACGCGCTTTTTCTTTTGAAAATATTAAATGGACTGTTTTCCGGAGTTGGTAAGCACAGAATGTTTACACTAGTGTCGAAACTAAGAAGTTTTCCAGAATTTAATATCTAACCCTTCTTACGAAGGTGCCAAGTTCCCTTTTTATTACGTTATTCGTGATTTTTGTTTGTTTCGAAAGGAAAGACACGCTTGTGATATTTGCTTGTTAAAGTTGTTCATCAGCGTTAGTATTATGAATTCAATGAATAACGCAAAATGTTGAAAATTATTATTTATTTTGTGCAGAATTTACACGTGAAACATGCAGAGCTCGATAGTCAAAAAGACGTAAAACAATATTGTGATTAGACAGGGGCTGAAAGAATTTAGGTTTGTTTGCTATAATAAGACAAAGGAAGTGCAACAAAAATAATGAAGAAAGAGTAGAATTAGTTTTAGCTTGCGGTATGTCGATAAGTGTGGAGAAATTTTTCAGGGTGTTGGTGGAGTTTCATGAATTCTAAAGAAAAGAAGCAGAAGCGTTATAAATTTCAGCAAAATGAAAAAGAGAGAAAGCGATCGCAAATCATGGTGAGGATCTTTGGAGAACCTATTTATTTCAATTTTTCAACGGCAATGTTAATGATCAATGTAAGCTAATTATAGTATTACACTCAGTAAAACATATTATGTTATTTTCAGACGTTAAACATTTGAGGGGTTTATTATAATTTTTCCCTTCGATTTTTATCATAATTAAATTGCTTTGCTCATTGTATTATGAGAGCTTGAATGAAATGAATACCTTTCCTAAATTGCTCAGTGACGGAATAATCTGCTATCCGCGAATTAACCTGATGCGCTGTAAATTATTGCGAAAATGTATAAATATAGTGCATCAACGTCAAGCGTTTTTATTCACATCTATGAACGCGGAAAATTGTTTATAATTTTTCGGTACAAAATTCATAATCGTTTCGAGCTTTGAATAAATTTTTCAAAATGATCCCTCGCGCAGAATAGTTTAATTCGTGCTTCAATCTGATAGAGAGCTTGCGAAAGCATAGCAATGGCGTATCAAGCATTAAATAAATTAAATAAGAAAGTTAAGTGCTAATTGTAACGTTAAAAGTATCGGTTGTAGAATCGTTTACGCTCCTTCAACAACCGTCAGAGTAAAGCCTTTCTGACACCTGTTACAATGCTGCAATCGTTAAGTCCAGTAGGTCAAGTCCTTGTTCTTGCTAATGTCAGTTCGTTAGAAGCTGGTTGCGGGTTCGAGGTCGCGAACTCGGGTAGAATTATACGCTACAATACAAACTGTCGCAAGAAAAGAAATTAAGTGAAAAGTAACATATAAGAAATATTGTACATAGATACGAATTGTGCATCGTAGTTGACCGTAATTCATCGAGAATAGATAATCTTTTAAACAGATGCAAGTTCCAAATTAAACATTACATAATAGCTTATTCATTGACGTAACATTTACATGATTTGTTTGCAAAAATATTGAAATATTTAATTGTTTTCTTCTCAAGTTTGAATGATTGTGTTGGACTTTTCAAGAGACAGTATTTACGCTGGCGATGAAATATGAATATGAAATAATCAAGTCCTTGATAGTATCAAAGACAGCAGATGTATTTCGTATGATAGTTACTATTTCACAAGATTCTATAACCGTTAATATTAGAAGCATTTATTGTTACCAATGTGGAGACTAAGTATCATCATACCTGTGAAGGACCTTATACATATTTATTTTCTTTTGGATGTTAACAGTAGGTCATCGCAAAATAGATTTACAGGTATATTGGATATAGCAAATGCAATTCTTTAGGTTGAGAGAATTTAAAAGTCAGAAATGCTTTTCAAACATCCAGCTTACACAGAGATTCTATCAAGATTAAGCCGTCTTTTTCCAGGAGCCTATTTTACCTTTTCCTAAGAATTCCTGACAATGAAATGTGTTATATACAGGTGACTATAATCAGATGGTTGAGCGATGGAGATTACTAAAGGGAGTAACGAAAGGAAGAACTTTAAGCGCGGAAGTGATAAAAGCAAGGTACATTTGCAATTAATTAATTACTTTCACTATTCATTTTAAAATAAATTATTTTTATCTATAGTATAGAGATCTTGCAAATTAAAATTGTTCAAAGGTAACAAATTCACGCCGTACTCTTCACTTGGTCACAAATAGATGTAGGACTACCGGATCTTAGAAAAATAAACCAAGAAGCGACCGCCTCAAAATAACAATATCTCTTGAAGATCGTTTATTCGGAATAGGAAGCAAATCTCTTTCCAGCTGTTTAGCTGCGGAAATTAGCGCAGAAGATGGTCTAAAAATATCGGTTAGAACGGTTATAAGAAGTTTTACAAATAAAAGTACATTTATATACGACTACGTTGGCAAAATATTCACATGTCACGGCCGGATGAACCGCTAAACGTACTGTGATGTTAAAACCGTCGTATGCGAAACTCTTTTGGATGATAATGTCCGTTTGGATTGACTTGCTCAATCTATAGACGTAAATCCAATGAGTAACTGCGGCGAAATTTTACGAAAACCTAACTAGCGGGTTTTATTTAATTTTGTTTAATTCCTAAAAGCGGGTTTAATTACTTCAAACCCAGACAAAAAAGTAGTAATGGTTGTTTAGAAGTAAGTGTTCAAGTGCAGATAATGCACGTTCGGGGAGAAATTGATTCCTTCCGGATGATGTGCATTTCGCAGATGTCGCTGAAGGCGCTTTTCAGAGTTTGTCGTTAAGATATACGCCTAAGATATCGAATAAAATGTGATATTTTTCACTCGCTGTGAAAAATATCACATCTTCACACTTTTCCACGTGCTTTATCTTGATTTGCAGTCTACCGCGTCCAACACCGAAATACAGACACGTTTGAATGAGGTTAATTGTTTATAACGTCTACACGCTCGCTTGCGAGAGCATCATTCACGATTCTTTGAAACATGCTGCACGCATTTTACTCCTGCATTTTTGGGCTGCAACCATAGTATTGTAACATGTGTTCTTGTAAAAACATATGTGGAATATCAGGGATTTGTAAATGCTAAAAAGCAAATTAGATCTATGCAATACGGCAAACAATCAGCGTATTTATATTAGGTGGTGTACTAATTAAAATGTTAACTCCAGAGAGTGTATATGAAGGATATATTATAAATAAGTCAACGTCATTTTTTTTGTAAAATTCTCAATTCTTAATAAAATAAAATATTCTTGTGGGATCTTCGTTCAAATTTAAAATTAAACGAATTAAATTGCTTGAAATTTAAATTAAATTATAAGCAATTTAAGATAACACCTAGTAATAACATTTGAGTCAACAAAAACTTAGGACGTAGGATTTGGCATCACTGCGGGAGGAATTAGGATAAATCGGATGCGCGTTCAAATTAGAATTTCAAGATAAGAACATCAGGACTAAGCATATTTAAATACATTTATTAAAAAAAGAGTCTCAGAAGAATATATATTTAGGTAAATGCAAGAACTAAAGGTTTCTCGACAGGACTTCGAACAATATCGGTGACCCTAAAGGGTTGACAATCGGACCTCCTGTTACAAGCACCGTAGCAGAAAAATATTTCGAAAGGAAAAATCAAGCCTTAATTACGGAAAGGATCTATTGTCACAAGATCAACGAGATACGCATCAAACAACAAAGCGAGAAGATCAAGCAGGAAACGAAATCTCCAACATCGCCAACCGCCAGGATTACGAAGGCATTATGACAGAACAAATAGACGACTCAAAGGGAAACATCAGAAGAAAATACCATCGCTCTACAAGGACAGAAATAGCCTAAAAGCTGACTCAAAATTAATTTCGTTCCCTAAGTGGTTACCACACTGTATAAACTTTTGTTAATATTTCTATACATTCTTTAAGTCTATTAAATTAAGATATATTTCAAACTAAATATGGAGTTACGTCCATTTAATACATATGTATGTATAACAAATGTGTGCCTACGTGTTTTATGTAATTGCTTGTAACGTGTTGGTTTTATAGAAATGAAAGCTTTACAAATTCTAAAAGGATGTAAAAGCACTCGTACTCACAATGCTGACACGAGACTTTGGCTGTCAAATATGGTTTAACGATTAATTTGTCAGGATTTATCCTAGGGACAAATAGCGCTAGTCTTCTTATTCTAGCGCAACTTTTCGAAAAAGGTTAAGAATAAAATCGTTTTTAGGAAGCTCCTGACATACACAATAATTTTAGGGCACATATGGAAAGGAGCTTTTTAACTCTTGTATTTGTTGAATACTAAGACACACAAGCACATTTTTTTTAGGTATGTGCCTTTACAAACAACTTCTTGTTATTGTATATAAAGTGCTTTTATTCTGTTTTATTCGGCGTTTCTTTTTATGTTTTCCTTTCACGTAATGGAATTTATCCAACTCTCTGATTTCTCTTGTTCGTGTTCGTTCATGGTTGTACGGAAAGCCTTCTAAGAATTTCATTGTGTTTCCTTTTCAGAATACGGAAATTGTTGTTATAGAATTGATCCTGATGAAATACAGTGCGACAAAATTTTCCGATGTCGAGAAAATAAATATATTTGTTACGAGATATTTATTTGCGTTTAATGGTGTATGATGATGCCGCAAAGTGTTTCCCTCTGTATACTTTCAGCGACAGAAGCTAGCGTTTTTAGGAAACAGATTGGCAGTTCGATTGCATTTACGTTGTCACCGGAAGTGATGGCAATTTTCTTGTCGTAAATGGAATATCCTACATACATTGTGTTCAGACTTTGGAGGGGCAACATCGAAAACTTCCTCGTTTGAGGAGATAGAGAATTGGTTAGAATAAAAGGGAAAAGAAACCTATTAACTTCTTCATTAACTAAGAGATTGAAATGTGGTTTGAATTAATTTTAATGGTAATTTCAATGCTTTTGTTAACACTGAATAGAACCAATTTAAGTTTTGCAAATTGTTAGAAATTCGTTCTAACCTGAAAATTTTAAATTTCTCAAGATAAGTGTTGAATCATTTCAGACTTTTTTATTAATTTATCAATGTTTCGAAACAAAGTATACGGTTATGATAGATGCTTTTTAATCTTGTTCATTAGCGTCGGTGTTATTTTCAATTATTAATCCAATTAATTGTGCAAAATGTTGAAGAGTATTATTTATTTTGTATCCACATATCCACAAAGGCAGTTACTTGGCCGTAAAACAATATAGCGATTAGATAGGAATCTAAAAAATTCAGGTTTGTTTGCTGTAATAAGACCAAAGAAGTGCATCCAAAAATAATGAAGTATTAGCTTCAACCCGTCTTAGATCGATAAGTTGAAATTCGAAGATTATCATCTTGTTATTACTCCTAAAATAATTTGCAGATTTTTCCAGTTCGAAACGAAGTTAGGTTCGGTTTCAATGTTTGATGCAGTATAACAAATAACAGATTCATAGGATCCATTATTTTTAAGCGTAGCTTAATGGGATAAACGTATCTTTCGGTTACACAAGGACGACATCGAGGATTTAATGCAGGAATTGTCATTAGGAACTCTTAGACTATGGTAACTGCAAATAACGCAGGGGTACGTTGGTTTGCAAGATGATTTGGCTCCTCCTGATACCTTTCCATGCGATATTGTTAATAATAAAGTATATGATCCGACTTACAACGACGTTGGAATTTCAAGGCAATAATGGCGACGCTATTGGTAAAGTAATTGCATGCTACGGACCTTAGTTCGTCGATTCAAGTTTCGTTAGTTTGCACAGGTATGCGCTTTGTCGCGAAAAGTTTTTGTTGACAAGACACCAGTGATTTTCTTCCGCATGAAGCATAATTTTCGTGTGATACATCGTGACGTTAAAAAATCTTTTCATAAAGGTCTGGAGTCATTTGCACAGTTCAATTTAAAATCAGGGGGTTAGGATAGACTTCTAAGAATTTGCTGAACTTAAATTGGTTTTATCGAGTGGTAATAAAAGTATTTAAACTGTAATGGGAATTGGTTCAAACCATATCTCAATCTCGTAATTAATAGAAAAGTTATGGCAACTAAAGGAAATTAGCAGATTTTGCTTTATTTTTTTTTTTCAATTTTATCCAAGTTTGCCATGACAAGTGATGTTTGAAATTGGATTCTTAATATGTTCTCGGAATATGGCCTTTTTCGCCAACTTAACCATCTGTCTACCTCCTTGAATACGAAAGTTATTTGTGTCCTACGAAATTCGGACACACCTTGCAATTTTTGCAGTTTTTTTTTTTACGAATAAATCAACTTTTCAGTAACGGTATTTCCGACAATGCTCTTTAGAGATTCTTTCAGTAGTTTAATTAAAAGTGAATCGCAGATAATATTTAAAGATTGAGGTAAATTTATACCTTGGGTGTTCAAACAAATGCGGGCCTAGAGAATTTTGCCTCAAGTTAGAGCTCCTTAGTTATTCTATTCTATCAATTTCATTCTCGTAAAACGTTATCATTTGAGTTTTATTTTTCTGTAAGCAATATACACAATTATTAGTAAAATGAAAACAAAAAACAAATCCACAAGAAATAAAAAAAGAATACATTTATTAAACTTCGTGCAGGTATTTTGAAGCTATAAATATTATTTTCCCGTAATTACTTTTTTTTAGTTTGGTTTGAAAGAATAGCTCGTACTTGCTGTAGTTCTGAAGGTAGTGCGGTAGAAGCTTTAATGGTTGAATAGTGTCTTTTTCTTAAATAAAACACTTTTATTATGTGAAATAAATAAAAATTGAGGATTCAAAAATTGCTTTTCTTTTTTAAGAAAATCGCAGCGACCATATTTTGAATTATTATTTTTTTTATATTGGTTACAATTACTTCTGATAGTTAAATCCAAGATTGAAACGTCAAGTTATGTTTAATATTTATTGCAAAGTTTGACAATTCAAATTACAATTGATTGGTCAATAATTGTCGTTCTACTATTCTTTCGTGAAGCGGTAAACGTAGAAAGATGCCGTTAATAGTAACTTATTACCGCCTTTTCTAAACTAGTTGCATGATGACGAACTGAGGAATGCATACTTTCAACAAGGCAATGCCACAACTCATAACACGCTACAAGGAACGGAATAACTAAAATTGGCGCTCTTGGAAGCCCGGTAAAACCGAAGCTGCTGCATGTACCCTGTACGGTAGACGGTTTATGTTGTATCGTCCCCTTGCAACTAAATATCGATACTGTCTTCCACGTGGCAAGGCTAAGTAGTTAGGTTCTTCAGCAAATAAGAACACGTGTTTATTTTAAATATCTATCGTAAGCTAAAACGGGAGTAATAAAATCTACCTGCGAATCCTACAAATAATCCAAACGCACGGCTACAAGTGGTAGAAAGTATGGATACATCGTCTCGGGAGGAGACAAAATATAATAGTGTCACTGTACATGTATATCGGCAAGCAGCCGAATGGCTGAAGCCGATTATTGGCAGCGATGGGTAATCGATAATCCATGTTTGTAGGTACACACAACATACCATGATCATAGGTTACACAAATGTTCCATTCCGATACTTTTCGTGGACCTATTTTTTTTTCTTCGACGCGCGCCGACGTCACAGATTGAAAGCGTAGAATACGACCACGTACAAAGCCAATGTATTGTTTACTTTTCATTGTAAAGGAAGTACTTGTTTATACGCGCGTCGTGGTCCTGAAATCGAAGCTGTCGAACAAATTGAATACGACCCAAGAACGTCACAGAGTAAGCGAGACATCTGTATGATCAACAGAGATGACAAAGGCAAGTGAAATTGTTGTTCCTTTGTAGCGACTAGACAGATTCGTGTTTTGTCGACTCTCGGGCAAACTAGTAGACAAAACGAACCTTCTTTAATGATTAGCGCTACCATCCCGGCAGACCGCACGAAACTTATTTGAATCTTATTTGTTGACACCTATTAAATGCGATTTTTAAAAATACACCTTACACGGAGTTTATAACTCTGAATCATTGTCCTTAGTTTTAGGATAATAGCATTTCTTTTACTCAAGAATCTAACGAGGATTCTAGAAATGTAATAACATGCAGGACGTATCTGAATTGCTAGGTCAAACTTTGCCAAACAAAGCTGCTGTAAACATGCGTCTAGAAATGCTTCCTTAAAAAGTTGTAAACAAATAGCAAGAACAAAATTTGTATCGTATTGTTATTAACATTATTAAAAAAAATCGAAACGTCGCTCCTGTCCTTAGTTGCTAAGAAACAAAAAGCAATATATAATTCGACTTCAGCATATTGAAAAACGCGGATAAATGGTTGAAATAACCTTATTAAATATTTGCTGGTACGTACGTAACCTTTTAAAGAATCGTTCTTATATACATCTTTTTAGGAACTTTTTTTATCACATTGTTGCATACATTACGTTGGTAACGTTTAACCAAGCATGTTTCATTTAAAACGAATCCAATTTTCTAGATTTCAATGTAGTCTTACAGCAAGCCTACAGTCAGATCTTATAACAAGAAAAGTATATAAATAAAACCCATTTTTTTAGATCTTCCTTGTGCTCATGATTACAATTTTTATTCTATTACCTCGGTAACAAATAAAAGTTGAGAACTTGAGAACGTTTCTCTATATTTGCGCCGTAAGCAAAGAGCTATAAATATTTTCGAAACTTTTCAGTTCGTAACTTCCTCCCGTTTCCCTAAGGCGTCATACCGTACAGTTTGGGAAGCGCTTCAGTGCGCTACATTTAAAATATTGCCTTCGGAAAAAAATGTTTAAACTATGCGACAGCTTTAATATACTCTTTCAGCATCAAACACTTATGAATAGAGAAATATGTATGTATGTATGAAACACATATCATTTAAGTTTCTAGCTCTAGCGTCATACATTATTGTTACCCAATCTAAACCATCCTCGCCGCGAATATCCTTCCTTCTATGATATCTCGTAGATCTACATTAACATTTATATGCGGTCTAGCATAGGATCTTGATTAAATTTGCATACAACCTATAAATTTCCAGTTTCCGGCATTATTCAAATGGTTTCTATTAATTTTACTATTTCCGTTACTCAGAGCTTAGTCGGTCCGTGCCGTGGTCTGGTCGTATTTATTGCTTCGCGTTTCGCCAGACGCGTGCAGATACAATAATCGGCTTATTCTAAAATTGCGATAAACGCATTTATCAACAAAGTCGGACGTTAAAGTGGAAATGCGTCAGAGTTCCCGCGTTCTCTCGGTTGAAACGAAATTGTCATCCGAAAATAACGGTGTGCGTATCTGTTCATCTCGCTGCGCTGTCAAGCGTCCGACGGTAGAAAATTCAAGCGAAGGATTTTGATTCAGTCATCAATAATAGGAAATATCTTTAAAACACAACGTGACATGACAAGTGAAGCTCGAATGTACGTGCAGCAAGGATTCATTTTTAAAATAGCAAATGTTTTATTTCACTCTGTTCCAGGAAATTTGTGTGAAATGTAGACTGGCCGTAATTCGTTCGTGTCAGGATGGGACGAGGAAGCAACACTTAAACGTGCTATTTTCTTTGTAATATATAATTATTTATACATCGTGTCCCAGGATTATATATTTTTTTTTAATCTTGATTAGATACAGAAAATTTGTTTTTTTTTTCCATAAATCAGTAGCGACAATTTTGAGAGGATAACGCCATTTATGCTAAAAGTTGCTTCGTTCTTTAATATATTTCTCATCAATGGTAAGACAAAATAGTAATAATAGGTAAATACTCTTGTTCGATAACAGGCACAAATTTTGGTTGGAATGGCTTGATCTTGCAGGATTTATAAATTCTTCGAAACCCCGCTTTACTAACAGTCAGATTACGTGAACTTGTCCTTATTAACAGTCTAGAATGTTCTCTCACTGAATCTATAGCTACAATAGCTGCCGCATTGTTTTTTGGCGTTAACAACGCTGCTTGTTGGAAGAAATTTCTTAACTATTTACATGACAGTCTTACGTGCCACGCGTGACATGATCTAGCAGTAATCAGATCTTATAATTGTTCTATAACGTCACAACTTTTCATATTGAATAATCTTCTTTGAAATATTTCAGCATACTGCGAATGAAAAAGGTAGTTGTCCTGAAATTAAGTTTTGGTCAATTGTCAAGGTTTAAAAATCAAAAATAAACTGAAAAGGCAAATAGGTCAGGTTAACATTCAAAGACGCTTAGTTCCGCACACCTCTTGTAACGTCAATGCTGAGATACACTGTATATTAATTCTAATTTATAACTGTTATTGTAAACTATCTACGTACTATGCAAAATGATTACTATCACAAAAAGCATTAGAAGTTCTTAGTGCCTTCATGACGTCTACATTAAACCTTGATTTCTTTTTTGTTCGCATTGTATTTGTGATAGAAGATATTTTCTATTTAATAGTAACATTTTCATTAAGGTAAATAGTAACACTTTAATTAAGGCGAAGTATGTATTTTACAGTATTATTCATGCCCTGAAAGTTTAAAAATTTTCCACTGGCTTCAGTGAATATTTGACCATAGCAAGTAAGAAAGTTTTTCAGCATTCAATTTCCTATTGGTCGCATAAGCAAGTTTCATTTGTTGCTGTTCGTTTGCGGAGAATCGCCCATCGAAACTATTCTGAATGTCGTTCCGTTCAGACAGTTTCTCAGTAGAAGCCATTGAAATGCTGCAATATCCCCCAAGCTGTTCTTCCGTTTACTTACGCATTTGCATATTCTTAACGACCAAACCACTTCGCTAATTTCACTTCCGTTTTTCTTATTTTCAATTCACTCTGTACGTCCGTGGTTATAAAAAGAGAATTGTTTTTTGGCATCCATTATGTTAGTAAAATTTTGAGTATTAATGACCACCTTTGTTATCTGTTCCGATTCGGCTTAATATGTACGTGTGAAAAGTGGACATTTGGGATTTTACGAATAATAATCATAAACATATATTTTTTTAACGAAACAGGGTACTTTTCTTATTATAGTAAATAGGAATGCAGCTCAATAGGAATAGTTAGCATTAATAATGATAGCAAGGACTATGGCCTAGTATGATAAACAATACAAACGTATTGTTATCGTATCCCGGAAACGGCCGTTGCGGACTAATTAATTAAACTTTTGTGTGCGGATGTTACCGATACTTTTGTGTTGTTTACCATACTTGGTATTATATCAACGGACTGTTCTAATAATCTTACGTAATATTCTTATTACTTATTGAATTAACATTGGAGTTCTTCAAGTACGCATTCTTCAAGTATCCTTTCCTTGATTAGTTTTGAAATGAAAACATATTCGGAAATATATTTTCTCCAACATAAAATTGCGTACATCAACCTCAGTTTCTGAAGTATCTAAAATTTTTTCGAAATTCCGTCCCCTCTTTAAGGGCCGATAGCTGGCATCGGTTCTAATACAACTGGAGGATCTTGTGGAATTGTCACAAACTAAGAGATCTACATATTGAGTACGTTTACAATATACTTAACTAGTTGTATGTTGGAAGTTAGTAGAAGTATAAGTACTGTAATTATTCCTCTGATTTAAGCAGCCATTTTACCCCAAAACATTTGACAGCGGCTATTATATTACGACCAATATACTATATTAAAAATAAATGCAGCTAAATTCTTGCTATACAATTGGTAAGTTGAAAACTTTATGCGGTATTTTGGACGATAGAGAGACCAGATAACGTCGACGTCTACGGCGTATGTGGAATAATTTTCCAACTTCGCGATTTTACTTGCTGCGGAGTTATTTTCGCAATGCCTAGTCTGGTGCTCGCAACAAGACATTTCGTTCCTTTCTCGGTTACGATGGTTTCTTTTGGGTTGACGTGACTAAAATATTCCGCACGCGATAGTTTGTCTAGTGTCAGACATACAACCGTAACCTTTGCTGTCGTTGATAAATGTTGCTTAGTTTCTATGTTTTCTCTGATCGGCGTAGATGTAAATGAAAGGTTTCGTCGCTTCTTTCTACAAGATCTTTCAGGTTTGATTTCGAACCAATTTAACGGCGTAACCGTTTCACTTAGTCTGGTTTAGATTTATTACTAATTCTGATCTCTTGTGGCAATATTTTAAAATCACTTTTGCGCAGTGCTTTCACTTGGAGGGGTTAATAGCAATAACAACAATTAGAATTACAACTTCTTCTAGTCAGAAAAATACATTTTTGTGTAGGTAAAATGGCTAACTTCTGAAAATATATATCCAGAAGTTCACTAGAACAGCTAAAACATGACCAGCCGCTTCAAAAACGAAAAGATCTTTACATTCAATACGTAATAGTAAAAAAAAAAATTCAAAACGTCTCAATGTGGATGGAGTTCAACTAAGCTGCTCTTCCGCTCGACCGGAAATACGTCACTGCACAAAGAACTGCTGCATAATAAGCTATACAAGCATTATGTCACTATGCAGTATTATTGTAAATCTGTACAAAGAATCTAGAAAAGCGCAGCACATTTTACACGCGACTCATTTGCTTTTCAAGCGATAATAGATTTAGTCTACTTGAAGTTAATGTCCGGTTTCAGACCGTTGTACAAAAAACAAACCAATTAAAAAAAAATCATTCAGGAGGATTCAGGGAGTGTATATCGATCGGACATCAAATTTTATTGAACAAGAATGTAAGAGTCGAGAAAATGGTTGGAATCATCTTTTTAAGATTCAATGTCTAAGGAACTAAGGAATTTATAGTATCGATATTATTATCGCTGCAAAACTATCAACACCGACATCTTCATTTTCATTACTGATACTATCACTACCACTATTACTATCATTATTATTTAAGCTTGTATTAGAATAATATGAATTTAGCAGCGTTACGAAGAGCATATGCGTCAATTCAGGTTTGATTTACAATTTTTCATATTTTCTTTATCAATCTCTATCAACATTATTTTTAAAAGTAAACATATCCCGGATTCGAACCGTGTCAGGGTTAAATGAAAACTTGGTGTTTTGCCCGGGTTTCTTTTGGAGAAGGAATGGTGATAAGCCACAGTTAGCACAGTAAGTCGCCAGAGGTAAAACTAACTTAGCGAAAAGCAGTTGATCACGGTAATTCAGCATGTGAAATATGCCGAGACAATCAACTGCAGTTATCGTCAGATAATCGTAATTCGAGTTATCGTTCTAAGTGTTGCTTGCCGCCTTTCCTGCTCCTGAAGAACTCGCATATGATTGTGGTCGAAACGTCGAGTTTTTAGCGTTTAGTCCGAACTAACTCTGTCCTTGGAAGTCTACGTTATTAATACAAATTTTAATCGAAATTCACATGCATCTAGGACGCTGCTCTGAAAGCTTGTAAATTTTATGCGTTTGGATTTTTTTTTTTTTTTTCTTTTAAGACGAACCTTTTACCAAGCAATCAATAGTTATGCTTGTTAATTTAATTGCAGATCATCGAAAAAATTCTGTCAAAGTGTGCTTTGACATTTATCCATAGTCTGTAATTCAATTAGCGCTCACTGCTAACTTGACATTAATAAAAAGATTTTTTCTTTTATATCTTTCTTCAGTTGTGCACAATTTCTTTAGAGTGTGCACGGAACGAAAAAGGATATAATAAAGGTACGTTGATGTAACCATTCTCTTTATTAAAATTTATAAAACGAACGAGTTTTTCATATTAATAAACGCATGTTTATTATTATTTCGAAGACATGCACAACATACACAATCAATGGTTATTAATACATAGAATACCTAGTTTGTGTGACTTTTCATAAAGCAAGTTAATAAGCGAAAATTTATTATATTAATAATTAAGATAATTTGAAAAACGTGGTTAGCGAATATGATTTATTGAATTATTAAATGGTACTACTTTGGTTAGGACGTATCTAATTAGGGAAAGTGATTTGTTAATTTTTCTATCAATATTTGTACTTATTACTTATTAGTAAAAAAAGTAGTCCCTTTTCATCTTGTGGCATGTAAACATTTATTTTGGTCGCTGTATATGTGATGGAATTAAATACTAACGAAAGACTTGATCAATCAGTATATTACGTTATTTTTATCAATTTTCAGGTTGATACCTAGGCATTATATTCTAATGTCTGCTTGGTTGTATATGTTTGAATGACGTATTAAAACAGATTGTTTATTTACTGGAATAAAATGCTTTTAGTAACCCTATCCATCATTTACATGTTTTTTAACTTTCATAGTAACGGTGTGAGTGGGCTTAGTTGACTTAAAATATTTCAAATGCGGACACAGACAGATTTTCTTTTAAATGAAGCGAGCGACTCCGTCGCCTCATCAATCTTGTTTGGACCCACAAGCTCGTTTGACACGTCAAATTCTTTCGGATCGATGAGACACTTGCACACTTGTTTCCTAAACGTTTGTTTGGGGCAAATATTTATCATTTCAGGCCGAAGCAGATTTCTCAATTGCAAAGTATTTTAGATATGATGCATATAGATGTGGTCCATGATAAAATAAAAATGATCAACGATAATAATTTCATAATAATTTACTTCAAAAAAGACAAAATAAAACCATATGAAAAGTGAGAAATAAAAAAAATTAAGGATCATCCAAAATTTATTATCTTATCTTAGAACGTCTTAAACGTTCTTAAACAGTATTAAAAATAAGTTTTTACTTAAGATATGTGCATACGACGCGAGTTCGATAATAACTTGGCCTGGGCAAGAAATGGTGCTATTGGAATTGGAACAATTCTTCTTTTGGCAAAAGCAATATTTGATAAAAATTCCATCAAGTTCTCAAACAAATGCGTTAGTTAATTTGTATTTAAGGTGAATTAGGTAAATTTAAGCTATTCGACGATTTTTGATGAAGGTAAGCAAATCAGAAATGATTGAAGAAATTTTCGAAGTAGTAGCGAATGACCGGAGGTTGAAAGTGCATGATTATTGACGGTGCGGGCATCTAACTGACCGTTTTAATAATCCATTTGAAGGTGAGCAAACCCTCCGCGAGATGAATACTGGCGATTGTCCGCAATTGGCTATAAACGCGCACGTGTATCAACTCAATGGAATATTTGACGATAACAAAACGCAATCCGAATTATTTTTTGCGTCGATTGATAACTGTTGACGCAACATAGATTCATTATAGCACATCAGAGACTAAAAAAACAAATGGTCCAAATGGTGGCTATTCCGGCCTAAGAAAGGTCAACAAGATCATCGCCATAGTGTTTTGGAATGTACAGCATTGTCCACGTTGACTACCTAGAAAAGAGCAAAACGATTAATGGCGAGTATTATGCCAACTTATTAGATTGTTTGAATAGAGAAACATCCGCACTAGAAAAGAATTCTCTTTCATCAATATAATGGATGCGTGCACACTTGTGATGTCGCCATTACAAAATTTTAGTTGGAATAGAAATTGCTTCTCCACCTACCATATTCGATAGGTTCAGCATCCAGCGATTATTTCCGAATGGCTCGGCGAAAAGAAATTTGATTGAAATAATGAAGTGATGGCAAAAACGAAGGTGGATTTTGCATGGTTGGAGAAATCGCATTTATTAGGTTATGTACAAATTATAGAAAGACGTTGAGCTAAGGTATTTATCGAATGCCCTTCGCATATAAGCCACAATATGTGTGATTTAAAAGAAATAAAATCTAAATTTTAATCTTTAGAATATACTTTGTATACGATGTGTTATTTATAAGGAAAATATATATGTATTAATTAACATGAATTTCAAATAAGAATTGTAGTAACTTATTAACACAATATACTTTGAATATTCACAAAAGGATTGCGTAATCGCATGCAGCAAATATAAATCTATGTAATACATATATATATATATATGCTGCATTACAAGACGTCAGATAATACCATCAAATTTATAGCTGCGGCGAAATTAAAATGTTATCCTTCCGGTACACTAATATCATGTCCGTAGCGTATCAGTTACCTAGCAATATTTAGTAAGCAGTAAATATGGCCTACATATGAATATACAGGAGTTACGATATGTGGTAATGCGAATATTTACAGCACATTCTTCGGTGATAACTTCCGTATCAACTTACTAATGGTCTCATGTCAATATAATAGCTACTCCACGCGAGCGAAATGGAACTACTAGACGAATGATGTTATTTTAAAGCTTTCGGCGTAGAAAGATTACATTTTGGGCAGCGTAGATGTCGTGTAGTGCAGCGAAAACAAAATTGCATTCGTTTACAGTTGATTCGGTCTAGATGATAGGATATTTCTACGTAGAAAATAACATGTTTGCAAATAGTCTAGCTCAAATTCTGTGATTACTGGAAAATACGTTTCGTATTTTAGTAATACGAAAATTATCATGTGTTGATTGCATTTCTTCCTCCAGAGAAATTGATGCTTTATTAATGCAACTTTGGTCAATAAAAAGGAGCACCTCTGGAAAGGGGTGTTATTTATACGGTAACGTTAATCTTAAAGGATAAATATAGCTTCTGATTTTCCAGGATACCCTGGAAGTATCTTAACGTTTGCGTTGTTCTCACTTTTAAGCGACATTAAGGTTAACGTTTTTCAGACGAATATTTCCAGAACATACAAAGAACGGAAAAACGCAAAAAAATGTCAATATATAAAAATAGATTCCAATTTCTGGATTGGCTTTGCCAATCTCCAGATCTCAATCGAGCATTTGAGGTAGTTTGCGAAAACTCAAGGAAAGCGGGACCTCTATTTGGTAAGGATTATGCTGGCGACTCCCTTCTTTGCCCTTCTTTTATCATATCGCAGAAGTAATTGGGAATATCTAAACAACTAGTAAATAGGCAATATTTCTACGTTAGAGTAAAATTCATCCGTAGAACACAAAGAGGGTTGACTGCTATTCGGAGTGATTATCACTCATTTTCTTGGGTATACGTTACTACATGAAATCTTATAAATTCCCAGCCCTTTCTTTATCCTTCGAATGGCTCAGCGTATCTTCAAGAGTATTTCGCGAATTGAAGCTTGCATTCATATTTTAATCTTTAAAAACTTTACTAACGCCTTTCGATATGCCGTGGAAGGGAAAATTTTCACGAATTTCTTACCTATAAGACCAATAGCTTCAGATACAAGCTCACCTACGTAAAAATTGTCCAAATGGCCAATAAATTGTCTCAGGGTTTTATAAATAATATTGAATTAGAAGATGGGCAAATTTTATCTCGCTTGATACTTTTTCCCAACGTATCCCCCCAGCGCTGGGCTTTTAAATCTTAATAAAAGTGAACATGCTCATATTACGTAAGAAATCTCATAATTTTAATCCCGGCGGCTACCTGCGATAAGAAATTTGTAAAACTTCCCTTCCATAGCGTTATTGAAAAGGGTTAGTAAACGCTTAAATAGCGAAATACGCTCAAAAACTTTATTGGTAAACCGAAAGATAAACAACTTACGAAGGAGTGTGGTTAAGCATATGTTGGTCAAAGGAAAGAAGCGATAGGCACCGGATTTAATTAGCACTTAGGTTCTATAGATACGGAAGGATAGGATTATCAAGTGTAGTACAATGTAAATGTAAAAGTGTAACTTAGAACGGCTATATTAGGATTAAAGTTTTCTTCACATCATAAGTTATGCGGTTAATACCAAGGATCTACGTATCGAAATAACTGTTTTCGACTAATTAATTGAACTTGTGCCACAAATACGGCAAAACCGAGCAAACAACACTTCAATAGAACCGCAGAAGCGCGCATTCATCCATTGAAGAGTGTTCCTTGTAAATTTTCGTTAAACTCAAATGAGAATAAGCTTGTAACAATGTTTTTTTCTATGCTCATATAGGATAAACAAATGGTAACGAGTACTCTCGGATAGGCAAACGCTCCGCATTACGGAGGATATTTAACTGATTTTGGAGGATATGGTTCGAGAATTCCTGTGGGCACATCTCCCGATTTAAACTTGAGATCGTGGAATTAATGCTAATTAATCTTATACGTAATCTTGATCTTCACACACGATTGCGCACATACATTAGTTTCTTTACGTGTTAACAGTTCGTTCTAGACTGATTTCGCCAACAATATTCAGAGGCGGGTAAAATTGCTTCCAATATACGCGAATAGTTTAGACAAGCTTAAGAGGAAATTCGCGATTTACTGTAAGCTAGCGAGCGCGGAATAGAACAAGTTGAGATGGCACATTTACACAAGGGCATTATTTGCATAGATCAAACAAGACGATTCCATTCTACTTTAATTGCGACGAGAAAGCTGAGAATAAATCGTTATATGTACGTATAGATCGGGATGTTAGATGTATAAATACGTTGAATTTCGGGTGCTGCAGATTTAGATTTGATCTTTGTAAAGTGTCGTCGAAAGCTGTGCATAGGACGTGTAAAGAAGCGTTTCAAATTAGGATAGGCTTGTTTCAATATTTTTCAAGCAGACTTTGTACGTTTAATTTGCATGTTTAAGCTGTCGGTCGGGGGAAAATTAGACATGCGATTCTGAAAATTTTCGTTTGGTACTTTTTGAGAAGGACCTTCTCAATCATCAAGGAATTGCTCCTTCTGTGTAAATGGCGGGAGGTTCAAATTTTCTGATAACGGTATATATCATAGAGTACGTTTCGAACTGATTTTTGTATATACACAAGGCGACCGATAATGTCGTTGTCTAGGATATTATTACATTTTTAATTATTCACCCAAAGATAAATCAATGTAATGTTGGCATAATATGCCTGTTTCTAACAGATTCTAACAGATTTCTAACAGAGAGGCTGACCGACGACTTGGCGTAAAATCTTCCAAAATTAAATTGCATATATTGCTATTTAGTCGTGGTGTTAGAATAAAGTATAAAGGGCGTTTCAATAATAATTGTCAATATATTTATTAGAAACCAACCAAACATATTTTCAAGGTTTAAGTCAAATTTTACCAAAAAATTCAAAAATTATGCATTTTGTCTTACGAAAAGTTCAGATACATTTTCTTGAAACGTAAATATGTTTATCCATATAGTAATATAAACGTATAATATGTCTGTCCGTTAGGAGGAATATTGTATCTGAGTGTTTTCGGTTAAATCGTTATATTACTATATGGAAAAAGCGTTTCGGCAACATCTGTCGGGAAGATGCTCTCGGTACATCTTTTTTGCTCTTGGAGCATCTTACAGCTACAAGATCTCTCTTGCGGCTCGCGACTCTCTGGGTTCTGTTCGGTAAATATACCTCCGATGAAGAATGATCCTAACGTAATTCATTTTCGTAAAATTGCATGAGGAATCTTCCGTCGTTTCTCTCATATTTCTTTTATTTTATTTCAAAAAATAATCAATTCAACGTAAGGTAATAACCGATTATAGCTAACAGTTTTATTCGATAAACCTTTGTTCATGAACTGTTTCTACCGCGACTCCCTTTTTTGTATAAATCAATATGATGAGCGCCGTTGTTGTGAACAGTTCCATTTCTGTTGGCTTTCCATGTTTTTAATTGTATTTCTAGACCAATTTTTAGTTCTGATAAGGACAATCACAACATTCCACAAGCAAGCTCATCGAAAGAGCTTCCTACGTCCCCTTAAATCGTAACTACTTCACTATAGTCAAGAGATAACGAACTAATCGAAGTTCAATGCCATACATGATCTGAGAGATAAACTAGTAAAATACGAAATTACAAATTTGGAGGAGAAAATGGAGGAATTAACCAAAGAACCGACGAATCTTCAAAATAAGTTGGATAGAAAGCAATTTATAATCGAAAATCTTCATAAAACAATCGAATAACTTTCCAAACGAAGAAGACCACTCCAACACTGAGTTTAGATATAGTGAAGCCGGTATTAAAGAACATTGTCGCGCAATCCAGGAAAATAACAACTAATTGCATAGGCATAGCTAAGATGCAGCGAAAAAGTTGCTCAAAAAAGATTTCGAAAAATAAAATCTGCCCGTTGGCAGGTAGTCATCTTACGCAAATAGGCCTCAGGATCGAAAATTATTTGGGCAACGATTATTCGATGCTATCAATCTTCAGGCTAAACGCTTGTTTTCATTACCATCTAGCAAATCTTACGAGGGATGAGGGACTTTAACTAGAATGGTTCTACTGTTTATACTATCCGTCATAAAAGAATTCTGTTGTGAAGATTCCTGAAATTCTTCCTGAAATTTTCCTGAAATTCCGGAAATTTGAAAATCTTCCAAGAACCATAGTGAGGGGTATAAATTATAGCACGTTACTGGAGCGATTAACAGTTTGAAGTGGTTTCGAAAGAAGGCACTTATAACACTTGATTTCTCTATAAAATGATTGATAATCAAATCGCTTGTGTCTATCTACTATTCGAAATATATATATCTTCACAGAGTTCGATCGTTTCAATTTTAACCTGCAAAAGCCAATGTGTTGATGTGTTGATAAAATTTTATGTATTATATATATACAAGCGTTTAAACCAAACATATTTTTTCTGTTATTGAATACGCATTGTATCTTGTATTCTTCATTTCGTTACGTGCTCTATTTTAAACTAAGTACATTAGTTTGTATCGACGAGCGAATTAGATTGAAGTTTATAAGGGCAGCAGATATTTAAATATTTTAGAAATATAGGTTTGTGAGTAACGAAAGAAATAACCTTATCTTTATTGTATATTTACATAAATTGCTTAAAAAAAATATAAAGAGTATATGTAGAACAACCTTTTATTATATCGAAACGGGCTATAAGACACGGATATACATAAATAAAAAATAAACTAAGGGGAAAAACGCGTTTCGTAATAGAAGTGTAGTATTTTTATCCTTATGAAGTTTAATGCGTGTAATGTGATATTTCTTTTCGCTTTCTAGACGTTGAAATTTGGAACTTTGACGCTTCCAGAATGTTAAAATTGGTAACCGATATTTCTATTCATATCTTGTACTATCTCGACAAGCTCCGGCTTTTTTGCTTATTTATTCGACAAAAATTCCTATACAGCACACGATATGTACGGATCTAATGTCAGAATGTCTGCATTACCACCTACACGTTAATAGTAGTAGACATCGCAATTTGCTCTTCGCTATTTTAATGTATGAGGTGCAGAGCATGCATATTACTTTTTCCATTCTTTCAGGTGTTACAATATCACAATTTGTCATTTCGGTCTTTTACGTTTCCTCTTCTTATTCGTTATTCCTTTCTAATTTTTTATTTATTTACGTATTCTTAGATAGTGTCGGTTGTATTTCTTTAGTTTAAGTGCAGATTACTTTTGTTTTTAAGTACTTTTAGTTTTTCAATTATAGGTTATATGTTATCGATTTCATTGAAACTAAAAACTTCTTCATTCTTGTTAGTCAAGAAGCCAGTTAATTAGTTTTTACAATTAATAATAGAACAAAAATAAAAATAAACGACGCACAGAGTTCTAATTCATAATAATTGGTACATGTTATTAAAGAATATGTTAAAGTAATATAAATGAGCTGACCAGTTCGTTGTAGCGAGTGTGTGAGGTGTGCAAAATATTGATTCTGAAAAGTAACAAAGGAAAAGGAAGAGGAAAGGGGTGGCGAAAATCCAGGAACACGAAAATTAAGAGAACTATCAATGGATCAGTTCTTATGCAAAGCCTGCTACTTAATATTTACATTACGATGATAGTGATGACAAACCATATCTGCGAAGTAGTCTGGAATAATTAATAATTCATTGTTTCTGACACCTTCCTCTCTGTAAGTAATATATTTCGTCGCTGAACTTTTTCCAAAAAGAGCTGAAAATAAATGTACGCAAAGTATGCGAACTTACCGATAACTAAACAAAGAAGAGGATAAGAAGAGGAGGAATGATAAATTCAGCTTAAGGTCTTAGAGACTGAGAAGTAAAGATTTGCTATATGTGAATAGAAAGTCATTAAAGAATCAAACACAAACTCAAAATTTCTACTAAATTTGTAAACTAAACTTTCTTTAACAATTTGTCGGTCAAAAGATCTAACACATCACTTCCCCCCCATCCCAATATGTGTTATTTTGGAACCACTTAAAGAAATTGTTGCCTTGTAAGAAAGAGCAAAGTTTTACCTTTGTATAATTGATATTGCGCTAGAAAATCTCCATCCAAACTTGACAAAATTCAAGTCCTTTGTCGAAATCCTCATCAGAAAGCTATTGGACAATAAGAGGAGAAATTCCAATGAGGTTTATATGGATGAAATTTTTCCTTTCTTAAAATTCTTTCTACTGCGCTGATGCTGTGGACACGTGCAAGATTTATTAAAAGTATCGATACTGTGACATTGTGCCTTTCATTGCCATTTGTTGCCGCTTTTGGCCATCCTATTACTGGCAGTTCCATTAAATGTTTTGTAATCATCATCTAGATTATTCTCTATCACGCTACAAAAAAAGATATACAGGATGTTTCATTTAAAATTTAGAAGTTAAAGGTGATTTCCAGTTAAATAGAGAATCAGACTTAAAGTTAGTACTGTTAGAGATATTTAAGAGTCTGACCGTTTCTGTGTATAGAAAATATGACAAAAGCGTCCATAGAGATGTCGCCTTGCTTTATATTAAAAATAGCTCTTCTCTTACAAGAACGTTTCTCTGTTTTTTTTTTATTACTCTAGAAAACAGCATTATAACTTTGGGGTGAGAGGGTAATAATATAAATATTAAGACTTGACGCCACGACAAGTGACTCTCAAGTCATATCCAGCACTGTATATTTTCGAAATCAAAATCGGTACCCAAAAAAGAACAATTCTTCATTATTTTAACTTACGTATACAGGTATATCAGCCCCCTGAAGTATATTAGTAAGACGATAATATTTAATACGTGACAAATACGTATTTAATCGGATCTGTGAAGAAATAATAGGCTAACCTAAACCTGTAACTCTTTACATTTTCCTCTTCGACCAATAGGATATGTTAGCAGATCAGTCGTTTTAAAATTTGCGGACTAGATCTATCTTCCTGGCGACTTCAAGACTTTTAGTCTCAACGATGTCAACGGCAAAATAAATTATAAATCGTCTCCTCCTCTTCCAGACACAATCGATTCAATTTCTATCGGGCCAATCACATTTTGTGTAGGTGGTTTTTCGATACGGCATAGCTCGTGAAAATTGTGACGATTTGATGCCGTTGGGGTCTGTCTGCTTATTTTTACTTCCGGTAGTAATAGCCGTTACTTCTACCTGAAATTCCTCCGACCTATTGAACCAGTTAATGATTTTGCTAAAGATATCGTAATCTGGTGGCAACGATGCACAAACAGATTTGAGTTTGGAAAAGGCTTCTTTGAATCAAATGTACGAATGGTAAAGATACAATGGCGACTAAAATGACGTCAACGAAAGGTTAAATGCAAACCTTCGATTCCCTCGTTTATTTTTGTTACACGCCGTGTACATTGTATTTGATAAAAAAATTGAAACTGAAGTTTTGTCCTTGCGTGCACTGCAGTTAACGCCGGTCAAAGTTTAACCAGTTCGTTGATTCCCCACAAACATGAAACTAGAATTTGCCATACATGAATAGTAAATATGGTCCGAATAATTTATAGACTATATGTTAACAATTTACACGACAGAGAAGAAAACTAGCAATCGATAAGATACAATCCTGCTGAGGGATCTAAAGCGAATCAGATCTCGCCAAACTAGCCCTCTGCCGGGGACAACTAACTCATTGAGTTTATGCAAATATCTAAATACGAAATCGGATCTTCGAAGGATTTTATACATTTGCATATTTCGGTGTAGAGTCATAATTCTCCGAGATATGCGGCCAATGTTATCTGTCCAGACCAGATAGTTTCCGTGACAGTTAATCATAAGTAGCAACACTAACATTATCAAAAAGCTAGGATCAGTTATATTTTTCTTAATTTTCAACGATAGCTGGAATTCTCTTCGAGGAACTTGTTAATATTCCTCGTCATTTTCCTTTCAATGATGTATGATTTCAATACTTCCGAAGTTAGATAACATTTTAAAAAACGAGCATTCTCATAGCTATACATTTTTTTGGAGAAAATTGTTACAGCACACATTTTCTTAAATATCTTGAGAAGTATCCAGTTTAGATAAATAATGAATATGCCATGTTTTTTGGTAAGAATAATGTGATGATAAGAAAGAGAAACAATATGTAGAAGTAATTAAAATAATGTTTCGACACGTTTTTTCCATTCATTTAGCATTTAATAGTATTTGCCGAACATTCTTTACAATATTATTTACAATACGGCGGAAATTAAAAGTGGATGAGCGTCATAATGAAGATGTTAAAATTGATAAAGTCTCCAATTTCTGTGCAAAATTATTTTATACAGAAATTGGGCAGAAAGAACTGAAGATTTTGCAGCGAGTGAAGGATGAAATGTTGGAAAAGTCGAAAAACTGTGATATCGGGAGGGAAACTATCAGTAAACAGCAGTAAACGCGTTTATTGCCAAATCAGGAAACCTTCATAAGAATAATGACTTGCAATCCGATCATATTTCCAACATTGGCGAAATAAATTCGACCTGTTAAAGACAGACTAACAACCACAACATGTGGCACTGCAAGCGGAAGTCATAGAATGCCGCAATTTGTTAGAGCGAAGACTCATTTATTGTCATTAAATGTTTATTATCGTAACCGGAAATCTATTTGGATAAGCAGCGACCGTTTTAAAGCGTGGTTGTATGATGCGTGGTTTACAGCAGTTGAGAAGACGTGAACGCACCTTCACATCCGTCTACGGATGAACTATATAAGGGACAAATAAAAACAATATTTTTTCCACCTAATGTTACTAATCTTATCCAATCCATGGGTCAGGGTGTTATTCAATGGCTGAAAAAGACATATTATCAATAAAAAAAAACGGACGAAGAATATGACCTTTTTCAGACAATGAAAGCTTTGACCATCAAAGCTGCGACTTACCTATTACTATTGCCGAGGCATTTTGAATATAGATCATTGTAGTGAACATTAAATTCATATGTATATATATATATATATATATATATATATATATATATATATATATATATATATATATATATATAAATAAATAATATAAATAAATATAAAATAAATAAATATAAATAACCCGGTACCAACTAATTAATGGGAGCGCTGGCGTCCGATTCCAAAACGTGTCGGTTCTCGACAGCCGAATTAGATATAACTACAACAATAGTTTGTATTTGCGACATATTCCCATCCGCCTTTATCAGTTTTTCGTTTCGCTGACTTATCTACCACGACACGCAAAAGCGAAAGGAACGTAACAGCGCGACAGATCGCTTGATTTGAGGCAACCAGGCATGTAACATTGCTTCCAGATTACCAAGGAAGCACTGAACCGCGAAAGTGTCGCACGGTAAATAAGACGTCCTTTCCAAATCGAATAAGCCCACGACTACAACGAAAGATAAGACTTCCGTAATAATAATAATAAAGGCAGATGAAAAGAAACGGAGATGGGCGAAATGGCCAATAGGGAAAGGGATTATGTATAATTTTGAAAGTAATAGGTGCAATTACGCGAATAAGGAAAAAAAAAAGAACGTTAACGCGATACTTAGAGACCTACTATTAACCTTTTGGACTAATTCGGGTTGGGTTGACAATTTCCATTCGGAATTAAAATACAGCAACGCAATTTTGGAATCGCATAAAAGAAATGTAAATTTAGTCTTGGTATTTCAAGAAAAATATACAAATTAACAAACCAGACGGGTGTTTGTTAAAAAAAATGGTGGTGCGTACAAGATTTACAAAATATAGCATCGCACAGTTTGATGAGTTTATAACATCACGAAGGACGTTTTCAAGTTCTGGGAATTGCGCTCTAATTAAAAAGCGCAGGATTTATAGACAATTGTATTGGTGATAGACGAATCTTGACAAGCATACGCAGCTATTCAATGCAATATAGTTGAGTCTGAGCCGGGTGTTCGACCTGTATAAACGCTTTTTCGTAACAATGGAAGATGCGGTTAAATCTCAAAGAGCAATAATTTTCTTTTTGTGGAAGGGAGGGTGTGGAACCGTCAGAAATCATTCAATGTCCATAAGGAGCGTTTGGGAAGTCTGCAGAATCTAAAAAAGTACAGTGGATCGATCATTGCTAGGGCATTAGAAGACTATCCACGCAGTTCGCTGCTGTAGAGGACCTACTGAAACACGCGATTAGTCAAATTAGTGTACGTCCACTTGGTATCCTACATGATTGTTTGGGTGTAAGCAAGGTTTTAGCTGGCTGTGTGCCAAGTCTCTTGGGACTATAGGTCTGATACTTGTTACCAATTTTATGAGCTGTTACGGGAAGTAACTTTAGCGATGAATAGCAACCAGCGACGAAACATGAATTTCTTATTTAAATCCTGAGACCTTTGGTTAATCCAAAGAATAACGTAAACCAGAAGAAGAGTCTTTACTTAAGGCGCGTGTAGTTCCGTACGGCTTGGAAACATGCATAAGTGTCCTTTATTACAAGACCTCATTTCGCAAGAAAGACAAAGGTTGACGTAAAACGTGTCATAAATAGGCGATCTGCGGAAACAGCCAAAAGTTCTTCGAAGATGGCTCGAAAAAAATAAATTTATCGTTGCGATAATTGTATTCAGTTAAATGGTGATTATGTAGAAAAATTTCCAGAACTTTGGAGACCTCCCTCGTATTTTGATCGATTTACACGTTACACGAAGAATGCGTACTTAAATATTAGGTATCATTTTGCAAATCACTTCTATTATTGCAGGAATAATGCAAGGCGTCTGTATGTCATACGTATAAAATAAATACAAGGCGTGAAACCTATGCAGTTATTACTTATCTGTACCTATGACTTACACTTGAACAATTCATGCATAATGTAAGTAATACAATTTAGAGAGATTTCCCACAAGCCTCAATCGTCTCGATCAAACTATTATTTTTATACTTAAAGAAGGCCAGTTGTTAACTCAACAAAATTCTTGTAACTTTAACAAGTCATCTCGTTTGTATTAAATTATAATATGTTTTTAATAATAAGGTAAATAGAAAAACGATGCCCGAATTCTACGAAACTCTTTAATAAATAGCTACCGAGCTTGCATAGCTCATCCTTAAGCGGTAGCTGAAAATCATCCATAAGATTACGATTGTTAAATCAAGCGTTCTTGTTTTTTCAATAAGATGAGTTCTTCTTTATTAATACGACGTTAAATGTAGATAATGAAAAAATAACTAATAGTAAGAGAAATCATAATGTTTTTAAAATGAAGCGCAATATAATTAAAAAAGCTCACATGTTATAACTTAATACACAGTGACTAATCTAATACACGGATATTATATTGGACAGGACAACGGAGTAACAAAAAAAAATTAAGTATAATGGAGTCCATATTAGGTAAACTACTTCATAAACCATGTTTTTTGAGCCTTAATTTTGTTGAATTTATCTGTAACATCATCAGAATCTTGTGTCTCACAACTTTTCTTTTTATGGATACATTCTTTTAGCCTTTTCTCGATCGTAAGTAATTTTTAATGAATTATTCTCACGATATGTTACAGGTACGTAAATTGTTAAGGAATACTGTATGGAAATGGATTCAGTGAAGTCTCATTAAATGAAAAGTTACGCCACCTGTTACTGTAAGTACTGCCACCTTCTCCGACTCATCATAAATATTATTCAATTTTACTACAGATGATCTCAATCATTGCCAGGCGCTACCATCTACTATCCAATCTTAGCTCAATAATTTTAAATGTGGCTAAAATTTCATCAATTGCAACGAACCTTTGCGAAGATTCTTGGAGAAATTGATGTTAAACCAACATCGCTCCATCCTCCATCTCTTTCCAAATCAATGTCCTTTGCATCAAATTTTTAAGTACCAATGTTGATAGCTATATCGAGAACTGTTACCATTTCTTCGATTAAAGATACACGTAAAGCTTTCATTTTTGTTAAACACGTATCTAACGTAATTTTTCTTTGTGTTCATCGATTGTGTTTTGAATTGAATCGAACTAATTGCGTTAATTCGATTGCGAATAAAGAACATAATTTTTAATGTACATAACTTTTATTGGATTACCTTCCCTTCTTTGGAAGTTTAATTGATTCCTTAGCTACTAATCGATAATCCATGGAAGAATATCGATTGTTAAATTGAACAATCGATCTTTTTACAACACTACCACCCAGAAATCTGAACATTTCTTGAAACAGGAAATTATGTATTATGGTCACAGCAATCAATTAGTCAGCAGGAAGATTTTCGGCTGAAATACATATATTTGTAAACGATTAACTTGGTTATGAATGTGGTTTATTAGATGCAAGTTTTAGGAGGGAACTTTTGACTGTGACTATTTGAATTTATAATTTACGATTTTTAAGCTTAAACTGTATTGACAGTTATTTGAGGATTGTCAGGGAACCAACAGTTCAACGATACAATACTTACTATTTGTACAGCGAAATTGAACTTCGTTACTCGTCTCGATTTCTATGGAGTATAGTCTAAATTTATCAGCAAATCTACATTTTATTATTTATTTAAGTCCAGCGCAGGATTTATTGCAGCCTGTAATCCATCATTAATAAAAAAAGCAACACATATCTCATTTATATTTTACAACGTTGATTAACTGTAAACAAACCGTAAGTATACCATGTTGTATTTTTATAACGGAACACTTCACCGAGTAAGATACAAAAACTTTCCTCATCATCTCCCGAATACCTCCTCGCGGGAAACAGTTTAAATACTCGTAGAATCTCACAGCATAATTTATAGAGTACATTGAATGAGAGGCGGCGTTATACGTTCAATATTTGCATTTATATTACGTAAGCACGTTAACCAACTTGCCGGGGCAAACATTTAATTTATCTGGTTCTACACACGGTAGCGGATATGGAAATTACATTATAAAATATCAAAACCACGGATATATTAATGCTGCGTATAGCGTACGGGACGGCGAATATTCGTCGACGATATTTCTAAATTGTAGGCTCTCCGTATTTTTCCGACATCGCGTACTTAAAGCTTGCTAATGATAAATGAGCTTTATCTGAAGCATTCGTCTTTTAGTCGTTTTTGACGTGAAATATGGAATGGGTTTTATAGTAGGCGTCCTTTTTCTAAATTGTGCTTAATCCTCGTGTTGTTAAATTCAACGCAATTTTGTAGTCGTAGTTACAAATTCATTGGCTGCGATTAAAAATACGCCGCCCCTAAATTGTTATTGGAGTATTTCGTACAAATTTTTATAAACGCTTTTTTGAAGATGAATGATTGCTTCAGTAAGTTTAGATATAGCCGTTTCCGCGCGCTTGTATCGCGTGGAACTCTTTCGACTAGTCGAACAACCTTATATAAAAGAAATAATGAACGGAATAGAAGCAAAAGTATTAGATGCGTCCGAAATTGATACCGCCTTCATGTAGTCGAATAATCCGGCCGGGTTCGAAGGAGGTTAATCCTTTACAAGAGTAGCTTCTCGTCTGTGATGCGTCAATGAAACATACTGTATGTACTAAACCAATGCACTCTGATAAATGATCGTTTAAGTTGACCTTTAGAAATACATTTATAAAATTTTAAGGAAATACTCTAACAAATTACGGGTGGTGCATTTTTAATCGCCGCTAGTGTACCTTGATGTTTATTTCGTCACTGAATGTTTTTTCCATTAAATCAGCGATACGTTCCTTTGGGAGAGTAACTTCCTTTAGCTTTCATTAGCTGGTAAAACAACCTCATTTGCTTCGTTTCCTTGTTCTTCTTCGCTGCTATTTTTTGTTTTGTTCATTCAATTTAGTTTTTGTTACACGTCTTTAGAAAAAGGAAAGTTGGGAAGGATAAATATAAGTTGAACAATTACAAGCGACTGAACTGGAAGGATTACATTTGCGGATACTCTTCCATTTCTTTTGCAATATTATCATATTTGATAAACATTATTTTCTATAGTTCTAAATGGATATGTCTATACAATGTTACAATTAAACAATTTTTGGAAAGCAACAATAATCTTCTAAACTATGCAAAAATTACAAAAAAAAAAACAGGTGCCTAATCACATAGACTGAATTAGGTGTTTTTTTTGCTAATGGAATTAATATGAACCACTTAGATTAAAGTTAACGATTTCGATAGATGCTCGGCAATGAGGTAGATAAAAAGAAAAAAGAAAGGGGGACTGCACTAGCGAAGCGTCCTTCTGGCGTCTTATCGTTGTCCTTTGCATTTGCGAGCTTAAAATTAATTACGTCCTTCCTAAAAGCAACCCAAAAAAAAAAAACCGGAGCGAGTGCATTAAATCTCGTTTACTGTTCAAGTGATCTGCTCGTCTAATGGTCTTGAACGCCGTGAGATACGACGTGCACGTAAAAACTTCTGAAATATATTTAAAAGTTTTAATAAAGAAGTCCGCATTTCCTCTTCTGTCTGAGACGGAATCTTATTATTACCGAGAATTTGACGAGAGGAACCAGCATGTTCAGCATTTGCATGATTATTCCGTCGAAAATATTCGAATTCGTTAATTCGTTGCGATGACATGAATCAAGAAAAAAAAAAATTCGGCAAGGATGAATGAAACAATAAAGCGATTTAAAAGTATATAATAGCCGCTAAAGATGTGATAGCTTAAATAAGAGGACGAACCCGAAAAAAAAGTTTTTGTTTTACGCTGTAGATGGAAGGTAATAAAAATAACTTCTTTCAGTTCAGAAAATATTTTCGTTTGAAACACCTAACGGCCAGTAGGCGAGTTGAATAATTATCATCCGAGCTTTATGGATAAATAAATTATAATTAATATTACAATATATTCACTCTAAAAGTTCTTCATCAAATTCTTTCAAAGCTCAAACAAAGCTCAGAGCATTTGTCTATAAGAGCTTTTTAATTATACAGAGTGGGAATAAAGTATGACCGACCAAACGACCTTAAAACGGAAACGATGTTATTGAAAGAACTTTGCGGGTGGGTATAACGAGGAACGATACATTTGATATTATTTTTCATCGCTGCTGTATTTCCGATTTAATCGGAAATACTTCCAACCTTTTCATTTAAATGAAACACCCTACACATCCTTGTAGATTATAGTAGACTTCGTTTTTCTTGATTCGTTCTTATTATTTAGTGTTGTTGTCTTCAAAAAGCTTATCATTTACTGTTTAATTTTTACAGGATAGAGTTTTTGTTATCGCTTTTTCTTCGTTAATTTTCATATTTATCTTCTCTAGAGCTCTCTTATATATGTTTTTACTTTATTATATTTATCTTTTGCAATAGAGAAACAGGATTACTGTGAAGTTAACATTTTCAATTGGTTGTTACTCATTGGTTTTGATGATTCCAGTCAAAAGATCCCTTCCAGCAATGGCTTGTTAATAGAATCGTGTGATTATTTTTCTAGACTGAAGTCGAAATGGGCGTGTTTTCGTGGCATTTGACCGGAGTATTTAAAATCAACTGTAGTATACGACT
Organism: Oryctes rhinoceros; assembly: GCA_020654165.1. Taxonomy (NCBI): domain Eukaryota; kingdom Metazoa; phylum Arthropoda; class Insecta; order Coleoptera; family Scarabaeidae; genus Oryctes; species Oryctes rhinoceros. The sequence continues at coordinate 137,671 of JAIOKQ010000127.1, forward strand.
AAAATAATTTTTCGTTTGAGTTAAGCTTAACGTAATATTGAGAGAACAACATAATCTTTATTTTCTTCGAAATTCTATGAAATACGTTGATTCAATCGGATAATTTGGTTAATCTCGGCTTGAGTCGAACAGGACTAAATACTAAAACAACTGCGTAAAAATAAATGCGGAGGGCAAAGTATATTTTTTTTGCCGCAAAACAACGCCTGCAGCTACAACTTTATTCAACCGAACATATTTATTCGGGCCCTTTGAATTTAAAATACGGATTCTGTTAATTCTGTTTGGTTGATCCATCCATTTATTTTTCTCAGTATCCATTCCGCCAAACGGCATTTTATTATCAATATATCCTCTACAAGATCCAGCTAATAACAAAAAAGACTTCAAGTAAAATTTTCATAAACGCTAGGATTTTAATAAATGCTTCATAAATTAATTTTAAAAGAAAAACACGTCCCTGTGTGATATCGTTGCTATTAGACGAGATGAGATCTATTAAGATTAATATTGTACCTACTCTTGAAAGAAGAGATTAAAACGATTCTTCCCTATCTTTTCCCTCGTCAAATTTCATATCATTCACTTTTCAGACCAGTTCAAAAGCGTTTATCGTAGGATCAAATTTAGGACAATAACGGTGTTATTAATTCCCTCAAAACGCTATCGATATTATTATTAATACCGAAAGAGATAATGCGACGTATCTCGAATAGGCTTAAACCTAACTTTCGCGTTCCATACCGGCGTGTAAATGTAATATGCGAATAATCATCATCGATATATCACTTGCCTGATAGTTGGCGAAACACGCGAAGTACGATTCTAATATTTTGATTAATTATCGATAGCGATAACATATAAATTACGCTAACCTGTGTAAATATTATCGTAGAGTACTCTGGGGCGAATATTGAATGTCAGCCTGAATGGTATACTTGTAGTTTCATAATTGCGTTCAGCAGACAACCATCAGTTGAAGTTACAATGAATATCGAAATTGAAATTTCGCAAACAAGCCAGATTTCCGTTTCGAAAAGCTACAATAAATGGAGCATCTCTATATTATTAATTGTGTTACACTTAATACCAACGATTTATTTAGGGCACAAACAAATTTTATCTTGTCTTGCTAGTCAATTTCTTGTAGTTGTTAATACCTGTAACTATCCTATCAATCTATATATTTGAAAAAAAATGAGATGAATCCAACTCCTGCTGCATTCATAAGGTTACTCGCAAACTTCTGAAACTATCGGACGATATTAAAATGCCTGCGGCTACCTAGAAGGGATCTACGCGTAAATGTTGGGACTTCGATAGGACATCTCCGTTTAAACAAAGTACAGGATCAACTAGAGGTTGATACGCAGGGACAACCGAGCTTATAGAGATAGCGAAATACCTTCCTTATAAGTGCCCAGCGCTGACGTTATTATGCTGGATATGTGTAGTCCTTTGTGTATAACAGTGAAGTGTATAATACGGAAATGGTCTATAATAAATCTATTTTTGATCTAAATTTTGAGGAATTTTTTAGAAATTAATTTATATTTTTAGTGAAACTTGTCCCCGAAATTCCTTAACGTGTGGGAGTCATCAGTAGATAGAGCAAAAGCGGATGAAATTATTAAATTTCATCCGCTCTTGTCCGCCCTTTGTCTAGTCTCTTTTGTTGACTCTTGGGGACGCCGGTAGGCAACACAGATCCATTCTTATGAGGCGAATAGACACGAGTCTCTCTAGTTGCTGCCAAAAAGGAAAAATGCCATTTGCTTTTGTCCTCTCTAGTCATCAGTCAAAGTCGGATCATAGGAGTAGTTGTTTGGGCATCAGCGTTTTATTATTGTAAGAATTTATTCAAATAGTTTCGCATTTTAGCTCTAAATGTGTTTGCGTAAAATTGCTCCGACGGTTAAAGGCATTTTTAAGTGCGTGTTGCGTGAACATTTGTTAACTTCATTTGTATTATTACGAGACCCTTGATCTAAATTGATTACTCAGGCTTTGCTCTTTTAATTAATCGAATGTGATTCGATTGTTACAGTTGTTAAGATGCAAAATCGAACATCTTTCTTAAAACAAATTCTCATCACAATTCTTAAACGGCAGTTATTTTTTGAATAAATTTATTATTATTTTGGTCAAATATTGAATCTTCGATACCTGTGCCCTGACGGTTTTCTGAAATTGTTCGACTGAAAGTTTAATCGGTATTTTAAGCTGATATCTGTTGCTAGTATTTGAAGCAAAAGAAATGTTTAAGTATTTAAATATTAGTTTAACGAGTTAACATAAAACAGCGATTGTACATTTTTGTCAATCAAGTGCCCGAATTAACTCCGGCTTATTCCTTAAGTGGTTAAATAAAATAGCCGCAAGCTGCTTACGCAAACCAGGCACGTGCACACGTATCCACCCTAAAAGTAATTTGCATATATACTCTTATGATCTATTTACTTAGTTGGAATATTATTTACTTACGTTGGAAAGCGTTCCAGTCTAACAGGTGTTTATATTTAGCTTCATTTTATTGCGAAGCGAAGGAATGTTGATGGCCTCTTTCCACCAGTTTCTCTACATCGAGATTTTATCTTAGCTTAACGTACGTAGGCAGATTTGATGTTGTTATAAAAAAGTTTTACGAGAAACTAAAATTACTAATGTATAGTCCCTTGTATTAAAATTAAAAAAAAATTAAATGGAACCGTTTTAATGGCCGCTATCCCATTTGACAAACGTACCTGGACATTTCAATAACGTCGCTATTCAAGGCGATATTACGATAACATTTCAATAACGTCGCCATTACGATGTTATTTATTTGAAGATTTCGCGAAGAAGAATTTTCCAAATTACTCGATAAAGTGTTTCAAGTTTGAAGTTATTATGAGACTTTACCATCCACGGAATAGGGATCACAGCGGGAAGTATTCTAATGTAGCTTCAAGCAATTTGTCTAGTAGAGTTCCTCTAAGGGTGTTTTGGATTTTAATATCATGATGTTGCTCGGTTCTAAGATTATTGCAAATGTGTTCAGCGGCTTATATTTGAATCAATACGTTGTTATGACATCGTTTATCTAGGTTGGAAAGTGTTTCAAATTCACATGTTTACATTTCTAATTCCTTTTAATTGCGAGACGAAGTAGCCGTTAATGACGTCTTCACTTTAATGTTCCCCAGATTTGGTTCTTATCCTCTTACGCATGTAGTAAGATAGCTTTTGTTAAAAGAGACTCCTTCAAACAATTTATCCTGCGAGATGTCAAAATTACTAATATCTTTACATGAAAAGAGAATCGTATTATTATCCATATATCATCAACTATATCCATATAACATCAACATCAATCAGTTAACTTAGAATTATCCTTATGAAATCGAAAGGTATTTCAAAACTTTCTAAATACATCAGTGGTATTATTAGGCTTAATCAATCTGTAGCTGCAGATTGGTTAAGCGAAGTGTAATACGAGAAATAAATACAATTTTCCCTAAATTTCTCGATTTAAAACGTTGAAATTAAATGTTATCGCGGGATCTTCGTTATAAATAATTTAAGATAACACCTGATGACACCATTTGTACTTTCTCGCCAAAAAAAGTTTGCTACTCACCGATTTGGGGTCACTGCGGGAAAGGTTCTGATAAAGCTGACCCGATTTCAGAATAAGGATTTCAGAGACTGAATTTGTGAGCATCAAAAGTAAAATCGTATTCAAAATTCGGCCGTTTTTAAAATAAAAACAGTAACTCGCGCGCTCCAAAAAAAATTAGTTTAGTTTATCCTTTAACCAACCTTTAATTTGCAAGAAGGAGGCAGATTTCACATTCGAGTCCAAAGAAGAAACTCGGAATATTTAATTTCATTTATTTAAAAAAAGGATCTCTTCATAACATGTGATTAGACGTTTAGCACTCTCAGAGAAGGAAGTACTACCCGTCTCAATTTTACTTCGGCAATCCTTTAGCCGTTAAAAAGCAGCGTGCTGACTAATTTTAAGCCATTTAAAGCTAATTGATTTTTTCTGCATCAACCTGAGAATTTGATGTTAACTTGTATTCGATTTGAGTCTTATTGAACTCCTGACTAAACTGGACTTGAGTCAACTGAACTGAGACTCAACTGAAACCTTGCAATAGTAGTGGTATCATCCGCATAAAGTAGTAACTTCCCGCCGCTTACAAGCGATGGCAAGTCATCAAGAAACAATAGCATCATTCGCCATTTGGCATTATTAGCTGTGAGTTCTTGTTACTGCACGACTTTGCTCATATATCCTGGTCACCGTTGTGTATTGTTAGTATTTGTAAAAGTACAGCGATTTAAATAGAATTGCTCGCACGTACGTGCTCTAAACAACAATTTATTAACAATTGACCCGGTAGGACAAATGGCCAACATCCTTTGCTGTACTAATGCTTTTGCATTTACTTTTCTCTCTATTATCATACGAATCAGTCTCGTGAAGGAATTTTAACGTATTTTGTACAGTACGACGTGCTGATATTACCTTTCCTTCCTGATATTACCATTTGACAAACAATGTGATTTCAACAACACTATTGGACTTCCACTAATCGACAGCTCACGCGTTTTCGAAAAGTTACATTAAAATGTTAACCTATTCAAGTCTGGTTGTATTTGTATCCGTGTGTCAATCCGCATATCCGGAAATTCGTTCATTTCAAAGATCGTATAATTTCCCATGGGTGTCTAAGATATATGACGAAGGCTATATTATTAGTAGAGATGTCAAAAGCAGGTGGAATTATTCCTTTTTTGCGGCGACTAAAAAGACTCGCGTCTATTCGCCTCATGAGAATGGATTCGTGTTGCCTGCTGATGTCCCTGAGACTCGACGAAACATGAGTCTGTCTAGTTGCTGCAGAAAAGTAATAATTTAATCCGCCCTTGTCCTCTCTATGTAATTCGCTGCAAAGATATGGTACCATCCCACGGGCGTTTGTTTGATAAACATAAATGCAATTGCTGCAACGAATACATTGCTTATTTAAAAGTACTAACATGGGAGAATCCTGAAAACTCATCTATAACCATATGAGATAAGGGCTATCAATTAAATGTCCGCGTTTTAATATATGTAAAAGCATTATACAGGGTCAGTCAATATTTGTTCCCCGGACATCGGATAAGTGCTCTAGTTATATTCTATGAACAGAGGATTGGATGTGACGTCGATTTCTTGGCAACAAACGTGTATTGATAGAGTTATTCCAAAATACCCTGCAATAACTATTCCTCCTGTTTCGAAGTAAGTTTTCGAGATCGACCGGCATGTACCGGCGTTTTGCAGCGATACATCTTGTCACTACAACATATATTTCTACATTTCGGATTGGCTCGAAAATGGTTCTTTGTAAAGCTCTGGGCGACCAGGGTGTTACCATTAAAAGAGCCAAAAACTGTTAGGTATCATTTCGACGTTTCCTCTGGTTGTATACTCCGTCATTTCCAATTTAAAAATAGTTTTAAAGTCAATAAAGGATACAAATAAAATAGACATAATAACGTCAAATATATCCTTGGCAACTCGGTTCTACTTTCTATAAATACGAATTCCTCTCATGCGTGGATCTGCTATACCGCCGTATCGAATTGAATCTAACTGCTTGACTTTCGGAATTTTAACATTCTTTATTTTTAATAGTAGAACACATGTTTAAGGGTGGGAAAGTGAATATTAACTCACCCTGTATATAGATCTAAGTTGTATAAAGCAATAAATAAGAGATGACAAAGGTAGACGGAATTATTCCTTCTTTGCAGTGACTAGATAGATCGTGTCTATCTGCCTTATGAGAATGGATTACGTATTGCCTACTGGTGTCCCCGAGAGTCGACAAAACACGAGTCTGTCTAGTCTCTGCAAAAAAGTAATAATTTCATCCGCCTTTGTCCTCTCTATTAATTATCAAGAATAAAGTAAAAGGAGAATGACTAATTTGAGGCACAATTTGAGAGCTACCGTAAATATAAGTTAAAGAAACAAGGAGAGAAAGGCGAAATATCGGTCCACTATGTGTACCTAACTGTAAGTCTTCTTTGTACATGATTCACTGCATTTTACTACATCTATTTTTGTGTAAGTTCTGTAAGTTTTTGTAAGAGGACAAAAATCCAATTTAAAGGACATTGGAGGGAAGAAGTCATCAACGTTCATTCACCTCGTAATCGAATGAAATTAAAAATGTAACCATGTCAACTTGCAACACTTTCCAACCTGAATAAATAATATCATAACTAGAGATGACAAAGGCAGCTGAGTTTTTTTTTTGCAGCGACTAGACAGACTCGTGTTTTTTCGATTCTCGGAGAAACCGGTGAGCATCACGAACCCTGTCCTATGAGACGAACAGACACGAGTCTGTCTAGTCACCTGCCTTGATCATCTCTAATCGTAAGAGGTATTGGTAGGAATACGAGCCGAGGAACATGATTGCAATAATCTTAGAATAGGGCAACATATAGGATGTCCCTTTTTGAAAAATGTCTGAGGTATAGGTAGATATACAGGTTCTTAGATAAACTGATCCATGTAAATTAAAACCCAAAATACCCTTAGAGAAATTGAAAGCCTTCGTGGCGAGAGAATCTTGTTGCACAACTTAGGAATTCTCTAACACTAAAACAGATGCTTGGATATTCACTTATTTTAGCATACAACGAGAATAAACTATGTTACACCAATTTATTTTATCTCGAAATATTGAAAATATTTAATTGGCCAAGGAGCAGATATATTTTTGTACATATTATTTGCTGGCAATTAGGCAATGAAATTCGAGGAATATTACAGCATCGAAACCATTAATATAAAACAGCAATAATACGAAACGAAAATAAGTTATTATTACATATTTTATAACTCTTTTAGTGTAGATATGCTATGAATTACGAAGCGCCACTGTATCATAAAAGTAGTATCAAAATTAAATTACAGGACTAAATATAGAATGAAAATAAAGCCAAGGTGGCATAAAATCTAGAAATTGTTGCAACACTGCGGTATACACCAGGGAAGATTGAATTTTTGACGTTTAATGGCGAATATTTCTCGAGGGAATACCGCCTACATGCCGCCCTAGTCCATTATTGAATTAGGAATTGAAGTATTTTTTATATTAGATGCTTAGTAACTTTAAGGTGTACTGCTTCTTCTGCATTACAAAACAAAAAGCGTTATAAGAAGACGACGAAAACTAACAGACGTGAAATTTTTGTAGAAAACAAATTGTTGATAATTAATGATAATGATACATGTTGATTATGTTTACATGTTCATCACAATCCATCCTCATTAAGATATGTAATTGTCACCATCTTGCTTAGGTTACGGCATCTTAGGGAACAGTAGAACAGGGCCTTTCATTTTTGTAGATAATCTAATTGTTATCATATAACAAATGGAGCGTATTAAACGTTCTATCAACTTGTGGCGCTGTTGATGTTAATTTTATATCGATATCTGATACCAATAAGATAACTGTCTGGTTCATAGAACAAGGGACGGCGAAACTTTCCACACTGCCGGTTGGACTTTAATCTTAGATTAGAAATCGAATAAGCCGCTAACTTTATAGGTAGAGAAAACAAAGGCGGGTGGAATGATTGCTCTTTTACATATTTTACGAAGAGGAAAAATGAAGAAAATATAGAAATTATTTAGTTGAAATGGTCGTTGTCTCGGTAATTTAAATCTGATTTGAAGTGACAAATTAGTTTTGAATTCACTTACAACACTACAACGTGAATTTTACTGAGAATTTCGAGGAACGATTATTAATTGATAAACTTACATTTACCCATGCTTAAGTTTAAACAGAATCTTGTTGTAGGAAAGTTTTACATCGGTTTGAACATTTTTAGTAAAGAAAAGATTGATTACAAAAGAAGTTATAGTCCCGTTTCACGACTACTGTCGTGGGCTAGACTCTCTCTCCGACGATAATAGGCCAGAAAAAAAATTGTTCCAGAAAGTTATCTATAGAGGATCATTATATTGGATACCCGGGCAAACTGAAGTCACTAATTGCGACGTGTATTGTGAAGAAAACAAAGGCAACTAACAATTTGCCTTTGGTTTCATTTGAGTGGAATACAGCTTTAGTTTGATTTCTGTTTATTCGATCCGCTAATATTTAGAAAATCACCTACCTTTATTTAAAGTAATATTCATTCGTTCGATATTATTTACAATTCTTGTATTCACCAGATTACAATTTCATTTTTCGCAACAGCTCTTCCGAAGGGTAGCGATAGGACACGCAAATCCGATTGCGTCGTATTAATTGTAGTCCGCTGAGTACACACCATTAATATGCGGAAAAAAAAACGTTAAAGCGAAAGCATATCGATAATGTATTTTCATATTTACAGCTACATTTATTTCCTTGTAACATATATGTATATCTAGTAAAGTACCTACATCATCTAATTAACTGTAACATTCCTCTTAACGTATGAATATTAAAATAGATAATTACTGGGATATCCTGTAAGAAAACAGGACTATTATTTATAATAATTTCAGTTCACGTATACCCATGCATGACATAATAAACGTTCAGTTTGTTTATATGAAACATCGGCCGCATCGCTATATATTCTCGATTGTTTACCGAATCGAAAGTTAATACTTATGTACCTTACCAGGTCTCTAAACATGTATTACATACATAAATGCGTATTTTGTATATTTAACAAATATGTTAATATGTACCCACAATACATATCCGCATAAATATATACGAGCGTGTGTACAATCATTCGTATTAATCACCGAATAACTAGAATGTTACATGATAAAAATAATTGAGAAATTTGTGCCTCGGATGTAGGTTATAGTACTCAAAGCCTCTATCAGGATACATATTCTTTATTCGAGAGTAAGGGTACTTTCGATAACTTTCTTAAACTCGCTCGATCTTAAGATGTTGGTATAAGTGGGGATACCAAGTAATAGAGGCGTATTCGAGCTTAGAACGAATACACTGGTTGCAATTAAAAATGCACAAAAAAAAAATGTTTTTTTTTGCAAAACAATGTTCATGAAAGACAATTTAACAAAGGAGAAGTGCTTAGCGCGTAATTTACCGTAAATTTACACCGCCTTCATGTAGACCAATTCTCTGATCGCGTCCAAAGTGAGTAAGGTGCACGTTCTCGACTACGACAATCGCTGGAAACAGTTTTTCTTTATTCTCTTTTCTATTTTCTCATCTCAATTCGCCTCTCGTTTCCCTCTTACTAATTTTAGATTCCGGTTTAGTTTTAGTGCGGGTTAGTGTGTGTGCAGCAACAGGACTTAAAGGAGTCCTACAAGAGTGAGAACGAAACGTCGGCGAAAGCTACGATAACGTTGCATATCGGCAACGTTCAATTTATGTGTTGGGTCATCTCATAAATAATGCAGGTTTATTATACTTCCTTTGTTTTTCAAAATTAAATTAATTTTCATTCTAAAATATATTCTCCTCCGTTTTCTGTATTGTTGACAACAATAAGGAACAGTTAACTTCGTTTAGAAGCTTCTTTAGGACTGTTAGTCCCAACAGTCTTGGCACCCAGCGATCTGAAAAATCTTGCTTACATCCAAACAGTCACGTAAGGTATCCTGAACTTGTCGGGTACTTATTCCTACGCGTGCACTAATTTGACGAATAGTCATTTACCTGTTCTCTTTCAGAAGGTCCTCCGCACCAGTAATGTTTGTATTCGAGCGTCCATTAAGTGGATCTTCTTCTAACGATGTGCAACCAATTTTAAAATTATCGATCCATCTATGCACGCTACTTTTAAATTATGCAGAGTCACCAAACGCTCCTAGCAGACGTTGACTAATTTCTAAGGCTTTCACACCTATTTCCACAAAAAGATTACTTAATGAGTTCATTTGATGCCTACAAATCAGATACAAAGCAGATGATAAGATCCGAATAAGTTGCGTCGATTTTCCATGACGAGAAATTCAAAAGAAAAAAGCGGCGTTGAATCCTCTCGACCGGGAACTGTTGAGACGTATAAAAAGGATACCAAATAACATAGGCGTATTCTCTGCGTATGGTATGGGCGTATGGTGAACGAACATTGCTTTGTCTATGTCATTCTCGCTGCATGTGACTGGGCATTGCCCTGATGGAACGGATGTCCTTTTGTTTTGAAACCAAAGGTGGTAGCTTTTTTTTAGTAAATTTCGTTTGTCATCGTTTAGTTTGAGTTCAAAAGTTCACAGTAGATTAAATCTTTCTTTTCCCATTAACATATATGCAACAACATATTACGTGAATGAAGACCTTCTTCAGCCTAGAGTGCCGGTATTTCTCTTTTCCCTGTTCTTTGTTTTTAGCGCTTTAATAGAGAACCCATTTCTCGTTACTATTCGAGCTCAAAGTGGCTCTTTCCTGAGACGAGACAGCAAAGAAAATCACATAGTTTGTTGCACCGGCGTTTGCATCGAGCTTTACAGATTTTTTAAGATGAAGCTCGTCTTCTAAGCTGTAGCCTTCCGCTCAGAATGTTTGAAATCATCACTGATGCTGTACTAATTATTGCGAAAGCTCTTAAACTTATCATCCGCTAATGCTTAAAACAAACTGGATACAACACTTCATCCTATTTTTCTTATCTTTAGCAAATGACAACTGTCATAAGAGAAACCGTTTTTCTTTCCAGATTCATACAAGGGTCACTGTACCATCTATCTTAGATAGATCCTGTTATAAATATACACATATATGCAGGATCGTTTTTCGAATCGAGCGTAGGATTATTTACGTACGATATATTTCCTTAACAATTTTTCCCAAAGCTTTTTAAATGAGAGGCGTTATTTACTGACAGGGCTCTGTCGGCGGGAACACATTTCAAGCCGTTGATGCGTATTTTTTATTTATACAGTAACAAGAGAGGAAAGTTTCCTGAATTTGTAGTAGTAGGTATGTTCGAGTACTTTACGCTAATATAATAGCTGCTTATTTTATTTAACTGGATGATCTCATACGTTATCAGGATATAAAAAAAGTTGTTTAATTTCATTTTTCCTAAGAATAAATAAATTCGTTTCGGTTCGTACCGGAAATATCTGTTTGAAGCATTATGTTATAGATATAAAAATACATTTACAAAAATAATTTTTCTAATTCTGTGTATATTGTAGAGACGCTATCGTGATTTGATTATTTTTTCAGATGAATGAAATGAATAAATAATATTTTCAAATACAATTTATGCGAGTAATTCGAAAGTTTTTTCATGTTAACATTTGTTTATATTCTCGTATGTCGAGAGTATGCGATGATATATGATTGTGTTACGACGTCCAAAAGCTAAAAGGGCAAAATTGGTCCGAAAATTAGGAAGGTGTTCAAAAATTTTGAACGTAGCATGAATGATTGGTGGATGAGCATGGACTTCTTTTAGAAATGTTTGCAAACATTTTCTAGGAAATTAAAACAGTGAAGACGACTAAGGCATCATGGCTAATTTGATAGAAATCTATAAAAATTTAGGCTGCCGAATGTCGCTGAAAGTTCATTTTTTGCATTCACATTTGGATTTCTTTCATGCTAATTTAGGAAGGATGAGTGATGAACAGTGGTAAAGATTCCATCACGTCATTGAAGAAATGGAGAAATGGAAAAACGATATCAGGGTAGGTCGGATTCCGTTGTCATGGGAGATATTTGCTAGTTTCTCATTAGAGAAAACAACGGCCAACACAAAAAAAGGACACGATTGCTTGTTACGATGAACAATTTAGTGCATCGTAACACCAATGTCTGCGCTATCACTGTGAAAGACAGACCAAATAGTTTTAATGGACAATTTATGCAATGAATTTGCGGTTTTGGTGCATCTATTTCCACATCAAAAAGTAACATGAAGTAACACAAAAAACTCGTTTCAGTTTTATTGTTAATGTAACAATAAGGAAGGCATTGGACGCAGCTTTGTTTTTAAATTTTGTTGTGAATTTCCGTGGTCGATGCTTTCCTTTGAAGAATTTAGGCTTTCGGCTCGGAATCACGTCGTAATTGCATGAGAATACCGACGTTTCGCTCTCACTTGGATTGAACCTTTTCCCCTTCTGCAAGGCAGCCCAGAAGAAGCTTCATATAAGTGAGAGGGAAACGTCGACATTCTCATGTAATTACGCGGTTTCAACACGGAAACCTAAATTCTTTAACAGTTTCGTTATTATTTAGAATATTATGCGCGCTTTCTGTACACGTGTCTCTCTGCATGTAAATAGATCGATACGTTCTTAAAAAAAACCGCTGCGTGAATTCTTGTTCTGCCATTTGGAGTAATCTCCCGGTCCCTGCCTCAACAGATTCGGTGAGCGCTTCACTGGCCTTCATTGAATAGCAAATTACTATTAATAACATTTAATATGAGCGAGTATAATTCAGATTACTCAAAAAAAAAAGACGAGCTGAAGTACCACGCAGCTTCGTAATGAAAAATGTACTTTTGGTGTAATAAAAATGTACAGGAAGCTCGAATTTTGTATAGGAAACGTTTTCTAATGATTGCATGATGCAATTGTCAGAAGGTACGTATTTTCGATCATCGGGGCAGAGGCCGGGAGGCCGTTGAGAATACATTTAAAAGATGGGGAAATCGTCATGTTAAAGAAGAAAACACCCAGGCGATCGCCAAGGGCGTTTAGACTATTCTAACGGTCTATTGTAGCGACACAGGCGAGTGTAATTTTAATGTATATTAATCGCTAAAGGGTTGGTTTGGAGTAAAAAGAAAATGTGGAGAGTCTGAGCCTGCGATTAGAGGTTTGATACGCAGATTAATAATTCGATTCAGGAGTCATATTTCGAGTAAAAAAAAATAAGCTTGCTCTCACCAACTCCTTAGGTTTATATCTGGGTTTCACACTGCTGTTTTCTTTTATTTAACAAAATAATATTTGCAAGAAGGGCCCACATATCTGTACAATAAAATTGTCTACTGCATACATGTTTCCAGGATTAGCATTCGTTATAAAAATGTTACAAATGAGATACCTCATGGGACTATTACATATTGGAAATATTTCACGTATCGTATTGCCCCATTTTGGAACAACCTTTTTGTATATTTTGAGTCGCTTGGTATAGCAACTTTTAAAAACAAATAGCAGTATCTATTTTCTATATATCCTTTATATTCGTTTCATTTTTGGAAGCTAAAATAATCATTATTTACCCTTTTGCCCCATAATAAAACAGATGTTTATTACGGAGTTCACCTCATGCTTACAAACATCGGGATTAAATGTAAATAATTCGAGAATACGATGCTCATGTAAACCAGAATTATCTAGATATCTTATGTTAGATAGCTTGCTGTTTTTACCGTTGTGCAATTCAAAAGATAAAAATATTGTGTTGTTGGATTAATTCAGAAATCCCAGGGGCATATATACATGTTTTACAGGCTTGTCTTTTATGTTACGTATTTTATACATTCTAATTAATTTGTTTTTATGAAACCATCTAATTGCAAAAATTAAAAGTTCTCTTCTACAGTTCAATTGTCGAACGTGCATTGGACACATTCAAAATATTTTACTTTAATTTTTAACACATCTTCCATAAGTTAGATTGAAAATGTTAACTTTTGCATTAACCTTTGTATTATATTAGTGACAGCTATATATAATTTATAATATTGAGCATAGCTATCATCAGCGCAATAGTGATAGCGTATAGTGATTTTAATATAAAACAGAAACTTAGTACATTGTTCTAAATACTGTAAACTAGGTATTATGTTGATTGAGATGCTACGTTATATCGGCTAATTGGCAGATCCGAGTCTGTGGCACTTTGATAGTATTGCCACAGCTAGGAGCGTTCCTCAGGCGTCTTCTGTCAGCCCTCTCTTGTTGTTTTCCTTGTATATCTGTTCAGTAACATAAAATTTGTAAGAATCACAATGTACGTCGACAACTCTGTTCCCTCCAAAAAAGCGATGCGATGACTTCCGGAAGTTTGTGTGCGGGTGTTTGATTTTACACAGCACCGATCGTTGAGGAAGCTAAAAGTCTTGAATGATTCTTTTTCTTCATCGCTCAATGTCAAAGATCCTGCGCGTTTTTGATTGCAAAAGCGTATAACGGAATTCCTGAACAAATCGTTACCTCCATAATTCGTTTTAAAGCTGAACAGCTTCCATCTATATAACTTTTTTATAAGCGCCTAATTGCATTTATTTGCTTCTGTTTATTGGACGGATTTAGTTTTAGTTCGTTTTTAGGAATTTTTCTTCTAGCCTCCTCTTTATCGCAATTACATTTGATTAAATTTTTGTATTTAAGATTTTAGCGGAAGAATTGAGATAGCTTAGCTTAATCCTAACTGCGTCTTGAGTTATTTCTTTGTTTTTGTTATAATTTCGTTAATCGTAGTTGTATATAGTACTGGGACAAAGGAGTAATAAGAACTAATAAATAATGTGGTAACACTCCGCACGCTAAGTAAACTTAGAAATTGCAAACCACTGTTTCACAAGTTTAATTTAATATATAATAATTAATTCGCGACGGTCGTTTCTAATGAGGACCGTTTCTATCTTCGAAACGACTGCCCTAGATTAATTATAATTAAACTTGCGTTTTGCGTAGGTTGTCGATACTTATGTGTTGTTTTTGTTGTTTGAATTCTTGCTATCATTATTTATACTGTTTCCGTTAATTATGGTAGTGGCCAGCAGGTGAGAGTTCCATAAAAATATTTATTAATAAATACATTTTAACGACACATATTGATACATTCTTTGATATATCGTTACCATCTCTATGTTTGGTTCTTTTTCCATTTTCTATTTTAAGTATTCGTTGTTTGAATTCTACTAGTCGAAATAGAAAGCGAGGCTGGAACGTCGTAATATCAGATTTGTTTCTCGTTTCAATTCTTAACAAGTCGAAAGAGTATTTTCTAGAAACACTCCCGAATTCTACAAGCCCTATACTTAATTAATCAGTTTTCGAAAAATTATTTATTTTCTTTTTTTTTTCGCCACTAATAAAGTAGGTATCGCGAAATCGTTACCTACTTCATGTTTATATGTATATCTCGAAGCAAGTAGCTAATTTTGTATCTCAATAATTATGATTTTTTTATTTGAGTGTTTCAATTACACGCGCAACAAATATTATTACGGGTTCAATTTTCAATGGTGTTAAGTTATTTATAACTAGTAACCGTATCGACATCAAACGGTCATAGGCACCGGTTCATTCCATTAATTGAGCGAAACAAAATCTGCTATATCACGAAACATTGATGCTAATTGACCGTAAATATTATACGATGGTATCATCACGAACGAAATATTATAATCGACAACATATACTGATGATGTAACTATATCAGAAACCCGATTTAATTAGCTTGGATTAATTTATGAGAAGCATACGGGGAGTTTCAAATTATTCTGCCAATAAATAACTTAATTAGCTGGGCACACTGACTCGTTTTAATCATCCTAAAGTAAAGGCTATCCATTAAGATTACGGTTAATTAATTTGCCTGTAAAGCGGTAGAAATCTGCTTAAAGGTTTTGCCTTAATCTAAAGAAAAGCTTGTCTGTTCGCCTCATAAGAATGGATTCGTGTTGCGTAGTGGTGTCCTCGAGAGTTGACAAAACACGGGTCCGTCTAGTCTCTGAAAAAAAGTAATAATTTCATCCGCTTTTATCCTCTCTAGTGATAAGAATGTAAGCCGTGCAACTCGAACTCTTGTACAGTAAAATAATTTAATAACCGCGGTATTTACGAGCAAAGAAAAAAAATAGGCGTATAAAGTGGCGTATATCTTACCTTTGGAGGATATATTGTCTATCTTTGGTAGATAAATACAAATACAAGCAAACAGGTAAATAGACCGCATAATGAAATGAGGATTTTGGTAAATATTACCTCTGCATTTAATATCCACGGATCAATAACTATCGAATAGAAAACTTTAGGTAAACTCGAACTGTTTAAGCAACTTGATAAGCAAACGACGAAATTTTATATATGTATAAATATGTACCTGGTATGCGGGTAAACCATTTTTACAAAGATAGATCATTAATTGACTGACGTTGCCGGATGTATTTACACATGTTAAATGAATGATCATAATATTCGTTTCCGGATTTTGTCATGGCAATCCTGTTTCTGTATATAGAGAAAATTGCGCACGATGTTTTTAATGTAATTTTTCTTCTGAACGTGAAAAGTATTATTCAGTCGGCAGAACGTAGGCACCGACACGTATGGATGTTGGACGTACAGTAACAGAATTTAATAACCGCCGTGTTAGGCAGTAAAGAAAGAGATACGTGAATGCAGTACCCTATCGAATACAAAATAAATTGATCCACTCTTGGTGGATAAATACAAATATAATAACACAGGGCTTTGGCAAATATTACGTTTAGATTTAATATACGCGGATTTAGTCACTATTCAATAGAGAATTTTAGACTCGGGCTTTTGAGAAACTTGATAAGTAGAATGGACAAAAGGGGATGAAATTATTACATTTTTGCAGAGATTAGACAGACTCGTGCTTTGTCCATTCTCGAGGTCACCAGTCCAGCAACACGCATCCATTCTCTGATAATAGACACGAGTCTATCTAGTCGCTGCAAAAGATGAATAATTCCAACTGCCCTTGTCATCTCTATTGATAAGCAAGCAGTTTATCTATACATACACGTTTACCTTTGTAGAGATGACAAAAGCAGGTGGAATTATTACTTTTTTGCAGCGACTAGAGAGATTCGTGTTTCGTCAACTCTCGGGGAAAACCAGTAGGCAACACGAAGCCTTTCTTATGAGGCGAATAAACATGAGTCTGTCCAGGCGCTACAATTTCATCTGCCTTTGTCCTCTCATATTCAATACTATGTAAGTAGCATTGAATAGATAATTCTTTGCATATTTACAAATTGTGCATCAACACACCATTATGCGTTAACAAAATTGTTAAAATTAATTTTAAACGTAACGTAAAATATGCATATTTAAGAAAAGACCAGTAACAAAGTACAATATGTAGAGCTAAAAATACAATTGCTTTTCTTTTGCTAACATGGTCGTGGGGATTCTCCCTTGATCACGCTTGATTTGCTCACGCGATCATTCACGCTTGATTTGCTAATGTCTATTACATTGAAAGGTATGTAGAGATATGCTTTTATTTGTTACAACAGGTAACAGGCAAGATGAAATATTGCATAGAAAATAATACAACCACCTAGGCGACCATCTGAATTTTGCGAAGAACAATCCAAACATCTATATTTCGTCATATAGTAGAAAATGGCGTGCATTGCAGGTGTTCGGCAACGAAAGCAGAGTTTCTACCACGTTGTGTTTAGCAACGGTTACATTTTGCAAGTGCGAATTTTTATCCTAACTAGAATACAGATAGCTTTACGGACGAAAAAGTGTCTTCCACTTCATAAGAGACAAGGACGTTTGTACAGCGTCTCGTTACCTCAGAAAAAGTGTTGCTCCTATTGGACGTAGTAGTCGAATAACCTTAACATACTGGAGGTGGATGTCGGCCGCAGATCAAGGAGAACTCGTTTCTATGAATACTAAAATCAATGCGGTAGAGTGCATTAACATTTTTAGAAAATGTACTCATATTTAGCGTATCCTCCACCTGCTCCTTCATTGGCTTTCAAAATCACCACATATGAACCCATTTGAACCTTTATGAAGTCCCATAGTCACGATATGGTCGCAGGAAGATGTTCCATAGGTGGACAGAAACAGACACACAAGGACAATTTCCACAATCATGTTAGCGAGATTTGCATGAGCCTTAGAGGGAGACCGCGCGAAAACCTTGTGCCGTCGATGTTTAGTAGTGTCCAAGAAGTTATTAGAAACAACGAATATTGGACTAAAGAATTTTAGAAGAAGAAGTAATGTCAGTAGTGCCCGTTTTTTAAGTAGATCGGGCGTTAGGCATGCGATAATTATCTATTCAATACTACTTAAATGTATTACATATAAAGGCAAGCGTAATATTTGTACGTCTGTATCGATAACTCGTTTGCTTATTAAGTTTTTCAAGAGTTGGAGTTCGTTTAAAATTCTATGTATATACAAGAGTTGATCTTTTTATTTTGTATTCGATAAGGTACGCCAGTACATTCACGTATCTCTTTCTTTACTGTCAAACACCGTAAATTCTGTCACTGTACGTGTAATATCCATACGTGTCGGTGTCTACGTTCTACCGACTGAATAATGCTTTTCACGTTCAGAAGAAAAATGACGTTTAGAAAATCGTGTGCAATTTTCTCTACATGCAGAAGGAGGATTACCATGACAAGATCCGGAAACGAATAATGTATCCGTACATTTAATATGCGTAAATACATCCGGTAATACGGTTTAAGCGAAGAATATTACCTTATTGCAAGGAGGATTGTTAACAGAATTTTGCGGTAGAGGACGGTTTTAGTGATATTTTCACAAATATAAGAGTAATTTTGCTTTAAAATGTTGATCTTACACATTTGTGGGAATAATCAATATATTAATAGTTCAGTTGAAAAAGTTCTAATGTGGAAAAACGTTCTCAGATTACGTGTTATACGTACGATACGCGTTCAGAACTTTGGAGACTTTGTAAATACTTTATTATATAATATTGATTTGGTAGTCCATAACTTTGCTAGAAGCGATTCGATGTTTCGGCTGATCGTATTAGATTGGTGTTTTACTGCAAGCTGTCTTCAGTTTCAGTCAGTTAAATAATTTATTTTTTGTTAAAATGTTCTACCCGCATTGTTTGAGGAAATCCTTAAAGAAATTTGTCGAGTACGGCGAAGGAGTTGTATCAAATCTTGAGGATTGGCAGCGAAGCGTCACTGAAAAATGTACGTTTTTCATACGAAGGTACATCGAACGAAAAATATTTAAGATGAGTACAAATAATACGTAAAATTAGATACAGAAGTCTTTGTCTACAGCGAAAAAGTTATAATTTATTGTAATTTTTGTGAATTTTACGCAGTTTAATATTCAACGGATTAGTAAATTTACGAAGTGTAATTGAAAATCTTTTTTACCGTCGATAACAAGAAACTAACGAACATAACGTCGTGTTTTACAAATTCACCCGGATTAGTGGGTAAAAAATCATTAATGCAAAACCGATGTGAGGAGAGAAAAAACACACCTTATTCACTCCTACCTGGCGTCATCAGCTTAGTTCCGAGAGTATTTCTACTCTCGGACCTTACATCACTGTTAATATTGCAATATTCGAAACGATAAGCCAGACAACTTTTGGCGTCCTCTAATGCCAAGAAACGCATGCTTGCTGTTTAGAGCATTTTTCTGGCTATCTGATTGTGTGCGCTGTAGGGCTGTCCTCTTGGAACCGCACTGTATTTTAATCCAATCCATCTTTCGGAGCCCAGCCAATTTAAATCATCGGCGAAATTTAAAAAGTGGCAGCCCTAATTATTATCCCTGAGACACTCTGTATTAGGCCATTTAATTTAACGTTGTGTAATGAAAAAAATGAAGTTATAAAATCCATATACGCGTATCATTTTTAATCATTCTATTATGTCGCAATTAACAGAACATATTTATTTGGAACACTCGACCGAAAAGAAGCAATATTAGTATGTACCAATCTGCTGTTTTTTGAAAGGAAAATATACCGTTAGACGGTAACCTCACTGTAATTTTCTTACATTCCTTCCACAATCTAGGATTCCAACCTTCTGTCAATTTTCGTTTTTCTCTTCCTTGATAAGGGTCGGGTCTCTCGAAACGTTTTCGGTAATGTCGCTTCAATTGATCGTCGTGCGAACCTTATAAGTTGTGTGTCTGTCGAACCTCTACGCGGAATACGTAGCATCAATTTCGTACATTCTGACGGGGCATATCCTCCTGGATCCATTCGATGAATGCTTAATTCGTTTCTACAAAGGCTAAATTAAACTCGCTTCTCCAAGACAGAATAGTTCAGCTAGGCACTCCTAGTGTATTGGTTCGCCTGCAGCTATTGGATTTATGATCGGCATAATCGATGGCACTCGTAGAAACTTCGAGAGTAAAGTTGCTTGGCGGTGATCGAAAAATGTTGTAATTCGTATATACTTTTTAAGGCCAGGAAAATATATCGAGATAGGAAGAAGTAAGAACCACATCAATCGTCATCTTCAATTTTATTAGCTTCTAGATGAACAGAAGGATGTACTACCCAAGTAATTTCGAAAGTGGTGCTAAGCACAAGAAAAAAATTTGAAATATTTGAAAAATAAGATCAATTCTTAATGATAGATGGTGCCGAAATCATGCTTTCTGTAGGCCGATCACTTAAGGAATAGTGCGGTAACTTTTTATATATTTCATGCTCCACACCTTGTGGCAGAGATAATTCGTAGATATTATCCACAGGTGGATGCCTTAATTGCAGGTACAGGTACTCTGAACCACCACAATCGATCCTTACACGTTGGGGAACATGGTTACAAGCGGCACTTTACTAGCATAAATATTTTGGTAGTATAAAGAGGATGGTTCTATTATTCAATCGGGAAGAATGTGCAGCTATCGAAACAGGTTAGACAAAATTTGAAGATTCACAAACTACTCACAACAATTACATCGGAGTAGTGTAAGCAATAAAATTCTTCACTGTCGTTAAAAGAATCACTGCAAATTGTGAAGCATGTACATGCGCAGCTTTGTTCGATAGAAGACGCAAAAAATGAAAGTATTTTAATTAAGCTTGAAGTCTTTTAGACAAAGATTCAGATTTTGTCAGGCTTATTTTAATTTAACATCACTAGATTTAGAGCGATCGTTTCCTTTATACAATAACATATTTTGCTCACGGCGGACGCGTTTCGCAAAGATAACTTTAGAAGTTATCAAGTGAGATCGCTATCTCAAGTGAGCTAGCAATTTCTCGTGTTCATTCAGTAACATAATTTATCGAGATCGGAACGGCACTGTTTGCGATTATATATTCATGCATGCTAACTTTCTTGGCATTTGCCCACTCTGTTAATCACTATAACATGCCGGAAATATCCGGATATATAAAATGTTTATTATCTCTACCCTCTTGATTAGTTAATAGACGCCAATTGTTGAGGCACTCTATATTTCGGAAGATACAGAAGAAGAGCCGAACGAGGAATTAAGATACAGAATAACTGGCTGTAGTTTTTCATAATGATTGGCATAGAAAATAGCAGCTTCCAAGTAGCTTTAAAGATACTTTCTTAACATTGTTAATATAGATGCTTACTAAAAGAAAGCGATTTCTGACTTCTTCTGCAACACGATTTAGTCCGAGCATCAAGCAAGTCGTGTCATTTAAATTTTAGCGTAAGACTTTTAAATGTTAGGTTGCTTTCACTATAGGTGGTGCGATTTTACAATAGAAATTCTTCTTAAAAATGAATACGTAAAACATGTAAAATCACTACGTAGATATGATGCAAAATACTTTTTGGAAGCATCCAAAATCTACCTATTCAGCTATTTATTGATTATTATACATTTACATGTTCTCGTCCCAACACAGCAGATTAATTGGAAAAAAGTTCAAGTTGTTGGAAATAGCAGACATTAATTCTTTTTTTATGCGCGATGATGGCCCAACAGGGAATATAAGCTTTGAAGCTTGTTATAACCTCAGAATCCCTCAGTACGTAAATGTAAATTACCTCGTCGCCTCGCCATAAAGGGTAAAACGTAGTTAATTATGCCCAACATGAAAGTAGTAACTTGGGATTGCGTCGGACCTCCGTAGTTTATTATTGTTCATTATTTTTACGTTATGTTGTACACCTTTTTAGTTCTTCTTTGTTCTATAATTACTTCCTTATTGTTAAATTGTCGTTAGTAAAATATATGAGCCCCATTTATTATATTAATCCTACGCTTCTTCAAGTTGGTGCTGGATGAGATAGTCAAAAACAATAAAGAAGAACTGACTTGATAGTCATAGGACAGATCGAATAACATTATGTATATAATGAAGAAAGAAAAAAATATGTTGATTAATATTTCTCATATGACATATAGTATTAGTCGCCTGCTTGTTGAAATGCGCTTTGTCGATCTATTGAAAAATTAATACTGTTATGCCCCTACATAAGAATATCTCCCCTGCAACTGTGAGTAACTTGCGACCTACGTCAATAAGATTAGGTTGCCGAATGTTTTGGAGAATGTTATCGATAGCCATGGAAGCAGCGAAAACGTGTCATCGAACGAGCAGATGCTATTATCTAAGCTGGTGATAATATGGTTACCGCACTGATTCCAGTCCAAAAGAAGTTGTTTTTTCACAACCTCTCTTTCAAACTTTGCGAGCCCATGGTTGCCGTTTGCTGCTCTAAACCACTTCACCCTCTCGATTATTAGGCATAATATCGGAGCTACACCTGAACGTTCTATAATGGTAACATTTTATCTTTGTAATTGGTTACTCCACACGTTGCGCAAGGCTGCATACTGGGCTCTCTTGGCTTGTGTGTATTTTGCAAGTTGCTGATTTGAAATACGTTGGGTACATTCCTTTGGATAAGTTTATGCTTTTCCTTATACGTATGTTATTACGTTTGCCAATAAAGCTTTATAATATATTGAAGACTGAAACCGTAATAATAAGAAAAAGAGATCGAAGAAAAGAATCTGGAACTAATAAAGAGTTTTCTAATAATGGCGGTAGGATTTTACAATGAGTTAGTCACCATTCTTAAATTGTTATTTCTGGACTTGTAATTTGTTGAATCGTTGAAGAAATTAAAAAAGAATTTACTCTTCATGACGTGGAAACACCAATAAGATATCGAAATGTACGAGGTGTACAGAACATTACTGCAGCAAGAGGTACTGTTGCAGAAGTTCCGAATTTATACATTATTTGTGATCAAATATTAGGGCTTAGATGAACGACAATTTGGCATATTTTGTAATGAAACACCTCGGTTTACACCCGTAGAAGAAGCGCTGAACTTACAACAAACTAATAGACCATGATTTTGTTGCTTGGGCTCTAAAACAACTTCAAATGGATCGTAATTTTAGCTAGAAAATTATCTTCTTAGATGGAGCTCATTTTTGGCTACATCTACAAAAATTCATGGTGTGGTTTGTGGCACGGTTGCATCGTTTGATCACAATTCTGCCAAAACGAGGCAAGAGGAGGTGCACTTACAGCGATGGGTGACTAGTATCGATTATTGTTAACAGACTCGTTAGTGCCACATTTGACCGGAATTTTTTTTAGTGTGTATTAGCATTGTAACATGCCGCGACTTTAGATTATTTTTGTCTATCTTCCAACAAGTTGGTCGTCCTTAATGCGTTAACATTGAACCACGAACGTTGCATTCGTCAAAATTAAGTTCAAAATCATAAAAAATTTGGTCAAATTCGTTTGTGTGGGCGAAGTTGGGTTGCACACTTAGGTGGTGTGTTATGCAGAGTGTAATGTAATAAATTATGAATAAAAATAATATAGAAGAATAGTTTTTATTTTATCTTATTGTAACATCATATTTAAAATGTTACAAGCGTCTGGGAGTGAATATCAACATCAAAGGAAATTTACAACACGAAATAAACGAACGATTAATGAAAATCGGCAGTATCACAACAAGTTTCCCGAGAATAAAGGAAGTTCATAAAAAATCGCGTAGCCGGTATTAACTTGCAGACAACGGACAATAAAAAGACAAAAAGTAAATTAAATAGAATCTCAATGAGATTCCCGCAAAATATAGGAGGGAAGATAAAAGGAGAAAGAGGAACCTAAACATTGCTCCTATAGGAGTGGCCACAACTCAGATAACTAAGGATGCGGTAGTAACAAGTGGCAAAGTTTGGAGTAATAAAATCGGTATGATTCAAAATTTGAATGATATTGTTACATTTAAAAAGGAAGCAATAAACTTATGCTATGATCTTCGACAATACATTTAGATTTAATCCACAAATAACGAATAGAGAATATAGAGAAGCCTACGCTAACTTTAAAACTTATTATTGTTACTATTATTATCACTAATACCAATTTTAAAAAGGTAACGATGCGAACGAGGAGCGTAAGGTAGAATAAGAAGTAATAAAGCACTAATAGGGGAGGTATTAGCAAACGAAAGGAAGTAACGGATGTCGAACATAACTTTGATGCTGTGATAGAAGAATAAAGTTGAAGCAATTATTTTATTTGTAGGTTTTAAAGGAGCTAACGTTTCAACGAGAATGTTCGCGTCTTCTTCTTTCTCAAGGCCGTGATACCTAAAGAATGTCGGGTGAAATTGTTCGCGATAATGGATCAAATCAATATCTGTCCGAAGATTTGTGTCTGAGTATGTCCTAATCAGATGAACGTCTCTCAATTTTATTAATGCTTAATACGCTTTTGCAAAGTTAATTAGAGGAACTTTATCGGGTAGGTAAAGTCGCTCAAGTTTTTTCTTCGACGTAATAATTTAGGAGTAAAAGGAGGCTGGCTTCTCCGGAGAAACCAACTTTTTGACTTTACAAGGTAATCTTCACTGAAAGCTCCCTTTGTTGATGGAAAATATATGCATATATTTTTTTATTGGAAAGGATCTGCTAAGAAAGCATGAGAAAATATACGAACAGACTACAAAGGCGCAGCACATGCATGGTTTGAATAACGCTGAAGGAAAACCGAACTAATCATGACAATGAGGATTTGCAGGGTCTAGCTTCCACTTTGTTAACTGAAGCTAATTTAAATAAACGACTTTCCTAAATATAAACGCAAATTTCTCTCGATTACTTGAAACTTTACAAATCAAAATTGGTTCATTAAAACTTCTATTCTTCGCTGCTCCAAATTATTCCTCCTTATCCGGGATCGAGATCAGTAAAAGTTTATACAACTTTTATACGGAAAGCATTAGCCTACAGAACGCAGCTTATTTTCTTACAAACCGTAATTTTTCAGAGATTCCCTCGTCCGTTTAACGATTTCTAAATTGCCTTTTACCTGGTTCTGTACGTTTATTCGTCGGCACTAATTTGTTTTTGTATCTTGCTGCTTTTACAAGATAAGGCAGCTTTGAAACGGCTAGTGGAAACCTTGCAAATATTTAGATTTTCCTCTTACCAAGCGGGATTTACTAACATTCGCTACAATATTAATAAAGATGTGCTTTTAATAAGAAAGAGAGGTAGTTTAGGCAGCCTAATTGGCCATCTTTGTGAAGCGTAATTCACTTTTTATCGCAAGCGGTAATTTTCATTCGACAATCTTCCAGTCTTTTTTTTTATTGCGGTGGAATGGAAGCTGTGTCGTTCGTTTGCGCCTAAGGCGAATGAAACTATTCCTTTGTGTAATGTACAAAGCGCAGCGTTGTACAAGTTTTGCTTGTTTACACACATGCTTTTATTGTAGGCAAACTTTTTTGTCTTTGTTTTACATCTATTTTCTTACAATTCATTACATTGTATCCAGTCAGTTACATCATACATACAATATAAATCTAAAAATCACTATTTCGGTAATTGAATGATATTTCATAGGTGCATCTATCAACCGACTCGCGTGACAACCAATTGCGTCAAATATCGCTTCTATTTACATTTTTCGACGTATACTCTACGTACGAATGGGTATCGATTAATGTGCCTCTATTTTATGTTAAAACTGATGAATTAACTCTGTAAACGGTTATTAGCAGCGATGAAGAAAATTGTGTTCGATCGGAAACGCTCCAAATAACCCAAATAACAGCCGCGAAATCTTCTGCCTGCACAATCCAGGAACGCCTACGTGTCAGTATAGGGAATGAAACTTGAAATTCGTTATAAAATTAAGCTTGACAGGTTAGGTTGGTAATAGTGAGTATAAAAGTAGGCAGTAGTTATAATGTATTCCTTATGTACCGGCCAGGAAGATTTACGAATGTGTTATCTGAATAAGTAGAACACTTCATACTTTACATATGTACTTGTAGAATAAATATAAGACAAGGAACATTTCTCAATCATCAAATCATCTCAAACATCGCTGGACATCAAATTAAAAAAAAATAAAAAGCCTACATTTTCGAACAAATGAATAGTTACATTAAAATTGCCAGAAATGTATGCGAGCTTGTAGGTGCCCAACAGAAAAGTCAAAGTATGTAGTTTCACAGTAACAGAAGATGTCTGTAAAATTGTGTAAAGATACCTTTACTTTTGCGTCCGCTAAATGTTCATTCTTTCGACATTAATACGTTTTCAGCGTTATCGTATTCCTGTTGCATGTGCATCTTTTTGATAAGTTGGTTCCAAAGCGGATACCTGCAGCAGATACCGGCACGTTATTTTGTGATAATGCAATAGATCTTTGTTTATTCCTACCGATTTCTGCCCTAATGTTTCATGCAGTCCTAGATGTATTTGACGAGTTACTAATTATTTTGTTTCTGTATCCTGCTTTTTGGTTCGTTTGTACAACTTCTGAATCTTCATATCTATAACATCTTCCGTTATCTAGTTTTTAGCTCCCTTCTTGCCAGATTTTGTTAAAAGGGAACAAGACCCTTTTAGGAAGAGTTCGAAAGCCATTCTTAATATCAGGAGCCGTATAGATGTCTCTCTAGTCTTTGCTCGATGATATATAATTTAGTAATCTCAAATTTTCTTCGCTCATAGTACGTACGCGGGAACATCGTTTACTTTTAGTATCGCTTTCAGTGTGTAATATGTAGCTGTTGCAGATGTATGTCTATGTCGGTTTGTAACAACACTAATAAGAGTGTCCGTCGAAAACTCGAGACCATAAGATTTTACTAAGTTTATGAAGATTCTGTTGCATTTAAACGCAACACTATGCGCTTTGCATATATTTAATAACACCGAAAGAAGTTTTGAAGTTTTGCTTGGCTGTTTAAACCTATTTAACATTTATAGAGTATTTTGTAAGCGAGTAACACCAACTAAGGCACAAAGTTACTTAAAAAGCATCTCTACAATATTGATTTGAATAGCCTATAGGTTGTGGTACCAATTGCAAGAAGCAATGGTGAGATATACAGCGTGTTGCATTCTTTTTTTTTTAATAAAGACCGCTAATTCTTTAAATCTGCTAAGTACTGCATCCTTCTGCAGGGTGTTCCAAACGTATGTAATACGAGCTCCTTTAAATCTTAACTTATATATTGCGCCTTGGCAGCCAATGTAAAATTTGACCTCCAAGTACAGCAAACTGTGCCCCGACTCGGAAACGTTGTTGTTAAGCCATCAAATAGAGGAAAACTATCAAGTGACTTATTTAATTTAAACTAAAAACTTATTTAATAAATTTAATAAAAAAAAATTAAACTAAAACTTATTTAATCATTAATATTTAATGATTAATAATTTAATGAAGATTACGGTAAAAATGATAGTCACCACCAAGAATTACGGAAAAAGACTCACCAAGGAAGGCATAAAAATAGAAAACAACAAGACCGTCAACAGAGAAGAAGGGTTCCACCTTAGCAACACGTGCAAGAATCTACCAGACAGAAGCGGCACGATCTGTGAAGCAGAAACTTCACAGTCGAACGCATCAACGGAGAGATAACTCATAAGAAGAATGTCGCACAACCGACACTTAGTTCAGTTATCCTGCAGAGGTCGTCGACGTGATCAGCGAAACGTCGAGCGAAAGTTTTGACATATGGCGAAGCTTGCAAGAAGGAGTAAGAGTTATACCGGTCGTGAAAGCATACGCAGCGTTACCACTTGTTTGGTGTTACCAAACAAGTACTGTAAGTACTTGTTTGGTAAGTAAGTTACCAAACAATATGTACTTCTGAATCGTTGTGCAGTTCTCAAAGCAGAGAACGTTCATTCAATTTTTTTTGATGTTATTATAAATATACCGACTACGCAAATGTTACGTCTAAACGCAAGACTTTGTGTATTACTGAGTGTTTCTTACATTTAAACATCGCCTCTAACTCTTATCGTTCGAGAATTATGCCGAAAAAATGAAAATTAGTCAAATTTCGGAGGGGCGTTTTACCTCTTCAAAGCGAATTTCCGCCGATGAAAGAGAGTCGCGTACATATCCGAACATACCTTATGTCCGTAGCAAATTTCATGTGACTTTAAATTTGACACTGAGAGCTTTTCTTGTTAGTGAAATACAGGCATTATTTGTGATAGTTGTAAGCAATATTTGATGCATTGGTTTGATTGAAAGTAACTTACTCTAGAAGGAGCATTTTTTTCCTTTTGAGACTCCGAAAGAAACCTATATTTGACGACAATGTACTAGTAAGGTTATGAAGTCAATCCATGCAGTTATTGTTAGTTGGCTACCTCTCAGACAAGCGTAAATCTTGCTTCTTTTTTCAGTAAGAGTACTTGAAAGAGTCTCGTCTTTACTCATGACAGAACAATGACATGCGTTAAACAGTAGGAAGTTCAAGGGATTTTGCACAAAGTTTACATCAATCGAGGAAAGTCACCTAGAATTGCAATAATATTTGCGTATTTGTATCATTGGTAGCAGAAACTAAACATTGCAATTTTAAAATTTTCATAAGCATAACGCTGATAAAAATCTAATCATAAGCCATTGTTTTAAGTTTGTTGCCAAACTGTAGTCATTGGTAACGAACGGGAACAACTGGATTAGATTGACAATAAGACGAAAATTGAAGTTTATAAGTTTCAAATAGTACGAGTCTGTATATGATGGAGCTCACGTCGCTCCGTTTTCACGGAAGACCAATTCTCACGGCTTCCACGGATAAAAAGTAGCACGCGATAAAATAGACATTCGCGCAGATGTGCGAAATATTTCCAGCTCTTCATTTAGTGATTAGAATACAGAATAGGGTAATTTAATTTAGCTCCGCTTAATGCAGAAAATTGTCTAGCTTCCACTCGCTTTGCTCCAGCGGAATTTACCCTCAAATAATTTCGTGCTAATCTAATAATTGGGGGAGTCGGGGAAACTTTCGGTTGGGTTATAAATTCACGTTCAGCCGGGAGGGAAACATCAGAAACTAATTATAAATGAGATTATTTAAGTCTTTTAGAAGTTACTAGTTACTACTACATTATTTCGTGTTAGCTATTTCTGAATACTAGATAGCGTTTCAAATTCGGAAGGAAATGTTTAAAGCTGAAGAGAGGCGCCATTAGTAAAACAATGTATGAAGATATTGCCGGTATAAAACTTACGATAGAATCGAATAAAATATAATTTCATTGTCGAACAGGAACTCCAATGATCCAACGAGACGTCTTATAGCAAAGCAAGCCTTATAGCAAAATAGGTTATCGTACATAAATAAAATTACAGAAAAATAAAAAAGAGGACGTTCTGGTTTGAAATTCAGTTCACTAAAAATCGACTACTGTTAAAGCACATCGTATAAGATGAGTCGCACGCTGGACTCTCGAAGGCTCTTCGTATAGAAGGAGTAGTGCTTGTAATAAACATAGTTTTTTCCTTGTTTATTATAAGTTTTTGTTCATTTGATATCTTAAAACTTTATAATTGTGTAACAGACAAGGAGAACTTTTCGGCTTCAGAATCTGTGTGGGGGTGCTGCTTAAAAAAGGTGACAAAAGTATGTCAGCGGTTGGCAAAGGCAAAAACAGCCATTTGTGTCGTTAATTGTTAAAGTTTCCTCCTAAGTAATTTTATCATTATGTAAGTGTTACTCTAAGATTCCATATTTATCTTATTGTTAGATATACGATGTTACATTTTGTTTTGTATAAAAAATTCTTTTGTGTTTTAATCTTAGTTAACTTTGGTTTGAATTTCCGATATGCTTATCTTAAATACAAGATGTCGTCAAATAAATATTTTGCATATGCATATATGATTTGAAGAGAATAATTTTTGGTTAAGATTATAGTTTTACTTGATCCAAGAATACCGCCAGCTTGTTTTGAAACTTTTATTATTTATTTTATTACAATTTTTTTAATTTACAATTAGATGTATTATGATGGGTTAGAAAGTTTCTTGTATAGAATGCCGTAATTTTAAGGATGACATTGACGTATTTTTACCTGTTTTGTAAACATTCAGTACAAATCGTTCTCAATTATAAGAAGAGCATTGTTTTATTGTAAGTAATACTTTCAATTATAAATACAAGAGATCATTGAGTCTTAAAGAAAATAACAGACAATAGCGATGCTTCCCTTCAATGTT
Organism: Oryctes rhinoceros; assembly: GCA_020654165.1. Taxonomy (NCBI): domain Eukaryota; kingdom Metazoa; phylum Arthropoda; class Insecta; order Coleoptera; family Scarabaeidae; genus Oryctes; species Oryctes rhinoceros. The sequence continues at coordinate 167,880 of JAIOKQ010000127.1, forward strand.
TGTCATATAGATTGTGGTCATTAATTCGACTCTCTCACCCTATTCTGGTTAACGAGGGTTAACGGGATGTTGGCGATATTCCAGACAAGAAACCAATTAAAACGCACAGGCTCGTCTAAGAGCTCTATCTGTATCCTCTTTTGAACATGGACTATCTACTTACAAAGATAACTCTAGCCACATTCGAACTTCGTGAAACGTAGGTCAATGATATAAAGGGGACGGTTGGTGTTGTGTAGATTAGACGAAAATTGCTCCGGTCATGATTGGATACACGTTCGTGCTGGACTAAATGTACAACTTTGTAGACGTGATTTGTATTGGACATCACGTTTAATACTAGCCAAACGTCTTATTGTACACAATGAAGTTATAAGGAAGTCAAGGAAGTAATATTCCATTATTACGTTTTAGTATAGTTAAATAAGTTGTAGATTAATTTCATTTTTTTTGTTCATATTTGTTAGTGTTTCTATTAATTAGTTGTTAGTGATAAATGACAATGATAACCAGAATTTTTAAACAAAAATATTTATCATATGGTTATCATTCATTTCAGGATTAAATGCTGTTGGTAAATTAATAAATGTAACATATTAAGGAATTCTTGGACAAAGGAGACAATTTGGCAAGGTTTCGTAGTACTTTGCACAGAAACCAAAAAATTACCAAAACCATCGTAAGCCTTTCGTTTTAAAGGCACATGATGTTAAAAGTTTCTAAGAATTCGTTTATAATTTCTTTGTATTGTAAAAACAAACGAAGAAGTTGCTTCGCAAATGGTAAAAAATAATCCGAGAATAAGAATCACAGAAAAGGCGGTTCTAAAGTAAAGGGCAACACGTTGCTGTCCATCCATGAAGCAGGTTTTAGTCATGATGATGTTTTGAACCTACGTAATATGCGCTGTTAGAGAGATCGGTCCATTTCGAGTACCCAATCGATCGATAGGCGAACTGCGTCAAAATCTTTTGGAAAACGATCCGAACGCTTTATTTGAAAGTATCCCATTGAACGTTAGTCACTGAATGCACTATATGCATGGCGGTGCGCCAGTTCATTTTTCCCGAAGAGCAAGGGAATTTTTGTAAATACAATTTGGAAATCAGTAGATTGATCGTGGAGACCTGGCCAACTCGTCATGTTGTTGAAGAGCAATTATGGAATAGAATATTCTGGCACATTTTACATAAAAACTGAAAAAGTATCTCCCTAGAACTAAGCCATCAATGTGAACACCTTTCTTAATCCCCTAAATATTTATAACCTTAAATATTTTAATATTTTTAGTTATGTTTAAATATTAACGACGCCTTCATTTTCTCCAAACGCAATGATAAATCACGACAATGAAAATTCGCCCCGCAGATTTATCTGCCTTTTTTTTCGTCTGGTTCTTCGAATGCTGATCGAATTACATTCCAATTAACTTCAAGAGGACCGTTGAGTTTTGGCGAATATCGTTTTTTTTTTTTTATTAAGTTTATCCAAGTCCAAATCTTTATGCGTAGTTCCTCCGCCGTTGCTACATTTGTTCCTCGAATTAATCACGTTCCGCGGGTGAATTGGTGAAGCAGACAAGCATCAGAACAAGGGAGAGGGAATATTGGAGGAGAACAAATGTGGCGTCGCGCTTTGTCGGCCCCTCAAAGTTAGAATGACTAGTATGCATACTAAAAATGTCTTTTACATGTACCATGAATTATTCACCGAAACGAGAAGCGGAGACAAGAAATCCTTTGACATATGCATGCGGGCTGATTTATTTTCGATCATCGCCATTGCTTGATTATTATTGGAGATGGAAGGTAGATTTAAGTTTAGCAAACTTGCCAAATGTTGTACTTGTTATGAACAACAACAAAGAGAAAATGAATCTACGACAAATGTCAGTCGAAGTAACAAAAAGAAAAAGGCAATACTTTGATTTATTAGCGTTTTTGTAGTTTGTAGTGGTAGCCGTTTATAAAATTTAGCACTACATGTATTAAAATGATGCACTTATTTTGGGGCACCGCGCGTTAAAACGTATCCTCCCATGTGTTTGGAAGGATAAGCATCCCATTTTCGATAAAAAACATCCCGCATGTTTCCGTCTGTTTTAGGTGAAATATACTCGGAAGACACGCCTTTTACAGAAACACCCCAAAAGATAATGTCTTACGGAAAGTGGGAGTGCACGTACGCGTAGTAGGCACTCACGGGAGCCCCTCTGTGAATCGAACTGGATACTATCTAAAGAGCACAGCCAAAAGAGGAAATTTTGGAGGATAGGCCGTTGACAAGGTATTTTTCTATTCGTTGAATCGACATTTTTTCTAGTATTAAACAAAAGATCGAAAGTGACCGAGAATTTGGTTTTTCCTTTTTTTTTTGGGCCGAATAAAGATGATAGACATATTTTCCGTATTTTTCTTAAAAAAATCTCGAAGATCATTTGTTGTAAATCCGAGTTGATGATAAACAAAATTTAGTAACTTTGTTAAATTTAAGCCTACCATGTATTCCCGATAAATAGGCGAAATGCTCATAACGACATCTTCAGAAGAAGCAGACAGTACGATCCACAACACAGCATCAGCATATACATCCTTTCATATGTTATTTAGACATGTTTGTACGAACAATAAGCACTACTTGTCAATGCAATATAAAATTAAACTTAGTAATAGTATTACTGATACTTAAAGTGGTCTAGTACTTTCGTTTTGAATGTGAACTACCCTTTCGATTCAGATAGATACATTCTTCTTTCTGATAGTGGTTCATGATCTAAATATCAACTCTAGAGAGCCGGGTCTCTCTGATCCTCTCAGCTGTGGTCGTCCGATACATTTTACTTTGACGAAGGTAATCAATAAAAGTAAAATGAAGAAGTAACGTTAAGGTGACCAAGGGCTAAAAATTAAAAAAAAACAAAAAACAAAGAGGAAACCGTAACACTTAAGGATTTGCAGGACACTATTAAAGGACTGAAAAACAGCAAGGCGCTAAGTGACTACAGAAACGGTTAAAGCCATGAGAGAACGTATTGCTGGAGATACCTAAAAGCGAAAGAAATATCTCGGAATTGGTAAGTTAGCCTAATATTATCATCATTTAAAAAAGGAAACAACAATTATTGTTACAGTTAAAGAGATGTATATCATTATTACATAAGAATCTGCTAACAAAAAAATAAATAAATAAAAATAAAATTAAGGCGAGAAATAAAGCTTTGTCGGAGAAAGAATTGCTTGGAGAAAAGAAACGTAAATACGAAACTAATAAGAATCATTAAGGGTAAGCACAAGGAAGTCAAAAATAAGGTGATAAGCAAGAATGCTAAATTGGAAGAATTTACCACAAGCCAGGGTGTGAGCAGGTGGCAATTTAAGTCCGTTATTATTTGCTACATTCATGAACAAAACAATAAGAGACATATAAAGACTAAAGCGTATATAGAAATTTGGATAGGGTTGCAGTCACCGACGTTGTCTTTGCTGATGATGTAATAATGACAGGGAGTGACAAGGACCTAGAAAGAATCACGAGCGAAAATAAACAAATTGAAAAAGAAGTAATTGGAATATCAAGGATCAAGCAAGCATTTAGAAAACTTAATAGACGATGAACAGATAGAACAAGTAACAATTTACAAAACATAAGATTGCAATGATAGTAATAGATTAGAAAAAGTGAATAAAGCCTGCTATGCGTTAAACAAAAGCCTTTTTATCAAAAGAAAATATATCAAAAAGAACGAAAATAATCGTCTACAAAGGGTAATTCTCGTAAGGAGTAACATCGGAACAACCGAGATGAAGTACTTAAGAATCAATCGAAGAGTATATTGAAAAAAGTCAAAACATCTTCAACTCGGCACAAGCCCAAAAATAATGGGAATCGAGAGTACAAACAAAAGAGAACAGATAGACCGAAGCAATGGAATATGGAATGGAGAGAAACAATGGCTTTAGCACATATGAGAAAGAATTGGGACAAGTAAATAAACGAACAGTTTGGCTCACTACCGCTCACACCCTATCTACAGGTGATCACAATATCATGTTGTGCATATTATCCATTTTTTTTTTGAGTTGGCTCTATGACTTACGTAGAAATTGCAACAAGTGCGCTTCGATTAAAAAAAGATAAGTATACCAATCTATCAACCAAAATGGATTCATTGCTGGTCGATAAACAGTAACTAACCCGCACACTTTGATCATCAAAAGAAGGTAGATTTAGTATATATCGACTTTTCCATCGATTATAAGATACTTACTACTTATGCCTCTTATCTCTGAGATTGATCGTATCATATCTAGTACATCGCGTAGCATATGTACCGTACTACGGATATTCTGTCCTTCGGAGTGGCCCAAGGGTCCGATTTGGAGCCTTTGCTATTTAATATTACATTACTATCTATCTATTGCTGGAACTTGAGCGATGCTTTGCAGGGCAATCTAGTTACAAATGTAGCGGTGTACTGTACACCGAGCCCACCAGCCCAGTTCACTATAATTATAGTATTCATCATCAGAGTATTCCTATGTCGTTTTGTTAGATAGTAACTTTACTTTTGTTCATTGGTCATACTTCAGCAATGTAGTTAGTTAGCAGCATCGAAAATGCTTGGATCGTGTCGATATTTTAACAGCGTATTTACAATTAGAACCGTGTACTACTTTTTGGTCGGAAATCGTTTGAAATATGTATCTACTGTGGAGGTTTCCCCAGCATTTCTTAGTTGAACGTATGTAAAGACAGTTGTTACAGTTGTTGTCCTCCCATGATTTCCAAATATTATCTGACCGGATAAACATGTATAGTGGGAGGTTGTCATTAAATCTAAACAATAAAATTGGTTAGCCTGACTTGTTAGCCTCTGTTGATTTAATGCCCCACAACGTTTAGTATTCTAAGAAGCAGAACAATTATATTGTGTGCTTCACCCATCATAGTTATAATACGTAATTTTATTAAATTATTAGATCTAGATTTTTTTCATATGTTCAAATTTAATCTTTAAACGATGTTTAACTTAGGTTTAAAAGTCCTTATTTTTTATTTCACTTTGTTTTACTTTATGTTGCTTTATTTTATTTTATTTTATGTGTAGTATATAGATATACAACACATTAAATTTCTAAGTTGGACAATATACATTTGCCTGGTTGGGTTTCGTAGTTCACCTCATAAAATTAAAAATGCGTGAAAACAACGCGCTCTGTCAACGGGATGTTAAATAAAGACCAACTAAAATTTATGTGGGCCGTCTGTTCGTTTTCTTTTTTTTTTGGGATTTAGCATTATCGACTACAGCATTAGACTTGCCACAGATTAGCGTAAACGCATAAAAGGGTTAAAAGCCTAACATATCACTCTGAAAAGAAGGCTAATGGACTCTACATGAGTGCAAAGTTTACAATCATTCGCTTGGTATTTATACAACATCGCATAAACAAATAAACAGCGTCTAGTTATCGGCGCAAGTTGCTCTGTATTCTGACATTTTACAAATTTCCAATTTTGCATGGTCCTCTTCCAAATAATGGAAAAAGGCATCCTGAGAGTCTCCTCTAAAATACGCGACCCGACGAATTTGCATATCCCCGAATGTTCGAGAAGCGAACGAATAAATTTTCTGAAAAGGGTTTCATTCGTGTTGCTTAATAGTATTTTATTTATAAACGCGTTACGCCTGTCCTGGCCCATAAGCTCCTTAACACCGCATCGTCGCAAAGTCGCTACTAACTTGCCGTTTTCAATTAAGGCAATTTCCGAAGTTATTTGAAGAGGCGATATTAATTGCTCTTCTATAAGAGCTCATTTTTCCGTCGGAAAGACAAAGGAGGAAATTAATACTTCTAAACGTAATAAAATAACAATAAATTTAAATGGGTTTATTAATTTTATGAAATGTACGTAACCAGGCAGAAATTAATCTTTATGATACGTGTAGGGCTTGGCAAGGAGGAGCAATTAGTAGATGTAAAACTGAGTATGTTATTAGTAGGGCCACTATTAAAGTGGGAAAGGGATATAATAATGTCCAACAGAGAAGGTTTGCACACAACTAGCATGAAGGAAAAAGAAACCTTTTTTTATCGCGAAACCAGACAGAAATGACTTTTAGGTCTTATCAATAGAGAGGACAAAAGCGAGTAAAATCAGCGTCTAGCCAGAGTCGTGTTTTGTCGACTTTCGGGGAAACCATTAGGCAACACGAACCCTTTCTTATGAGACGAATAGACACGAATCTGGCTAGTCGCGGCAAAAAGGATATGATTTCCCTCGCTTTTGTCCACTCTACTTACCACCTTAATTATCATCAAGCTAGAGGAGCCTGCGACCCTCACACCTGCATGCTAAATGAACTGTGGATTAGATGGAATAGAAGAGAATAGAATAGTATTGATTGACTTTTACGCTGATTCAAAATAGATGGGGTGCTCTTAATAAAAATTAGTAAGTTAGTTTTTAAAAACAAGAAAAAACAGACTGAACTTGTTCACCGATCGATTCATATTCAAACCAGTTGTTGCAGTTTCGTTCGATTAAATATTGTTTTAAATTAAGTTTAAAAATCGAAACACCAAGAGGCCCGGATGCCCATTAAAAATTCCGAAACTCTCGTATTACTCCCACTTATTAATTGCCCTTGATTATGTGGAACGGTTCCAATAAATGCAAACCGTTGGTATTCCAATGTATACATGACGCGGCCTCAACCTGGAAACCTTTTAATTAATGGAGGAATTAACTCCAAAATTTTACGCTTATTCTGCACTTTTAAATTACAGAGCTTGAATTAATCTTAGGCCTGAAATAAATTTTGTGTATTACATCAAACAACGAAGTAGATCTTTCCTTAAAGGGGACTGGAATGAACACATCTTGGCGTCTGCTTGCAGCCGTATATTGTCAGATATATTTAATATTTTTGTTGGATCACTTCGGTTTATGTCCGTGTGGAGAGTCCCCACTTTGGATTCGATCCTTCTCGCTAGAACGTTCAAGCTAGCAAGATATTATCTTTCTGGCGTCTTTTTCCTTCTCTTCCCAAGGCGAGCACGTAATATTATTACCTCGCTTTTGATTTAAATCGACGCCTGTTGGGGATTGTTTTTTTTGTTTGTTTTAATCGAAAAACGTCTTTCCTTATCTCTAGCAGGAGTAAATACAGTACTTGCGTTCTCGGAAATGTAAAATTTTGTTATTCAAAATATCTGTTTCTGTCACTCACAATCAGTATTGCTGCAGGAAAGAATATCTCAGTATCTCAATAAATGATGGAGTGCTTATTCCGTTCCTGTAGAATAAGGCTTTAATATCGATTCCATTCTTGTGGAGGAAACGGCTTTAATAATGGGTTGGAAACTGCCAATAGCAATTGCATTGGTGTTCAGTCAAGAATGCACTTCTTTATTCGCTCTCTTATCTTGGCCGGCAAAGAAATTAATTTATTTAGATTACCACTAGCTCCGGTCTTCCATTTTATCTTAATGAAATGAGTAGAAGTTCAATAGTTGCTTTCATTGCTTTGTTTTTGTAAATTGATAGTTTAAGTATTAACGTAAGAATGGTTATTTTTTTGTTTATAATTGATGAAGAATTTGCTAACGTCTGTGATTCCTTTTAGCCTTTTATCATTTATCATTATTTTATCATTATTTGGACACACACTCACATTTCTTGTACTGTCCACTGTTTTCCTAGACTTACATCATGTAGTTTAAGCTTTCTTTCTAAATAAATTGTTGCAATTTAAATTTACTTTTGTGCTTTTAATTTATTATTCCGGAGCATCTCAGTAGAATTTTACTTTCGTATGGTTCTAATTTTTCTTGTATAGATTATTGAACCTGTCGTGCTTCCACAGAAGGAGACCCTGATGTAACTTATCCAAAACTGGGCACATAAAAGTATATTTGCTGTCCCCTCTATATTTCAAAAAGCATAATTAAAACATCAAGGTCTTCATTTACTTTATCCTATAATATCATCAACTACTTAAACCGACATCAGCGAGTATCGGTAACCGTGAAATATTAACATTACCGGCCTCGATATCTTATTGTAAAGCTATCGAGGCCGATAAGGCTGGTAAAGTGGTACTGAGAGATTGTAATAAAGATAACATGGAATTTATGTTCTATATGTTCGTGGGAATATGTTACATTATAGCGACCATTAGGAACTGGATGGAAAAGAATTATCGTTGGCTGGAGACGGGCCAGAGGCTATAGGTCTCTGCAAAGTCGAAATCGAAGTCGATCTCTGATAGTTGTTGCCACAACGCAATCGACTGAACGTTATTCCTCCTGGCACCAGGAACAGCCTTTTTACATGTTGTATTTTAAACAATGCTACGCATAATTAGTTAGAAAGGTTCGTTTCAATGCTTAAACTTTATATATTTGTTGATTTAAAAATTTCGCGTATACCACACGATTAAATAAAGACAAAATAATATTGCAATGAATCGGTATTAATAGAATTTATTTTCACCGAAGAAATCTTATCTTTATTATCTAATAACAAAGTGAGACGGCACCAATATTGCTCACAGTGATTTCGGATTTTCCGAGAAACGAGATAGTTTAATATTCTTTCCTATCTTATGTGCTTTTGTATCCCGTAAAGTAGTATATCGCGCATTTAAAATTGATTTACGAAAGTCGACAGTGAAATATTACGACCGTCGTAACGGAATGCTAGAACGTTATGAATAATTCGATGTGCGGGTAATGAAACAAAAATATTTAATATCCGTCCCGTAGGATTGTTTCGTTTAGAAATGAAATAGAAATCGCCGATATACGAGGCAATTCTGTCTCTTTATATTTAACTAAAATTTCAGTAAATCCTGCCACAAGTGGTGCTTACGGTGATTTACAAAGATGAATAGAGAAGAAAGCATTTAACGTGATCGCAAATATTTTCAATGGGTAAACTATGAAGATGATTTTTCCTTCTTGTAAATTCCTCGAACGTTCTAAACGGCGTATATATTTGGATTAAGATTGGGCTACAGATTGCATTACAGTGCTTGATATTTCTAGTAGTATCATGTACTAGGTTAAGTGATAGGTCCTGAATTCAAAAAACAACAAAAATAACAATTATGTCCCATTCCATTCAATAGCTGGAGTAGTTACTTAATTAAGGTGGAGCATTAAGCATTTTTTTTGTAAGGGACGTATCCAGTAAGTGGTCTTACAAGAACCGCCCGTTTGTTTGTCACACTAAGATGATTTGGGTTGTCATTCTCTTTATCGTTCGCTTTCTGCACATGACACGCTATAACACGCCTTAGTCCATTGAAGCATACGTACTGTCTTTCACGTTCCCCTTTTAATAAAATAATTTATGCCAACCATTCTGTTATCCTGCTTTCTTCTCATCCGTGCTTATCATCAAGGTAACCTTATCGTCCGTCCTTACCATGAGAGCTGGATTGCGAACATATCCTACTGTTTTGATGTTCTCTGCTAAATCGATTCTGGTAGACCATGTTACACAGTATAGGTCCCAGTGCATATCTCTACAACACACCAGTACTAATGTTTGGCTTGTCTATCCTCGATAATTGCGTCTGGATAGTTTGGTACTATGTTAACGTTCTATATGTCGCTTGTGACAGGGATTCTCAGATACTGCGCATTTGTCTTTGCACGTAAAATACTTCCTTTTTATCATTATTACAGCGAGGTGGTTGCCGACGGTTTTCTACGCTGCGATCGAGTGACCTCTTTGAGTAACTCCTTATTCCCTTAGAGGCTCTATAACCTTTAAGGTAGATACAATCTTTCTTCCCTCCACATTAAGAGTTGTTCAGAGCCTATCTTTCGTACCTCCAAGTCACTGTGTTACACTACTGTATGTTGTGCAGTAGCTTATAAGGTGGAGAGAAGTTTTCTTCTCGCCGTTTTCTTCTCTACGTATTTGTTGTGAGCCTCATTTCGAGTGGATGCGTGCTTAGCGGATTTGCTTATGGCCAGCAATTCTTCCGATTTTTCGATTGAGAATCCTACTAGAAAAGGTTTGGAATAGATGTTTTCTGCTTTCTTTCTCCAATGTTTGCCAACTACTGATGTCGTTTTCTTCTAATCTCCGCTATGGCTATATTCAATGAGAAATTTTTGAAGAAAGCGGTCAAAAACAAAACAATCTGCTCAATTATTAAGAACTGTTCGCAATTTATTTATGAATTACAATTTCTCTAAAATTTCTCGGGAGACTGTCAAGGACTTTACTAATATGGCTGAACTTATTAAACCTTTTAAGATATTCATCCGCAGTATTTAATTTGAAGCATGAAATTTAGAGCAATGAAGACTACGCTAAACCTCACTCTGAAAGTTGCGAGCCCGAACTTTCTTTATGTTTGTACATATGTAAACGCTTTGTAAACTTGTTTTGTTTATTAATTTTGTTGCACCATGATTTTTTTATTATTTTATATTTTTATTAAGTTTCGTTGTTGTACGATGTCTATGTTCCTTGATGAACTAAAGATAAAGATTACCATTATGGTTTCTCTGCTCGTCGTTCGATATAAATTAGTTTCCGGATTGTAACCGTGCAGAAATTGCATTGATTGATTGATTTAAATAGTTTGTTAAATTTGATGTGAATTCTAACACTATCCGACATTTTGAGTCATTTGGAACAATGCTATTCTAAATTATTTTGATCTTTCACCCTCAATCGTCTTACCGTCTTTATTTTTGTTTATATCATTAAGTAAACTTGTTTCCCGTTGTTTAATTTAATTCTAGAAATTATGCAAATTGTTTTCTTGCTTGAAAGATCAACGGATACGATACGTATCTTAACTTTCCACTCCAAAAGAAATTTCTTTCAACTTAATCCTATAATTTCGCATCCACAATCGATTTTCCTTTGTCTCTACTTTAAATTGGTCTAGTTCCGTTTAAGCGACCCCGGTTCTTTCGTACGGGAACCATTCATTGTAGATACTTCTTTTCCGACTGTAGAAAAAAAGAATTTGTTTGATCCCCTAAACTACTTTCTTAGTTATTCCATGACCTCTTTTAGCCTGCGGTCTCGAGGGGACGGTGCGTCGCTATTATCTACGCTTGCCTTCAAGTTGACTTCCTTTTTCAAGCACTCTCGCAGCTCCAAGTTAATGAGGATTTTTCGCGCTCTCTGTTTTTTTTTTGTCAACATTGATTCTCACTTACGTACATTGATCCAGATATGGAGGTTAATGGAGCCATGGTGTTATATGTTTGTGAAGCTCATTAATATCTGGCCATGTTCTTAAACAATGCATATAAATGTTTCCGCTCTAAAATTCGGTATTTCGCACTGCAACAACACCGTTAACAACTTTCGTTTTTCTCACTGCTAATTGTTTCTAGAAGAGTTGCTAAATGATATAGTCTCTTTCTTGCACATTAATTTTAAGCTTTCCTTTACGATTCATAGCCAAAGCAAGCTATTGTAAGATTTAATTGCAAATTCTTAACATTATCTTTCCTGATAAACAACACATAAGTATCGACAACATCCGCACAACACGAATGGTCATTCGGTCACCGACTTATGATGAGGACCTTTGGTGTCCTCGAAACGGCCGTTTAATTATTATATGACTATATAATGAATTAAACTTGTCTGGTGCGGAAGTTGCCGATACTTATGTATTGTTTACCATTCTACGCCACTGTTTTTGCTATCGTTATTCTCTTTCCTAATTATCTCTGTGAATGTAATTTCTGAAGGTTCTATTCTCTTCGAATTAACTTTAATGTATTAGAATATGAAACGATAAGTGCATGCTGTGTTAAATTGCAATGAACGCAAAAAGAAATGCAATTGCCATTAACGGAAGTCACCTTCCAAACAATCGATCTCAATTTCCTTCTAAAAGCCTTCCCTAAGTACCCTTTCCGAGTAAGGGTGGAGATGTTTTAAGGAAAACTTCCCACCTCTGCACAAGATGGTCGAAATTTATAATTTGGGCGTGCAAAAGTAATAGTCGCATATAAATTTATTTAGTCGACAAAGTATTCTTTTATTCTACCTACTACTTCTTAGATTTACACAGTAATACGTTTAATGCAAAAAGAAGAAACAACGTACAGGGTGTTCTAGAAGTATCTTAATAATAGAATTGGTTGGTTCTGTTTACTCTGTTTACTAAAAAACAATTCGAGACGATGATTTATTTTCGAACTTTCAGCGATGGATGAATGATGGAATGATAAAGCGTGGGCTTACAGAAAGATTAGAGATAAGAGCGATGTATACGTTGTTATAATGACGTATACAAGGAATGGATATTTTGAATGTGAAAAACAAAACTATGACAAACGTGCAGAAACTACATTGAACTATAACAAACCACACTGAACTATGGCAATTAAATATTAAAACTGCGTATCTTTCAGTGGTATTGAATAGTTGACTTTGAATCTTCAGGAACAGCTACCGTTCCTTTTTGCTTTAATTTCCTTTTGGACTTTCCTTGGTTAAAGTGGGCGTTGCTCCATAGTAGGGCCACGAATCAGGCAGCGTATTAATCTGAAATTCCTTGTAAAATTTAAAGAATCCCCAACAGGATGTTGCCAAATTTTGAAGATGTTTGGCGACAATGCTACGTCACATGCGCGAGCTTTCAAATGCCACAAATGGTTTTTAGAAAGCCGGTAAGAGGCAGGCCACGAAAGTTCCAGTTGACCTGTGCGTTGAAGGGCCGAAGAAAATAGACTTGTTATAATGTTAAGAAAAATTAAAGTAAACATATTTTGAGAAATATCATAAGCTCTGAATGACCATTATTGAAATATTCTGTTTATTTTAAAATTGTTTGTATGTTTCTATTTATATAATAAGATGTTATCAGGAATGATAAATAATACTGTAACAAAGCAGTTACGGCGCACTCCGGCCAGTTTTATATTGACTTCTATACGTCCGCATGTACGATTGTTCTTGACTAATAGCATCTGGTGAGAATAGCAGTCCGATCAAACCTTCCCTTCTTCCTTTTCACAGCCTATGGCATATCGTTACAAGTGAACCTAGCAGCTCATTAGCAGGCGACTAAACAGTAAAGAATAGGCTGGGTTATTACTCATGAAAGTTCTAAGTAATAGCAATAAAAATGGACGTCACGTAATTTCTTAAATGAAATTAAGAAGATATAACATCACATAACAATTTAAGGCTGTACACTGTTAAAACTAAAGGAGATACTTAGCAGAAAGCATTTGGTTATTAATCATATATCCGTATATTTTGGACGGAATACGGAAGCCGCTTGCTTCGTATGCTCTTTTAACCAATCTGTTTTTATTCAGTCTTAGAACATGCCCAACCATCTGCGTTGTCCTTGTTATATCTTGTTTAAGGATGATTAATTGTTTTTAATTTGTTCTCGATATACCTTATTTCTTACTTTATCTTTTCTTATTATTATTATGAAAGACGGGTGACAGCACAGAACTGCGACCTAAATAACGGTGACCTTTTGTGAACGCTTGAAGGCATTTAATAAACCTTCATGTTATTCTAGAACCTTGTCCTTTAATACCGTAAGTACCACGGAAGCGTTGATATCTAGTATTATACAGAATGTGTCCTGGCGCCTCTAGATCTTCAGCTTCTTCTAATATACATAAGTGGCAATTTAAGGTTGCATGCGTAAGCGCCTTCATCTGATTTTGCTCTAGTGTGTATTTTGCTATTTCCTGTTCGTACGTCTTTCGCAGACCATAATAGGGATTAGGACGAGCGATTGGTATGTTAGCGGCTTTATTTGTACTTGCTGCTTTACTTGTATTTCGGAGCCTTATATCTATTTTGTGTACCTTCCCTAGCTGTTCGTTGATTATGTTGACATTGTGTTGTAGATTTCTTTCCGAATCTTCAAATATGGCCGTAATATAACTGGGTGATATTGATTGTTTGTAATGGCCAAAGGGCGACCGTATATTTCTTTGTTTGATTGTTTCGTCTAGCATTGTATTGAGAAGCATCGAGCAGCTTACAATACATACGTGCTTCAGTCTAGTGATACTTATACTCATTTTTGTACGAACGTATTATCTTTTTCTTTATCGAAATTCTATGAATTGTTGGTCTGTTTTTTAGTGCTTTCTATAATTCTTTTTGGTTTATTTAACCGAAGGCTTTTTCAACGTGTATGGAGCAAATATACAATACTTTTTCAGTTCATATCGCTTTTTCTCTCGTCCGCCTTTGCGAAATCCTGATTGCCTTTTTTTGACGTAAAGTTTCTGTTTCAAAATTAGTTGCTATTAATTTGAATAAGTAAATAAAATGAGTACAATCTCACAAAAAAAAAATGCGATAGAGCAGAACTTGACCACAACTTTTTAAATAACAATGTAATCAAAAAATCCTTTATTTTTTTCCAGTTACGAAACAAGGAATTTCAGGCAGTATAATTAAATTAAGGACCTACAGGTATCATTCTAAATCGCCTGTCAACGTTTCCTTTCCTCCTCGCGCTGTTACAACATTCGACGATCTACGTTTACGATGCCCCTTCGGCACTCCCACTTTCCTTAATAAAATCAAGCGAAACTGCGGGAAATCACATCTCAAGCTAATTTCGGCAACAATAGAATTTATTCCGGTGTTAATCTAACGTTGTAAATCATCTCGGTGGGATTATTAACGCTTTTATCGCAAGCACATAACCTCCGCTAATCATAACACTAAAACGTGAACGTTCGGTGTAAAACCGAAATACATCGGTACGTTCATAATGTCGAACCCACATCGAATGTTAAAGTTTCTGTACTGTATGGGATAATCGAACCGTCCGGCCTGAGTTACAGTGCCATTGAAAGATATCTGGATATTGCCAAATTAGATTTTTAAGATAAAATAATGGAAGGTGTTAGAAAAAAAAATGATTTGATTAGATAAAGAAAAGTACGTTAATATTAGCTTCAGTTTCGCGAGGAAAGTTCATGAAAAACATGTACTCCTGCTTAATAGCTTATTAGATACTCAACTTTTTGTAACGAATATTAATTAGCTGTGGTGGAAGGATTTCCATAGTATAGAAAATTAAAAATTTGATAAAAATGCAGACACATACAATGTAAAAAAATTCAAAAGTTCTTATTCGATTTTCATTTATTTTTAAGGTACAATTAAAAAATAACTAACGTTCTGGTCGTGTGGTCCAAATTTTCGCTCGTTTTCAACGTCTTAAGTAAAAAATATCGTTGCATTGACTACTCATGTAAAACATGTGCGAGTGTTGCTTCTTTCGTAAAAATTATTAAACATATTTACATATTCTGCCCGATAATAAATGTTTAATCAAGAAAAGAAAAATCGGATGAGTTTTTTTACATCTCCATGCGCAATTCACTGGCGGTGTTTGGTCCCTCACCCTATACGGAAACAAAATAAAATTAATTGTATTTTAAACAACACAAACTTACCATGATGTAATGAACAGATCACACTAGAAAATGCCTAGAAACAACAATCAAAAAATATAATGCTAAAGGAGCTTAGCTTCCTCATGATATTGATGGAATAATTTAGGCTAAACGCAACAAAAGAAGAGAAAAAATATTCAACACATGATGTCATCAGCGTGGTTTCGAGAATACTTTATCCCCGCTGCTTCACAGTCAGAGAACTGCTCGAGGGATGGTATGGGGAAGAGTACCCGGTTTATGTCGCTACTTCCTGAACAGCAAGTAGGCGTTTATTTGGCACTAGAAGGCGTTAAGAAATGTCGAGTCTGTCGTTTTGAAAGTTGTGGCATTAACTGTAAGGCGACAGCGATAGAAGATAGAGACGAAGTATTCTCGAAACCACGTTGATGACGCCGAGTAGGCAGAAACATGTCCATGTGTTAGAATATTTTTCTCTCCTTTTGTTGCGTTTGCCGCGAATTATTCCATCAATACCATGACGAAGCTAAGCTATCTTAGAATTATATTTTTTGGTTAACTCAAGCTAGTCTTTGTCAATATATTTACGAAAGGACATTGTGATTGGGTACCCTTCATATGCGATATTTCACGGCATCATTTCTTCGAACTACATACATTTAACGGGTTTATTTACAAGAGGGGTACAACTCCTGAATATTCATTTAATTAATGCACTTTTTAAGATTTAACAAATTTATCATCATGTTAAAGATTTCAGTACGTCACCCGCACATTTTTCAAATCGCTGTAACTTGTTTCTTGTTTCATATCATTTTATAGATTTTTGATCAATAAATTGGCGTGTGGCAATTTCCGCGCCTCTGCTATTTCTCTAACCCTAATTCCACGGTCGCCTGGCATCATTCGGCGAACTTTCTTCTGTTGTTGTCAGCAGTATATTTAACCAATCTGGTACAACCACGTTTAAATTCAGTTGTACAGAATTTCTCCGTGGCAAATGATAATATAATTCGAGTAAGTGGGGTCAACCTAGCGATTTAATTGACTAACGTAAACAACTATTTATCAGCAACTGAGTGTCCAACATGGCTGAGATTTTCAACGCATGAAAAATTATATTACTAAGAATGTTTCGAGCAATGTCATCTTCATATTGAGGTTTGATTATGATAAATAATTTTTGAGTACGACCATGTGAATGATTTCGGAATTTTGACAACGTTTGACAGTATTTATATCGGTAACTTCAACTATTCTACGTAATAACTAATTCGTTCTACATTAACCAAGTTACGTTTCCTTTTTCGAATGCAAAGAAAACAAGAGAACAGTTTTAAGCGTTGATTACTTCGAAAGGTACGCTCGTAATATCGGTAAAGCGGAAATGACCGCTCTCTGAATTTCCTCGTTAATTAATGGCTACAATGGACGCGGATACCGGTGAAAATTGCTGATCCTTTTTTAATTCTTATGGCTAATTAAAAGGGGTTCGCGAGGAAGTTTTGATTCTCGTTTTACCCGCATTTGAAATTAAAGCTTTAATAAACGGAAATATTCGGCGTTTATGAAGACATGGTCTGTTCAGATTAAAAATTTTTTAAATATTCCTGAAAAATCATATCGCGTAGTAAAGATTCATAAAAAGGGACGGTGCGCGCTTTCTGGTATTCTAGAGCTCGTTGTTTTCTTTTTGCTTTATACAATCCCATAGTTGTTTCCTTTATAAGGTTTCTATAAAATCTATTATTCTCTTTTGTAATCTTTCTCTATTCGTCCTCTATCTTTGTGGGAAATAGTTTACTTATTTAGACATTGATTAGTTTAGTTCAAATTCTGAACTTACATTTTAGTAACAAGCTTAAATTGGTCGAAGTGTAAATTTAGATAGTAGTTACCAGCAATATATGGTAAATATTTAATACCGAAGTCATGAAGGTGAAATGTGGCGTCCACCAAGGATCCCTCTCAGCCTCAACTCTTAGAACAATGATATGATGTACCTTATCACGATATGCGGATGACACAAATTGCATTACTTCACGATTGTCATTCGTGATACTTAGCCGATCCTACCACAATTTTGCTGTTCCAACCTCCAGTAAGAATGTTTAACGTGTCAATCATCGTATTGACACGGGATCTACGGTTTTACTTCCTTATTTAAGAAGAAGGCATCTTTCAATTTTTATCCCTAATTAGAAACCGACCTGCAATATTTCGTGATAATCGTTTAAATTATTTCTATGCTACCAGATGAACACAGGAAATTACCATCTCTAGCGATATGAAGTTTTTATACAGCATTTTTATGTTCTAACGATCGATC
Source organism: Oryctes rhinoceros (assembly GCA_020654165.1). Lineage (NCBI taxonomy): Eukaryota > Metazoa > Arthropoda > Insecta > Coleoptera > Scarabaeidae > Oryctes > Oryctes rhinoceros. The sequence continues at coordinate 185,616 of JAIOKQ010000127.1, forward strand.
TAAAACGATGGTTCTACATTTAATGATGTTACATTTGCATAATTAAAAAAATCGTCGAAACAACTTAATCTCAGCATCTATAGACGAACCTTCACAAATTTGTCTAAGAGTGGCGAAATCTGAATCTTTGTCTATAACACATTCATATTTAATTAAAACACACTCATTTTTTGCGTCTCCTACCGAACAAAGCTGAGCGTGCACATCTTTCATAATTTGCAATGACTCCTCTAACAACAGTGAAAAATTTTGTGTTTTTCTCTTGCTTGCACTACTCCGATATAATTGCTGTGAATAGCTTGTCATCAATCACTTTTAACCTGACTATCCTCAAATTTTTTCAAAATATTTATGATAATAAAATGCCGCTTGTAACAATGTTCCTCAACGTGTGAGGATCGTTACAACACTGTTCCTTAAGACACCGCTGTACAGAAAGCACGGTTGCGCCACCAGTTGTCATAAACATTAAGACCTAAGATCTCTGGATATCTCAAATTTTTCCAATGTGCTTAACACTCCTTTTGAAATTACTCGGGCAATACATTCGTTTGTTCGTCTAGAAGTTAATAAAATAGAAGATGACGCTTGATGTGGTTCCATTTTGCGCACCATAACATTTTGTACAGATCTTTCTTTGCAGTTGTTTCAGTTGTTTCATCCACACACAAACTTTTTTATTTTTCAGTTCAGCTTTAATCTTATTTTCTAAATGTACACGTACAGATGATGAATAGTTTCGTAACGTGGTCCTGCTCGATAGTGCAATATTGACGTATATGTTCCAAAATGAAAAAATGAATCGTTCTTTAACAAAGTAAACGCCAGAATGCACTGAATCGTCACTGTACATAAATCAAATAAGGATCGTTCGTATTTTGCGACGACGCCGGTTTTAATATTATTATTCTCAGCATTTTGCACATGCCGCTTGCTATATGTTTGTGACCATCACATTAGATATACATATATCGCACACTAAGTATTTAATTTTTACGTCGTCGTCAAAAGTCAAATCCGGATAATCCTTAATGAACTCGCTATCTTTAGTGGTAGCTGTTCTCTCAATCTATGTACCTTCAACATTAATAAAATCAGAACAGAGTGCTTCGCTGCTGAATTAGGTACTGACTAGTGTTTTGCATGTCTTAGCCGTGCCAATGGTACGTACCTGAATTTGCCTACTCTATTCATAATGTTGCCTGATTTGAATCGAGCTATAGTTATGCATAACTGCAAGCTATATAAATAATGCTGTAGACGATGTTATTCTCCGGATTATCACCAATCGTAGTACCTTAAAGGTAAACGCAATAAATATAATATACGTATCGTTGAAGATATCCAAAGGCTTTGGAAAACCTTCTGAAAAGACTAGCGGCATGAACAACGAAAAGTCAACTACTAGAAGATTATTCTACAACAGATAATAGCTGCGAAACCTAAAAAAAACGCTAAACTAATATCATCCAAAATTGAACTTTTATCGACATTTGAACAAACTTTCATTTATGTTACTTTCAAGATACTTTTAAATAACAAAATTTTATTCTTTAGACAATCTCTTGTAGATTTGATCAATAATCTGATACCGTGAACGAACTTTCAAAACATAAACTATGATCTTTTTCTGGGAAAATGAAAAATTGAGTTATACATAGCGAGGTTTATCTCTGAACAAGATAAACCTCGCCTTTGAACAAGATAAAGATTAAAACACAAAATTCTGGTTATTTGAAAAGAAAATCTTTCTAACACATAGACTTAGAGACCGACACAAACATTAAATATTTTATATTTCTTATCAATTAACGTTACTGTTTTCAACACCCTCCCCTTCAGAAACGAAACAAAAAATTGATGCCTTCATGAAGAAACCTGCGACTTTACATACGGCACAATATTCAACCCAATCCAATTTCAATACTTCACCTACAAAATTGAGCGTGCGACTTGTGGATCCGACGAGAACATTGTAACTGGAAGTAGTGGATGCGATGAATTGGATGGAGGTCCCCGAGGCCAAAGTTCTTATTAAAATTCAAACATTTTTTCTGCGGAATGGGTACGGATATAATGCGCACCAGCGCTCGGCGGTTCCAAGATAGACATTACGGATAACGTATCAAAGCGGACGCCGAGAAAACTGGATATATGGATGTGGGAACTTTTTTGCCATCTTGAAAGCTTCCGAACTAACTAACTGGAAAGAAAACAGTCATCTTCGATGTTGTTTCAATATTGCTTGTAATTAAGTACGTTTAACGTGTCTTGTTTAAATTAAAATTTGTCAGTATTGACAATAACAAGCTTTTTATCTTTCTTTTCTGCTGCAATCAACATTATATGTGATATTTTTAGGAAATAGAAAATTGTTTTAGCAGCTAAAGTGTCGCAATACAAATAGAACTGTTTATCGCGTATAATTATTGCTTGCTCCATGGGGCAATCACAATTAAATCGTCGAATTTTGCATTCAGTTTTAGAGTAAAAAAAAGGTCCTTATGTGGGGTGTCCTCCACGCCCGTAACTGCGCTAACACTTACGAATGGACATTAATTATAAAAAAATATGTCGCTCAAATGCGTTCGATTATTGAAATTCTGCATCGCTCAATAGAACAAGTCGTTCAGAATCGTTTCATTGATGCTTTCATTTCTTGAACGGTTCGAAGCTTGTTCCTGCAGGTCCTCACTTCGAGGAAGCTTCACAAAAAAATTGTAGAGGCGAGCGAAGAGGTTTGCCAGTAGCCATTAACTTTCTGTGTCATATGTTCTTGAATTTGGGGGAAAAAAAGAAAAAACCTGCAATCATGGCAACATAACGCCCGAAATTAGTGCTCATCATCTCCTTCCGTTCATTCTAGAGAAAAATACGATCTAATTATTGCCGCATTGGAAGCTCTACATTTCTTTCAAAATACACACATGCGCTCACAAAACTGGAGTCGTCCTTGACTCTTGTTATGTTTCAAACAAACAAAATATTATATTGCGAGATGGAGTCATGCCTTTCGGTAACTGCGGACTTGTTGTACTTGGTAAAAGTTCATCTCCCGTGTCGCGTGGTCTACATCTCAACTAAAATTTTCAATTTCCGGTTATACATCGAGGGGGTCGGCGATCTCCCACGCCCCTCAATTCGAATGAGCTACCCATTTGAAAACGCCAGAATCTATTATACTATCCTGAATAGGTATATTGCTTCTTAAATGAAACGATATATTCGCGATGAATGTTTACCTTGGTTTGGAATATTTTCGCGCAGTTATGTAGAAAAGTATCCTTCGTAAGACGCCGGAAATGAAGAGCGGCGCTTTACAACACTCGATGGGTTGCACTTCCTATGAAATTTTAATCCGATCGGTATATTCAATTGTATTGAATTGTACGTCTTCGCAAAACAAAAGTTGAGAACGAATAAGTTCGAATTTTAGAATGTGAACGGCCTTGACGAGCCGACCTTTCCGTTTGCTCCTCTACAATACGATATCTTCAATTTACACCCCCGCGTTATAGGTGCGCAACTTAACAGCTTAACGTCGCATTCTAAGAAAACTTAATTATGTTAATTGGCACTCGAGCATTACCAAAGGCGTTAGTCGCAAATGTCCCGTCGCAATTAAGCGATAATCCATTGTGACAAATAATTGTTACCTAACGCTTAACAACCATGAATAACGGGTTAATATCCGAAAGTAGCACGTAGCAATTTCGAACAAGCTACACGATTTCAATTAACAATCGTCTGGCAACGAATTCTATACTCGTTGCTAATTGAATAGCGAGGTATGCAATTTGATAGGTCTCTCAGGGTTACCCATTTCGCATAAACAGATGAAACTGTGTAACTCATATATTTCGATATTGTCGTATTTGTTCAGTTAATTTACAATGCTAATTAAACGTAAAGTACATTTCTTACGGCAAATTTAGTTGTAAAAAGTTTCTTGGATGTGACAAGAGAGCCTTACATAGCGATCAACGATCAATATATTTCGTAATGTTATAACAGCAGATTCAGCCACCTCTAAACAATTCGTAATGGACATACTCCTTTGTCGAATTTGTAAACTATTCTTGCAATAAAATAACCTCAACAGTGTACAGGGTGATGAGACTACTTGCGCTATGAAAACAATTTTTCAATTTTCACCTTTCGATTACCACAGGCAGGAATTTAAACCTAGCTAATCAAAGAACAACCAGCGCAACTAAATCTTTTTATCTACTCAACAAGGTACCAATTACGAAGAACGGGATTTCTAAGGAAACTACGTAAAATACGACGTTCTAACAGTGTACATCGCATGAAGTGGTGGATCTGAAATAATGAGTGCAGAAACACAAATGACTCGATCCGAGAGCATTGCAAAGCGGATTAACGCAGTAGAGGACTGGGAGTTACAGTACCTGACAAGAATATTTAAGCAAATCTGTAAAACGGATAATAAGAAGAAACGTGAAAGACGTGAGGGGCGCAGATCATGGAATGTCGAAATTGGAAAACTACTGAAGGAAACGAGCGTCTGGTGGAGAGAGGCAGAAGGCACAGCGTTGAATAGAACGAGATGCAGAAAATTCCTTTACACCGCAAGGTAAACGAGGAAGGATTAAGCAAGTAGGAGAATTAATAAGAAAACCTAATTAAGATAGAGAGAAGCATAAGTATAAGAAGAATAACAAGACAACAAAGAAGAGGAAAAGGAAAATAGTTTTTTCCGAACCTTTCCCAGATGTAGTTGCTAAAAGAAAACAGATAAAATTGCCAATCGAGTGTGTTTTTGAACACGAAGAATGCAACGAAATTTCAGCTGAAATTCAGGGAACACATCCTCTTTGATTGATTGTTAGCAAAGCGTGAAGAAGGTGATAAGGGGTCCAAAAGTGAAGACAAACTTGGACCTTCAAAAACATTATCAATTTTTGAAACTTATGATGATCAATGTGCGTAATATTGCCTCCATGATTCAAAAATGAATGAACATCGATGATATTCTACAATCGTAAGTACTATGTTTGAATTGGAATGAAAGAAGGGTGAGAATCCTAAACACCAAGCGACAATTCCTATTTGATCAATCATTGTATCTCAGAATCAAAGTGAAAGTACCTAGAATGTAAGCAATGTAGAGGCTATCCACACAAGGAGGAGCAATTTATTTTTACCAAATTCATCGTCCCTAAAAGTTCCCAGTTCTTGGCCTATATCTTAACCGTATGGCTTTCCTTGCAAGGAAAACATATCAGTAGTAAACAAAGAAACTACTGCTGCGACGAACCGATGTTTTCAATAGTTTAATACTGTTGAAAGGCAAAGAAACAATAGACGTATCGCGTCATCTCTTGTTTTTCATTTTAAGATGCACTTTCTACTAAAGCATTCTTGAAAATGTTCCAAATTTAAATTACCCGTAAGAGTATCTAATGCTTAAGCAAATTTTTTTATTAGTTGTATGTCTAAACTACAAGATACGTCTCGGTGGCAGGGTCGACGGTAGATTTTTCTGGTAGGTCGATTCTCATTTTTTACGGCGAGGGGGTAACAATAGCAAAACCATGAAACACTTTACACGCCATACTCGCATTGAAATAGATCCGAAGTTTATAACAAGCTTCATAGCGTAACAGTAGCTGAAAAAATTGCAGAAGCACATCGAAATTTGCTGATAACATGTAAATTTTTGCAGTAAATGGAGGTTATAATCATAAACAACTACTCGGAAATATTAGGCATAACATCAGGGTATTAAGTAGTCAAAGAAAGGCTGGTCAGTATTAGATTGGCAAATGTAAACGGTTTTGTTTAAACCGGTAGGAAAATAAACATTTGGAATAACAACTGGACTGTAGCGTATAAAAAGAAACAAACAGAACACTATTAAAAAAAGCCTATATTAATCTATTAGCTCGCACAAGGAACACGAAGCATCCCGGCTCTCTTTCGAGCATTTCTTCGAACTACCGAAACGCAAAATCGAGCTTCCTACTTATATTTTGACACACTTTTGTCGCTGACTTTTCCAACAATTACAAGAAAAAAAAAGAAGAAAAAAAAAACGAGCGCGCCGCTAATGGGTTCCGTATCACATTTCCGCTAAATATTTTTACCAAACGACCGTGTTACGACATCGTTACAGCTTCCTTTAATTGTCGTACGGCGATCACGTTCAAACAAACCGAACTAATTGTCGCACAGCTTGCTTTGGAATTTACGAGAAAAAAAGTTAGAAGTTGATGTCGCGTGGTTATTATTATTAGATTTCTTTTTAAACAGGACTTTCCCAAGCGAGAAGCTATGTAACATTACGAACATTATGGAGATGAGGTAAGCTCCTTATTTAGAGGAGAATGTTAACCGGATATTATTTAATCTAACTTTTAATAGGAAGGTAAACGTTGAACGGAGTCGCGAGAAATGCTTCAACTTTGTACAGAGATTGACGAATGTTTTCTTTGAAATTTGTAAATTAGCTGCAATAATGCTGTTTAGCAGTTAACTGGAAAAATGTACAGCTCTAATGATACAAGGGATAATCGAAAGTAAAAGGAAACTTGTTTGTCCTTTTAATGGTTGATATTAAGCATTAGTGCATTTTCTTTTGCTTGGTTATTTGCTAATCTTTTCTTGGTAGTTACACAAAATCAATCGATTACTAATAGTAGACTTCTTAAATCTTGTACGTAGGCTTCTGTGGTCGTCAATTACCCTTTGTTTTTGGGTTGTTGTCGCAGCAATGTGAACGAAAGAGGGTGTTCTTAATCAACGAAGGAGAGATTAAATATATGGAATGGACAGTCAAAGATCTTAATGGGATTAGAATGCAAGTGTGAAGAGAGAGCTCTAAAGAATAACATTGTTTCAAAAAAAGCTAAAATAAAAATGTGCACAACAATAACAAGATTGGATATAATATTGAAAATAATAACAGCGTTAGTTACATATTCATTTTTTCTTGTAAAATTCGCTAATAAGGGTTAACAAGGCAACCCAATTTAAAGCGGAAAAAAGCAACGTAAGAAGACGCTTTAATTTAAAAAATTGTCCAGAAGATCTTTTCAATTAAACCATTTTTGGATAATCTAATAAGTACTGATGTTAAATCAATACAAAGTCATGAAAATACTAGAAGGTCTCTCAAGAATACAATTTTAAAACTAGGCATGATGTATTAGAAAAGCAATAACAATACTCCAAGTCCAATAGTTTAAGATTAATTTAGTTTACCCGAAACTCAAAATGACAATGTTGAAGACTTGATTGTGCATCTACAAAATGAATATTTCCATTACTTCCACGGACTTCGACTTCTGTTATTGGTTAACTATTAAAGAGGGTATTTCTCGGCTGATCGTGGTCAAATTCCTTCAAAAAGGAGATTTATTAATAGAAGAATAAGAAGGAGTCACCATTGGTAAAGAATTTATTGTGCAAACAAAAAACAAACAGGTATTTACCCAAAATGATAATATGCTTTTTAAGCAAATATTAAGCAATCAAAAATTGTTAAATAACCTTTCCCAATCTAGTTTAGTAGTCAGACTACCTTGCTCTGATCCCCTTGGCAAAGAATTAAGAGTTTTAAGAAAGGAAGAACCTTTTAGAAGCTGTTGTCTTTGACTTATTTATTGTTACGGTAATGAATATTCTTGTTTTAGACCAGCGCTAACGTTTATTATATTAATTAACGTTCGATTCATTGCTCCAAAATTACCTGAATTAGAAACCTTCATAAACGCACAGCATTTGCTAAAACTTAGTCCAATAGTTAGATCGACATTCTCTGCAGGGGTTTAGCTTCTTTTGGAAAGGGTAAGTTTAAGCGGGCGTGGGGTTGGATAACTTTTTAACAATTTTCAAGCGTCCATTATCGCTATTGGCAATACTACTGTACAATTACGGGTAAACGTTGGCATTAACAGGTATCAAGCTATAGCTGGGATCGTTTACAAACCTACTAAATGATTCTCCGTTTGAATATGCACCTACTAGTTAATGAACCCGCGCATTTGAGTGTTTCGCGAAAGCATCAGTTTGGACAATACAGCAGATGCAGGCTTATATGCGAGTACCTAATTTAAAGATACTCTTTCTGTATCTGTAGCGGTCGATATAGCACCATAATTCGACATTTTCAGTGATGAGTGTATCTCTAATTGCATACTCTGATCCGAACATATTAATTTGAATATCGTACATATACGAGAATTTCAATTGCAGTTGTTATCTTCCACATAGAGCATTGATGAGTGGTACAGCGAAACGTGTATAGATATATTCATTTAATACATGAAGTAGATGCATCTATGGATGAAATTCCCCAATTGAAATATTTTACGTATAGATACATTAGCAGCATTAATTTAACTGTATTTCAGCGTTGATTTGTATCGCCTGCCATTACATGACATTTGTATGACAAGCTACCATTTTTCAACGATTCGTTATTGGAACTATTTGACTATTGTTCTGCTTATCATACTAAATGTATACGTTGCCTGGATTAGTGAGAATCCAGTTGCTCCAATTCAACAGTTGCTTATGAGCTTGCCGAACTCCGCGAAATCCAAATATCGTTGTACCAAATTATCCCAACATTAGTGTTACTATTATTATTATTAATTGTAGTCTTTAATGTCCAACAGTACCTTAAAGCACAAAATAGGAATAATATAAAAAAATACAGTATAAGGTGCAACAACTAGTACAATGAAAATAAACGTAGCTTGTGGAAAAGATAAATACCGAAAACGTGCAACAGCCAAATGTTGAAAAATTCATTACAATCACCATTAAAATTTCCAGACTGACCTGATATATAAGCGATCAATGCAAAATGTTTGTCTTGGATCTTGCAACATTTAAAAAGTATGTGATCGAGTGTTACGCAAAAGTACATTAAAGCTAAATTGCGAAAGTATGCACGATATATCAATCTTAGTATTTAGTAAATTTAGCGAAACACAGCACGATAGTTATTTCGCCTAACAGAAAGTGACAAAAACATTGTGTTGCGACAAGAGTGTTACATAGCCGGAACTAGGCTCGGGATAACTGCCAGACACTCTAAATGTTAAATATTTTATAAATCGTTTTCGTACTTTACGTACGTTACGAGAAACCCAGGCCATTGCGATGCTGACAATGATATCTCGGAAATATGATCAAAAAAGTTCAGACGAACCTAAAATAACACGCACTTTTTGAAGTTGCCCTTTCTGCGATTTGACTGTGCATCGGAATATAATACGATGTGTATGAAACAACCGAGCATTTGTTTACATTCAGAGATATTCTATTTAGAGTAGACCACTCATCAATGATATTACGTTTGGTTTATAGGTTAATACAATCATTATCAGTAATTACATTATAAATTTTTAAGTGGTCTGCATACGCCAGAAGTCCACAGTGCAGTCTATATAAATGCATTAAAAAGCAATGCCTCCAGATTTGATCCCTGTGGCACAAGCCTTTATTTATAACGGCATTACATCGGCTTTTATATAGAGTGGTCTATATAAAAGCTCACTCTATTTGTAAGATAGGAAGACGTAATTTTAAGAAGCGCCGAGTAGAATCCAATCGTTTGCATTCTATAATATAATATTTGTTCAAATACTTTTGCAAAATTTACTAATGTACTTATCGGTCTATAATTACATAGATTTGCCAGATATTGGAAAACGTTGACGACTTAACATATAAGTTAAACAACATTGTAAGGGAACGAGCACGCATCGAAGCGCACTTCCTCACGACAACAACTCCGGACAACAACAACATCATCTCCAGACGTTAACTCTTCTTTGATACTCGTACCACTGCACAATACATCACTCGCTGTAACTAAATTTATGATAAAGGACGGATAAAAGAGAGGTGCAACTGAAGTAGCGGTCGTTGTAGTGTGAAACACTCCGAAGAAAAGTCGGACAAATGCTGCAACTATATGCAAAGGTTGTAGCAACTCTTCCCGATTATGATACATCTCCTATTGTTTACAAATGCCTAAAAAGCTTTATGATTGCTAACAATTTCAGATTGTATACGTTCCTGATAACTAATCTACGGACTTTCATTGAGACTAAATTCATTGAGATAATACTCAGATTTAGTTGATTTTCATTTCTTTAAATATAATTCTTTTACGCCAAGTAATTGCTTTATGTTGTTATTAAACCGCATAAGATATTCACGACCGTCTGAGCTGACTCCAGACACATACCGATCAAAGAATGCACCGCTACATCAACATCGTTATAACTGGATAAGAAATTCCACTCAATAGACGTTATCTTCAAATACAATTCCGCCATATTCACACGACGAAAGTTATAGCGCACGTTACTGTTGGATGAAAAGTTTGCAGAGTTTCTTTCACTCATCAGTCACTTTGATTTCGACTCGACCATGAGTATTTTTATTTTTGTGAATTGCCTCCAAGTAAGGGATACAATTAAGGCCACTACTTCTACTTAGTCGATGTTGACGATATTGATATTTTCATGATGCTCATGAAGTTCTGTTGCTCTTACATAATTCCTTTTCTTAGTCATATCATTAACTGTTCTATTAAATATTCACGTTTCCTTTCTCCATCGTTAAGCCATTATCCGAAAATTAAATAAGCACCCGACTTTGAGGATCTTTCTGCAAAGTATTTTATCTTTTACCCTTAACGCGTTTGAGAAGATTATATAGAGGCAACTACGATGTTTCGTAGATAATCGTCTTACAGATCGGGCTCAAATACTACGTATTACTAGATTACGGTATGGTCTTTGACACAGTCAATCGCTACATTCTTGTTAGTTTCGTTAACATCTCGGCTTTCAGTTCACATTCTTTGCGCCTAATATTTAATTAATTTAAAAACATTTCTGACTCGCTTCAATTATATAAGGGATTGCCTCAAGGCTCCATTTTCTTGTGGCCATAGTTCCTTTAATTTCATCGTTTCAATGAAGAATATGCAGAAATTTTAATAGTAATATTTCAACATGTGATATTGACACTTAACAACTCTTTTTAGCATTTTTGAATGTACGGCTTTGAAGGTAATAGGTAATAGACGATCAACTTTAAACGAGTCCTACAAACAACTATGCAAATGTTTTACGGCATAAAATAACAGAAATACGACTTAGGATCTTCATATGTTAATTTGTTACATTTATAACAAGTTTCCGCAACATATTTGCTAGACGTAATAAAATCTCTGACGTAACTAATTAAAAGGCACCCTCACGTATTTATAGCGCCAACGAAATTGTTTATGTTATAGTTTTCATCCTTGACTACGCTCTTGACCGGTACGTTAAAGTACGCCAGCAGAATATTAGGTGATCTAGTTATATTAAAATTTTATTAGAGTAAACAATTTAGAATTCGATATGAAGGTAATAAAAATTGATCGCCTCGGAAATGTTTCTAAAGCAAATATTGAAGTTCGTTCATTGTAGATGATAAAATAAAAACGGAATCTCGTAAAAATTTTAACAATCATCTCTGTAGAATGAAGAAGAATATGTGTGAAAATATGTTTAAACTATCTATAAAACTCTATTGCAAAAATATTATCTGGTTCTCTTATTCGTACGATATTAGAAGCCGGCAGATTTTGGCGTGTAATTATTATTATTTTTTTTGTTCATCACAAAACATTTTTATTACGCAAGTGTTTCAGTCCTCCGGCGCTTGAATAGCATGCTTGCTATTCAAGCGCCGATTATGATTGGGTTTTTTTTTTGTATGTCATTACTCTCAAACGCTCTTGGAGTGAGTGAATGAAATATTGAAAGAATTTACGGTATTAAAAGAAAACGAAAAACAAGAAACCTAGAATTTTTTGATAAATTCGTATTGCTTTTATATTTATATGATTTAAGATCAAATTATGTATTTCTACGCAATACGAGATATTGAACGTCAAAAATTTTAAGTGATCTACCGTACGCGCCACGAAAAATGCAGTAGCGGAGATGCGTTGTAGCCGCTTTTAGAAACATATGCGCTCTTTTAATTATAATAGTACTTAAGTAATAAGAATCAGTAGAGATGGTGATTTTTGTTAACACGCTTTGTACGCAGACCGAACGAAGTCGGTACATGTGCATAAATCAGTTTGTGCCCATGGCTTTTACTGTGTAGATCAAACCAACCATGTACTATAAGAATGTTGAATAAACGACAACACAAATTCCGAATTACCAGATCTTGTCAACATCGGTATTTATTTCTAAAATATCATAGCGGTTCCGTAACGTGTGACGCTTGCTATGTGATCCTTATGATGATGACGAACAACAGTGCAAACGACACGTGGAATCAGCGAAACACGCGGAACATGTAAAAAATGATATTCCGTGCCGGATTTTCGTGGTAGATCGGATACTTAGGTTATGTGTTTGTTCAGTATCCCATAAATCATTGTGGAGCGAGAGGCAATGCGATCATATTGGGAAAATACGCATCTTTCACGAACATTCAAATCAGAAGCTTGTAATATCCTCCTACATGAAATTAATCATGTTCAAAATGTACGTAAATAATGTTATCGGAACGGACAAAACAAGAGATGATTCCCTGTGATTACTGGATTTCGTATTAATATGTAGGGATTACGCGATGGCAATAACAATCAAGGTAAATTGAGGGAACATTGTATATGCTAATGCATGACTCGCTGTGGTTTAATGGAGCCAAATTGCGCCTAATTAGCGCAATTGGTATGCAACAGAGAGAAACTTTGTAATTCAAGAATCAATAGTTTTGCCCAATTACGTATGTACATACGTGTTAATCATTCACGAAAATTCATCAGATATACATATATACATATGCGATTACATCAGGTTCATGTTCGACTTTAGAGAAACCTTTGCGTAACTACGCAAATAGATTTAGGTGATTCAGGAACGGAAGAAAATGTAAAGACTAAACGTATTGTTTGGTCTATATATAATCCTTAACGAAAATTTTCCACTAACGAGTAGCTTTATACCTGTTTGCAGCGACTAGACAAACTCGAGAAACCAAAAGGCAACACGAACCCTTTCTTATGAAACGAGTCTGTCTAGTCGCTGAAAAAAAAAAGGTATGATTTCACTCGCTTCTGTCCTCTGTACTTGTAAGGACACACAAAATTCTGGCGTAAACAATTTGATGTTTGGAAAGTTTATACTAGGCAAATGTTAACATAGCAATCACGATGTATCGAAAAATTCCTCTCGTAACTATAATATTGGTGGAATTCGATTGCCATTGTTTCGACAAGCTTGATATATTTTTAATGGAGGGCTTTAGACTTGTTCTTTCTTAAGAGCGAAATCTTACCTAAACATTATCTTAATTTTCCAGAATAATTAATTATGTTGATCTTCTCTTCTAAATTGAGAAAGTTCCGTCGATAAAACAATACTCTGTTGATAGTAACATTAATAAGTAGCTAACTGTAAGCTCACTCTCTTTGCTGACTTCAATAGATAATATAATTTGTGTCTTTACACCGTTTACGTCGATATGTCGTGGCGCCTGACAATGTAATAGCTCCTTCCAAAATAATTCCAAAATAATAATATACTGGCAGCACCAAATACGTCCAGTGGCAAGATTATTTTCTGTCTTACTCTTGCAACTACTAAATATCGATACTATCTCCCGTGTGACAAGGAAAGGTGCTTAGGTACAGCAAATAAAAGTACAGAACCGGGTTTATTGGGAATACCCATCGTAAGCTAAAATGGGACTAATGAATCCTACATGCCCGGCTCCGAGCGGTAGAAAGTGTAGATACGTTGTCTCAGGGTGAGATAAAACATGAAAGTGTCGCTGCACATATCTACTTGTTCCTCTTATGTTAAACAAAATCTTAAATTCTCAGCAAGTGATCGTCAATTATTGTTTTAGGAGCGGCAACATTTTCTTCGGTGACGGTCGTACAAGGACGTTGTGTTCCTTTCTAAATTTCTTTGGCTTTCAAAGACTTTAGATTGTCGGTAAATTGCAGCCAAACAGGTTGTTTTTTTTTTTTATTAACGGTTGAATCTTGTCTGAAACGTCCTCGCAATCGTAAGCGCTTGAACATCTTAATACATCATAATTCGAAAATGCATTTTAGATAAGTCTTTTCACTATGTTACTATAACAAATAATCTTTAACTGAGAGACCAACGGTTGTGTATTTTGTTTTTCAAGACGTATTAGATTTTAGATTAGATTAGATTTTATTGCAATAATGTAGAGTCAAAGAAACGTTATATTTTAGCTAGTCGGATGTATTTATTATTAGTTAATAATTGCAATCATTAAGTTTCCGAGACTTTCGAACCTTCCTGTATATTCTTCAGAAATAAATTCAGTGTGGGTTTGCCAAATTTAAATTCATACTTTACATCTGAAACCTCAGCGCATACGTATGTGATGATCATTTGTTCTGTGTTGCAGAAGTTAATTTTCACCATGATTCAAAATAGTTAATAAAATACATATTTAATATCATTCTAGAACGAATTATATTTTCCAGGAAACTACGCTAGATATTTATATTAAACCACATCCGTGACAGTTATTGTCGTCATAAGGAGACGTATATGTGTACAAGTACATACAAACAGGTAGCTTTATAGATATTTTCCTGTTTCCGAGAGTGTCACTGAAAATAACTCACTGTCATATGAACAATTGTTTCTTCTCGCGAAAAGCCATCGTAGGGCTTGTTACGACTAAAATTTTACAAGCACCAAACAAATTACTGCGTACATATTTTCCCAAATTATATTTCTTCCGAATTGTCTACTTGCACTTAAAACATAAAAACAAAACCTAGATAATAAAAAATGAATTAATAATCTTTGCCACAATACATTTATTTTTAAACGTGAAAATATTTAAAAATAAATGTTATGTTTGTCGGCTAAAATAATAAGTTGTTAGTGAATTGATAGAAAGGTTTCATTCATTCAAAGCTATATACCCTGCCTCAAAGAAATTGTAGTTTTTAATAAAGTCAACGAAATATTTCTTAAACACAAACGAATATTTCTCTTATTACTACATTCAAAACTTCTTTGAATGAAAGAATAATCATTTTTGTTATTAATAAACAATTTTCAATGAACTTCAACTTCAATAGCGATACTTCTACTGAAAAGATATATACCTTTTATCCACTTTTTTTGTAGGATTCTTTGCATAAAACAATTAGTTCTCAGAAATGAAAGAGTGCTGTACGCTCTGCTAGAAAAGTTGCTTCCGTGCATTTATTCATTTTAAGAAGCATTACTCTTTCGTTGGAACAAACTAAGTGAACAGTAAATCGCATATTTGACCATGATGTAATATTGTATGCTACAGATTGTTTCTTGCTAGTTTAAAATTAGCTCGTCTCATTTCTTTTTGAATAATTTAGTTTTAGTGTTTATTTAAGTGGTTGATATCTTGTTGTGTCAAATAGGCGTTTACAAATGTAATGACCTCATTCGATAAAGATGTTTAGTTATTTCATGTCTATATCGCTAGTCGATAAATAATAATGGTTGCAGTTTTTGACCACTCCGAACAATCATCATCGAGCTTGTTGGTGCGACTACGTTCAAATTCAGCTCCCTAAAATGTCGATGTATCAAAGGACGTGCGTACGTGTATCGACCTTAAAATGTAAGAATTTAATAACAGCTGGATATTCGATTCTTTCCACTTTTACAGAAACGCCGAAACAACCGCCGAAAAGCTTTTCTCCTATATTGCTTTTAGATACTTTATAATTTGTTTCAATAACAATCGCTATTATTTTTTATTACAAGTATGTTGTATGTGTATGTACATTTTTGTAATTTAAATCGAATTTAGGCTATCCCACATCACTTTTATAGGAACAGTTTCCGATTTAATTGAATTTTCCGTCCCACATACAAATCGTATTTGTGGCTCCTTTTTGTAAAAAACTCTTCATTAATTCCGGCGGCAGGTAACCAAAGTTCCTCAATTAATTGAAATGTACGTTTTATTAATTCCGGGAAATAGAATATTCCACCGCATTACATGACACGAATATTTCAACCAATAGCTTAATGATAATGCTCTGAATAATAATCATCGCACTGCGTGTTCACTTATTGCGTCAACGGAAAATAATCCTTCTTCTGAGCATGTTAGAAGAAACACTTTTTGATTAAAAATATGTGGAGATAAGTTTTACGCAGCATAAAAATATATTGAAGTATAGAGGATGTTCAGGATATACAAGATGTTCAGTTTCTGCAGCGTACGATATAAATTTGACTTTCTAAATGGAATACCCGATATATGATTAAGTTTTTGTATGTTTCTCGTCAATTCATACAAATTTCTATCTCTGTACTCAGCTATTTTGAGATTTCGAGTTAATTGAGAAATTTCTTCATTTCTAACGGCCGATACTTTAAGCGCCTTACCCACCAGAGCAAATTTCATTCATTTGAGTATTTCTTGAAGTTTTCGGGAATGCATCGAAAAATTTTGCGTTTACAAGGTGGTCCTATTCCTAAATTACTTCAAAATTTGGTTGTGGGCCTTAACTCGAACGTGTTTTTTTAGTAAATGAAATAGAAATTAAATACGTTTAAAAACGTGACGTACTCCAACGAAATATCGCAAACAATCACTTAATATTGTTATAAATTGTTATAATTTTAGTTGGTATTAAAAACAAGATGCACTAGGTCGAATTATTAATTTTCATTCAAACCATCCGAAGAACTAAAAATTTAATATTAAAAGCAAAATAAAAAGTAAAAGCAATGAAGAGTATTTCTGATTAACAATTTTTACGTTCTTACTTTGTTTGGTGTTTTCTCCAACAATGACTAGCCGAAACCAACAGTACAAATTTGTTTGATGATCCGAATAAAGGCGTGGCATATGCAATTAAATTTGAGCGTTTACAATTGATTAACAATTTAACTTGTAAATTTAATCAATTATTCACACCGTTTACAAATCCTCAAATAAAGGACAAAGTTCCTTTCAAAGTTGTATTGGGCAGGTTGTGAATGGCTAAAATATCGGATTAACCAACTAAGGCGTGATCGCCGTAAAGTTAAGCGTTGCTGTTCTGGATGTTTAGAGTAGTTACAAAAGTACCAAGACATTTACGGAAGAAGTCGTTTTTTCCGTAAGTATGTTAAAAAGTGGAAGCCGTAGTCCGCAAGTAGTAAAGGTAATAAGATGAGAACATTATAAGAATTACCTCGCACGAGTTAGGCGACTACTTTGCAGGAGTTGAAACAAAAAAATATTCATTAAATGCGAAGTAATCAACACGTGAACTAAGTCTTGACAGGGATTTCTTAATAGGCTTGCATATTGTGAGCAGATAAACGGAGAGCAGTTGGAAAATTTAATATCATCTTGTCTGTATGGGATAATTCTGAATTTATAATAAATAAAATTAATTGTTCGATAAATCTATGAAAACAAGATCTATTGTAATCTGTAAAATTATACAGGGTCACTCACCTAAATAGGAAATGTCTAAATCAGAAGAAACAACAAAAAATGCGAAATCTATTCATTCTGCGTCATTACACCTTCCTGTAAAGTTTGTTTACGTTCGAAAAATATTTTCTTGGTTCCATACATTTACTCCAACCCTGTATGTGCATGAAATACGGTAGGCGAACGATTTATATTGCCTTTTATTGCAATAACCGCCTGCTTACAGCAATAAACTCGTATACGTACACATATACAAGCAAACATCTGCGGAATATTGAAACTTTTACAAATAAACAAAGCAGCGGAAATATATACGATGGAAGAATTTTATTTTGAAAATCTGAATTTTATTAATAATAAAAACATAGAGCCTCATATAGCACAATACCAGACATATAAATTTTTGTTTATGCTGTATTAAAATCGTGTGCAAGAAAACGTTAAGGAATGTTACGTTCCAGTACGAAGGTGAAGCGAAGTGCGACGCTTAAAGAAAATACCCATGCAATACCAATAGATAGGCAAATAACGGGCGTTAAAGCAACGTAATAAAAGAAATATTGTTACCCGTTGAGCTAACAATTCAAATTCCAGGAAAATGTAAAACTTTCTGGCATTGTTGGGTTTAATACAAACAAATTTAAGTGAATTCTAAGTGTTATAACTTTTGTTTGCCATCACCAAATAGTGCCAGATAACCATCGAATAAGATTAAAGAGATAACGGAAGCTATAGGCATCTAATTGGGTGCACTCATTTGGTGTTACGCTTGGTCAATTAGCATCAAAATCGCTATTTCCA
Organism: Oryctes rhinoceros; assembly: GCA_020654165.1. Taxonomy (NCBI): domain Eukaryota; kingdom Metazoa; phylum Arthropoda; class Insecta; order Coleoptera; family Scarabaeidae; genus Oryctes; species Oryctes rhinoceros. Next base: position 203,895 of record JAIOKQ010000127.1, read on the forward strand.
AAGCTCCGTTGTAGCAGTTTAAATTGAATAAGTCAGAAGCTTTGGGGTCGATTAATAATTATAGATGAAACTGGGGATGTACTAGTAAATTCCTGTGGCCAAGGAACAACTGAAGCGTACCGGTAAAGACTGCTCCATCGACCGGCAGCGTAATGGCGATTGTTTTTCGAGATAGTCACTGAGTAGTCACTCTAATGAATGCTAAAATTGCAGAAATACGGTCGCGTTTCAAATGTTTTCTTCCGCAAAGACAAGTTACTCTCTTAAACTTCAGTGGCCGCCATGCTAACCATTTACGTACTGAAGTTAGAATTAATAGATTACGCGGCTTCTTTCTGTTTTCTAAGTTTTCTATAACTTCACTCGGAAAACAGAGATATTCATTGAACGAGAGGACAAACGCACTTGCAAACGTCTATTTTCCAGAACAAGATGTCAGCTAGATGTACAACAATTCAATATTTTTCCTTGTTTTCTTTCTTTCTATATTATTTTACAGTAAGCAAAGTTTACGCTATCGTTTCTACAAAGAAAAAATCGAAACAGCTTCGACAGTCGTGCAGACTTCGTGTTGCACGAACCAAATGAAACGGTATATACATCATTTGATACAATACCCGAATTGTATTGCAATTTTTTCAGCAAATAGAGAATCGGTTCACTAACAGTTTGTGAGTTCTTTAAAAATCCGAGTCCGGACGCAAATGCACCAACGCACTCAGATAAAGGTTTTTATCAGACAGTAGTTCCTTAAAGAACTTTAATACGGTGGCGGTCTAACCATAAATCCTTATTTACGAGAAATATTTATAGGTTGCAGTTGTCTAGCCCCGTATTGAACCGTTATAGTTTCAGATAGCTGCACTCTACTTTACTAAAGAGGATATAACTTCAGAATCATAAATGAAATTCTAAAAAATATGGTTTTTCTTCACATTTTGCAAAATAGAATCGGTACAGTGATTTCACTTATCCTACAACCAACTCGGTTTCGATATTAATACAAAACGGCAGTAAAAATATATTTGCCTAATTTATCTAACAAGGCAAGGTTCTAAGGAGTCAAATACCCTTTTTCGTTTCGACGGAACTCTAGGTTTAGATGAAATTTTGACCATTGAAATTTTGATGATTTTGAGATGTTTTTCGCGCGGTTATTACGAACAACAAAAAACATTAAATATCACCAAACGGACAGTCTATACGTCTATCAAATTAGCGTAGGCAAGATATTTTTAGCTCCCTTACCACAATTATCCACTCCTTTATTAAATGGGGCTTAAATAGGAGAGGGCAGCAAAAATGATCTTTGAGACGACCATTTATGCCTGTATATGTATCGGGTTTACGCATTACGTAACTATTCTAGAACTCCAGGGTTTTTGAATCGAAAAATTGAGGAAATGCGTTTATTTCATCAACTCGCGTTTGGGAATGATTCCTTGCGTTGTTGTCGAAAGACAAAAGGAGATGATAATCACTCGACGAAATGTCCGGAATAAGGAAGGCGTGGCGATATTTCTCGCCCAAATTCACAACTTTTTTTCCGAATCATTTTTGCAGTATGAGGTATGGCGTCGTCTTGAGGGTTAGGATTCTCTTTGAAGAAGATGAGTGCTGCTTGTACTCGTTAGCAGTAATAGCTTGACGCGTTTCCAAAAACTTATTAAAGTAGACAATTCCTGCTGGTATCTGCCAAAAACAATAAAATCTTTTTTGCATGCAAAGAAACCTTGGGTAGTGTGCCGATTTAGGTCATCTGTCAATCCCGATCAAGAGAAGGATCATTACCGCTTGTCTAATAAATGGCAGTACTACATTTGCTAACTTCTTCTTTATACATCTTTCTTAGACTTCAAAGCCAATGGTTTCGACGTTCATATTGTATCTTTCTGCGATCTTTAAGCGTTTTGTACTGAAATTTGCCTTCACAGCCTGTTGAATATTCTCGTTGTTAATAATCTTCGGTCTCTCGGAGCGTGCTTTATCGATTAATCTGAAACCTTCCCAAAAAATAAATCTTGAACCACTTCCGCACAGTTCGATCACTTAAAGCGACAGAACAGCGAATTGTACAGAACATCATTTAAAGTATATTTGTTTGTAATATGTTCTGCTACAATATTCATAAACAAAAAGAAAGAAGCTTTTTGGCGACCTACTATCAAAAAATTAACTTGGATGGGAAGAGATAAGGTTTTTATCTTAGTTGCTGAGTAATGTAACCATAAATTCCGGCTATTTTTTATTGCCGAACCTTTGCCGCATTATCGAATGCGTTTGAAAATTTAATGTAACAGTCGAAAATATGGAAGCACGTATTCTCCTCTTATTTTTTTGTGACGATCTTCAAGATGGAAAAGGTTAGCAAACATAAATAGTATTCCCCGGTAAACAAATTTCCCTTGAGATTAAACAAAAGAAAAGCATATATGTACATTGACCGTAAATTCTAGTGACATCCTAGCAAATCACTATTAATACTATAAAGGGTCCATTCGACTATAAATTATCCATAAAATGTAGATCCCCTAGAGATAGCAAACATTTCTCAAAACTATTTTTCGTCAGTAAACAGCTGTAAACCTTGCACAAATACCATTCGCACAGTACTTGCCGATTCCAATTTATTCTTATCGCCAACATGCACATAGGGTATACTTGACATGATTAATGTTGCGTTGCCGCCATCGTAGGATATGGGCGATATTTCTTGTTTTGTTGTAAGATACGTTGTCATATGTATGTATATTACTAGCGGATTTAGTTAAGTAATGTATGATATGCGCTTTCTTAGCTTTGAGTAAACCATTGTTCATTATTAAACTCCGTTAGGTATACGGTGTGTTACCAAAACATTCCTTAATTTTTTTTTCTAATTGATCGCAAGAACTATATCCGCTCGAACGGTATGGATCGCTGTGTTAGTGGATTCATTTTCTTGCCGTACTTGTGTTCTTGATGCGGAATTTCACAGGTGAGAATGGAGTCACCTTGACGATCTTCCTATTTGTGTTAAAGACTTCAACCTCACGGTGAGTCCTTATAATCTTTCTCAATATGATGAGGATAAGATTCTGATGTGACGAATGGGAATCTTGCTTTGAACTCTCAAAAGACTTGCTTATTAAAATTTGGGTTCTTCATTTATACATGCTTGCGGATGAGGGCAGATCAATAAAGGCATGTCTAGGGATAAGGGTTAATTCGGAAATAGGGCTACTACTGCTTGGAACGAGGACTTGCATTACTGAACTTTGTTTGGTCTACATCGGTTGCGAAAAGTCGTAAGCACGAATTCTATTAGAATGTTTTACTTTGCAAGCGTTAAGTAAAAGTAGTTGTAAAAAAGAAAAAAAATGGAACTTGTTTAAACTCGTTATTGTCAATTGATTCTTAAGTCCTTTAATATATTGATTCAATATTTATCCTGTTTTGTTTGACGGTCACTGGCAATGTACATAATTTAAACGTGCTACTTCAGAGAAACTTTTTCTTTGAACGAAGCCCATATTGGAAAGCGGTGCTATACAGCTGACGTGCAGGTGTGTTTGGTTTCCTTTCAATACGTGCTTATGTTTATTGATTTTGTATACTTTCATTTTATTTATTGGCTTTATTTAAGTCGATTTATTTATTGTGATTTATCTATGTTCACCTGCTGTGTGCACCAATGAACTTACGACTAACAAATATTATTATTATTACTATTAGTCAATTGACTGCCACCTCCGGCAATTGTGCATTAACTAATGTGCTAATTTATAGCGACAAGTACGTCTGAAGATGGTAGTTAAGTGGTAATCTAACTTAATTTTTAATTTCACCGGGTCTCTGGCTAATTAAGCTGTTAGTCGATCCTTGCGATCTTCACAGATCGTGATGTCACGGATCCCTGGTCGTAATAGTAGAGGCGTTTGAAAATATTTTGGCAAACTATGTGATTATGATAGCTTTATTTAGATCCTCATAAACATATTACGCGCGTCTACGCATGGTGGCTAAGTGGCAAGCATTGTTTTAATTATTATCATTGTTATTATATACCATCTATCCTTGTATTAAAGATATAGTGTGTAAAAAAAATTTTTTCGGCAAGAAGACTAAAGCTGAATACATGGAACGAGGATTCCAGAATACATTCCTCCTCCTTGGCGGAAGTGTTGGGATTGGTGTTTGTACTCCCAAAGGAACCACTTTGAAGGTGACGAGGTGAACGAAATTGTGATTTTCTTCAATTTTATTTATCACTACAATAGGGAGCTTTTGGATACGACTTCGAATTGAAAAATGTGACCTAGGATTCTCTAGTTTTACTTTTTGAACACTGAAAGCTTTCGAGCCTTCGTGCTTTAGGATAGATAAAAAAAATAAACAAAAATCATAGAGATGATTGAAAGTGAAGACCATTGTTTAACGGCGAGGCGCTTTTCAGTTCATAAACAGCCGATAACGGGCGTATAACGACTTCTTAGATGGTTGAATACTATTGAACAACCGATTGTTGATTCTATAACTTGCTTAATCATTCGTAGCGCCACCTGCGGCTGTTTCAGTTTTCACGTCCGTATAAAGCGCGTGCTTGGATTTTGTTTGTACTGAAAGTTTCGAGGCGATAACTGTTACTTACGTTGCGCGCGGCGAAGAAGTAAGATCTTTCGATTAATCCTCCGTGAATATAAATTGATCTTTAAAAGAGAAACACCAACAAGAAGCAAAATATCCGTTTTACACAACATCGATAAGGTTTCCGGAGTTTATACGCGGTTGCATGGAGGAGAGCTCGGAAACCAGCGGAGTTAGGGAGACGATGAAATGCGGAAATAATAGCGGTTTTCAAGCGCAAAGCTAACTAGAGATCTCGAAAGAGATGCATTCTTTGTTACTTCGTACGGTGCCTTTAGCTATGTATAGAAATCCCTGATCCTGATTTATCATCCGAAACATCGAATCCGGATATTTTCCTCGCTTTTCTCCATATAACTTATTTAACAGTTTTCAAATTGTAAATTAACAGCGTATCCGGATCCGAGAAGCGAGCAGTGGATCTAGCGGATCCACTAGATCCACTAGATAGTCTAGTGGATCGAGTAGTGCATCCGGATCCCATGATTCAGATAATCTGATAGATTTGTTCCGCATTTCCGGATGTCAATTTCTTCGGTAGTTCACTAGTTCATTCACTAGTTATTATTGACCTTAAAGTAGACAGTCCAATCAAAGCTTGTATTTAAGCAATATTGTTAGAGATTGGCAAGTTATTATATCTAAAATGTTTACGTAGTAAGCTTTAGACTTATTAAGAAGTGCAAAAAGCTTTAGAGTCAAATTCATGTTCACCGAATATAGAGATAATTAAGTTAAGAGATAATTTTGGGAGAGTATGATTGTTTCCGTAAGTAAGCGCTTAATCTTGTCACAACAATGAGGTGCGTAGGTTTAGTCACGCCACATGTTTTAGTTTATCTTGTTTGTGAAGCCGTATAAAAGCCAGAAATGTGCTTCATCGAAAAAGAATATATTTTCCGCAGAACATGAATAGGTATCCAACTGCTCAAGAGTATAGTTCGCAAAATTTCGAGTCATACGATGATTATTTGGCTTTGAATCACATGATTTGAAATTCATAAGCCTTCAGATGAAAATCTGCATGCACGATTCTCCACGTAGTCGTTTGTGAAAGGCCGAGTTCTGAAAAAGAAGAAGTGCGGATTACCCGGGCAGTTAATGTTGACTTATCTACAACTGAGCCGGTTTGAACATTCGAATTAAACGGTAACAAGACTTTTAGGTTGGTCGATTATATTGACCGTAAACTTTTCGCAACGCCCTTTATGTTCGGCTAACGAAATATACATTTTGATAGTAGATGCGAATAATTTCTAAGCGTTTTCATTCGTTTTCAATATTTGATATTTACTTTCAAAAGCAATTCTGACATTCTAAAATTCTGACGTGCTAATTGGAAAATCCTATTCTTATCATTAGCCAAAGCCAAGGAATTTGTACGAAACGATTTTTCGTATTTGTTATAATTACGCAGATATTTTATTAAAAAAAAAAATAACGACTTTCATTTTCCTTCCAATATTCCCCGAACTTTTCGAAATCTCAATCAATTTCCTCGACGCAACCTTATGTTATTCGGAGACTGTAACCTTATATATCCAAAAAGTCACAATTTGTTAAATTAGCCGACTGTGCATTTAACGTTGTGGTTATTACGTTGCGTATCCTACAGGGACTTCATCTGGGTCTATTACTTTTATACTTATACACCCTTCCTTTCCTGAACAATTTAAAGGAAGTGCCGCGCAACCTGAAATTATATTGAAGTATACAGCATTTATTCGCTCCGCAGTATGCATAATGAATTTAGCTTCTAAAATGGAACATCCTAGTTTTTAGATGCCGCTCTGCAATTCACGTCAGCTTTGATCGATATTCCCCATCCTAACAGAATTAAAGTAATCAGACGTCTTATACGTCAGAAATATGACTCAAATTTCATTCAGTCTGCCAAAAAAAGCTGTAGTGATCGGTATTCTGTGTATACCTACTTGAGAACTTGTAACTTGGTAACACTCTTGACACAAAGCGTTTAGCACCAGAATAACACATTACGCCTATATTCACTTAACAGTCGATAACATGCCGTGGTCTTAATTACAAGGCAGCATCTCGAGATTTTACCGTACTAGAATTGCTCGTATTAAATTCGGGAAGCGCCTACATCCAGCACATCGGGTTGTGTATAACAGTCTACATAAAGTATTATGCCATATCTTTTGCGGTTAATCTCCGTTGGTTATCAACAAGTTTCCCTATTAAACTTGTTAATATCATCATCAAATTAAAAAATCAAATTTGACCTTACAGTAACCGTCCTTAGAAAAATGAAAGTAAACGTCTGAGGTCGACTGTTTCACGAAATTAGCAGAGGCTAGACAGCCTCGTCTCGAGACGAATAAATACGCGCCCGTCCAGTCTCTAATTTCGTGAAGCGCGCGGAAAGGCCCCGGGATGTGAAATATGTATCGCTGTTAATACCTGAAGTTTTACAAAGTTGGTATCAATGTTTAACGTTGTAACTAGTTCTAACATTGAGGCTAAAGAAATTTATTTGATCGAGCAATTCTTAGAGTATTCGACAGTATATTGGTATCTTCGTTGAGTCAAAACAGTCATGCTTATGCTTATAAAAAACATTCAAAACAGTCTATCTGAGATAGACTGTTTTGAATGTTTTTTATAAGCATAACTTTAATAAATTCACAATAAGTCTTCCTGCTCGATTCGGGTGTATTTTTAACTTTCACAGTTACTTACGCTATGTTTTCATCCCAAAAGCTAAACAACTTTATTAATTTACACAATTTTTGTATTCGATTATCTTTGCTATCCTACACCATTCGGGACGCGTTATATAAACTCCAAAATAAAAATTCCAAGCTTTTACACCATCACCAAGGTAAGAAATTTTCAATCAAACGTTTCTCGTAATCGGAAATACGATGCTTCGGTGAGACATCCGGAGTCTATAAATACACAGACGACTTTCACTGATGACATATAACTGATCGTAAAATAGCGAACTCTGTTTAGACGACGCGACACATGATATAGAACTTTATTTTATTTAAGATCGAATTTAGAGAAATACGATCGAGTCCGACGAGAACGCGTAAGGAATGCAAGCAAGAACATCGTCGCAAACGATAAATTGCTAATGGAATTTTTAAGCCTGCTGGCGATGAAAGATCTAAATTGTGTTTACGATTATTCGCGGATAAAATATGGCACGGCAATCGTAACTCAAACACAACGCGGCGGTAATAAAAATTAAAAATGAAATTCTTACCGGTTTTCTTAGTACGATTTTTCAATTCTCGTGTGGAATCGAAGTAAGTCATGAGTTATGCTATATTTATTAAATTCTTAAACAATGAAATCATCACGTAAGATATTATTCAATTTTCGAATACTTATTGCTGAATTCAGGAAATCTCAGGATATAGCTAAAAACGACAATATAGGGCGTGAATCATTTCATTTATTAGGTTTGATTGTGGGCATGGTTATGTTGCTTTTTAAGCACAAGATTCTATACATATATTACGTTATCTTAGCGGTAATGTTAGTATAGAAAAGAGGTGACGTGACGTTATCTAAAACAAAAAATTATTTTTGCCTATATTCTTTTCCTTTTTCCTAAAAACTGAGCCGGCAGTAATCACAAAAGGCAAATTGCACACGATATGCGTTGATGGTATCGCTTTCAGCTTGTTTGGTGTATTCTGTACTAACAATTTTCAATCATGTATTATTGCTGTCGGCTTTATTTAATTAATGCTAATTATTAAACAATTATGGGTAAATGATGGCATTAACATGTTTAAAGTTCAAGTTTAAAGAATCTTTGAGTGTAGTAGTTTATTCGATTTCAGATAACATTTATGGTGGAGATTTTAATATTAGTTTATTAAAAATTGGTAGCGCTGCTACTCTGTAGCTTAATTAATTAATTTTCTCTTTGAACACATGTATCAACTAGACGTGTTTGACAAAAACCATTATCTCTCTACTAGATGTAGCATTAACCACCAATTTATACGATACAGTAGGTACAAGCTTCTTAACATGTTTTTGTTTCGATCACAACGCGGTTGTATAGCCTACTAATCATACCCTTGAAAAGCCCCAATCTAAATATTTTGCTTATGGGAATCTAAATAGTATTAACCTACCTGTTCGACTTTGATTTATATTGCCTACCGTTATTCTCCTTCTCGTACTGAATTTATATCTAAACGATTTGCTCGATGACTTGAACTTGATGAACGATGACTTACAAGATTACTCAACTCGTTAAAACGAAAAAAAGCTTAATTCGACAACTTTTTCAAATAAAATCTCCAAAGGTGTCCAAGGAAAATGCAAGTAACAATTATCTTCTTAGCCCTTTTTCACTTTGAGTGGTGATTTGCAGGACGATTTAGTTGACCAGAAATCTAGTTTTTCTTTTGGCTTTGTGGATTGCGTACAACTAAAACTACCTTAACTATATTGTTGAATACTTACAATTACTTTTCCTATGGAAATCTGTGATCATTTATCCATAAACAACCATCCAACTTTAAGAATCTTCATCTAATAACGAATTTACTCGCTTGCTTTAAAGTGTTAACATAAAGTAATTAGCATAAATATTAATAATCAAGTTAGGTATTCGTTTTGTTCCAGCTACATCTAGTCTTATTTGAAAGTGTTTTAAGTGCTCACAGACTTCAGCATACTACCAGGTTTTCCTTCTCCTTTGGTGTTTCTCGTTCATTCTAGAAAAATTGTTAATTCGTTTTCTTCAATACCGCTAGGGCTATAAATTGCAGCGGTATTGCGCTATTAATTCTGGTCGAAAATTTACCAAATGTAGTTTTTGTGTGTAGTGTTTTCAAAGATTTGGCCAGAAGCTGTAACCACTTCCGTGTATCAGTAACTGTATCTCCAAAGTTATCAGAAACATGGAACAAAAATATTGAAGAACTTGCCCCAATTTTAATTCCACAAATTCATCAAATGAATAAGAAGTTGTTGACACATCTGCTACAGAAGCTTGAAGTAGGCCACCTCGTTAAAAACTGGTTTGCAGCGTTTTACAGAGAGGAACTGTGCCAGCAAAATGTCGAGTACTAAGTTGACCGTTGATAGTTTTAAATCTTGTACTGACATACTGAAAACGACACAGTTGCCAACAAAATGTAAATAATCAGTAATGGAAGGACTAAACCATCGAGCTATCAACCTAGCAAAACCGTTGTTTATGGAAAAGCGCGTAAAATCAATAATTAATCGGAAGTAGCAGTCTGATTCCAAGCAACAAAAGACCGATTTAAATAAAGCAACGTGCAGTAACAATGGTATGTTTCAAAAAGAATATTAGCTGGCTCTGTCTAGCTGCTTCTAATCTTATCATAAATTTTTCTGACGAGACCAGTAATATCTCAGGTCAACCTTCACTTGTTGAGAAACAACTATTTCTTATAACTGTAATTACTAAAACATTAATCTTTGTGCATTTGTCTTACTTAGAGTTCGTTAAAATAACGATAGCTTGCGTAAACTATAATGAAGGACTTTTCTGGTTTGAAGAGGGTGCGCTGTAAGGACCATACTGTTATTCCTGTACATCAAAGTGAGCTTAAAATAGGAGATCTCTTACATAAACATGAATAATGAACGGAAATTGGAAAGAGAATACATAAAAAATAGGGCACAACAAAAAGAATAACGTTAATTAATGTTAAGGTTTCCTCGTTGAAGCTTCTCCCATTGAAGAATAAAAAAACAAATAAATCTACTTCTGAACCACACGGTTTTGGATACTCCCTTTATTAAAATCACTTGTTCTTGGGAGAATTTTTCCGTGCGCTTCTCAATTAATTTTCTTTTTTTACTTCGTTGCTTTGGAGTATTTTTCTCTTAATGATTTGTTGGTGCTACTCCAATCTCAAATACTAGTACCAGAATCCATTAAATTGGTTACGAGTCCGCTCTTTGTACAAGGTATATTATATCGAAACTGGTAAAATATTAATATTTATAATAATATACACTGGTTCCAATTAAAAATGCACCATCAAAAAATTTTTGCAAAATAATATTTGTTAATATCACAAATGCTTATAGCATTTATGAACATGTAAACGAAAGAAAATTCAACAAAAGGAAAGCAGATATGGTTCGCTTAGCACGCCTGAAATAGTCGCGTAGCTACGGAACTTCGTATACATTATTCGTCTGTAATGATGTTCGACGACTGATAGCGTTTCACCACTGCTACGCTAAAAATATTAACAACTGAAACCGCTTCTGTGTAGCCCAATAATCCGGCCACGTTCGAGAGGGATTAATTGTAAAGGCAGACGTTCTCATCTGCGCAGCGTAACTGGAACTTTTGGTTCTTGTAAACGTTAGAAAGCAAACCAGACCAATGTAACATGATAAACAATCGTTAAAGTTGACCTTCGGTAAAATGTTAACGAAATACTCTAAGGATATAGGGGTTTTGCACTTTTAATTGCAGCCAATGTATGCTTTCTTCCTGTATATGCTAGTCACTAAAAAATTGCACTGGATTTACATACACGAAGCGCATTAGTTAAAATACTCTTCGATGAAAATCTTTGTTAATATGTATTTATTCCATCGAAACATATACCACCTCTTACTACCGTGTGTTTCATTTGAAGTTCCCGACGGATGTTATACTTTGATGTTTCTGTGGCAAGGCATCAAAGCGCTTCAAATCTAAAACGCTAGGTGAATTTCCTATTATAAGTATTTATGGAATATGTAGGGATAGGAAAATTTTACTTTGACCTGGTACCATCTGCATGCTTACACACATAGTTCAAGAGTTCGTATACGTATGGCGGACATAGGTAAAATGCTAAAAAATATTTTAAAATAAAGCCTGCAAAACTCTCCGTAATCAATTTCAGCAACATACCGAATAAATATGTTTTTGACGCGAAAATACGGTCTTGCTTGCAGGCTTTGCGGGCGAGATACTACGTATCTCGTAGTAAAATAAAAGAGTTATAATTTATTACAGTTTTTAAATTGCGTTATTTGGTAGCATCAGTGTTCAGTTTATTTGTTGTTTTTTCATATGTACGGTCCAAGATAACACCGCTTATGTCCTCACTTTATACGTAAATTTGTAAATTATATGAATTCTTGTTCCGGGCTGTATGGAAAACCTAGTAATTCGTATTTAGAAATAATTGCAACAAGGGATTCGATCGATTATGGGCAAATAATTTATTTTGCAACCGTCTTGGTTGTTCGTGCTTGTTCAAATGTGATAATAACTTATCTACCGTAGCATACGCAGAAACTTTATAGAAACCGGACGGTAATTAGCTATATTTAACTTTGAACTTTTTTAGTGTAATGGTATCATATGTACAATCTTAAGTTTCTTTGGATATTCTCATACTTCAACAAAAATTTCAAAGGTTTAATCGCGGCTTCTGAAATTCTCTTGATCACGGTGCATCATGATTTTCTATTTAATTTTTTAAGAAGATTTCTGACTTTGTGTTTATTTGCAAGCATGGCACACACACTTTGGAAGATTTTAATATTCTTAAAACTTACTTGATCGTTCCTGGATAATTTATTAATTTCTCTTCGTTTATTTATTTAAGGTTTATATCTTCACAATTTTTTGTTTTGCCTGACAATTTCTTCATAATATTTCATAAAGTTTTTAAATTGGGCAAATTTTATGAATGAAATAGTTCCATTTATCATTTCGTATCAGTTGAACATTTTGTTGTATGGAAAATTGGGAGTTTGTAGCTTCGCTAAATTGCCTTACCTAAGACGAAACTGAATCATGACTCTTCCATATTTGTAAATTATGGCAACGTAGGCAAAGCAATGGAACGTAAAAAGCTCAGTCAAATATGTAAGCGCAAACACGAAATCTAAAACAATTAAATTGAGGAAGTTGTCCAGTAGTAGCAAATACAAATGTTTAATTAATTCGTTATGGGAACTAAGAACGAATAGATTCTAATGAATGCGATATAGTTCATGCGAGCGCCAAGTAATTCAAATATGAGCTTTGAATAGAAGAGTACTTTAGCATTTTTTAGGAAGTTTTTTAAAATCACGGGAGATACTGCGAGAGTCGTTCAATAAATTCTTGGAAAAAGACACACCTCCCCAACTTCTTTTAAGACCTTCAAAAAGTAAAATATCCGAAAGTTCTAAAAATAGGCATCCGTTTGGACGATAACTTTCACGTTCGTTCCTCAACCGTCGTTCGCTGAGCCATCTTTTCAAGTTTTGAAATAAAGAGAAGTCACTGGGGGCCAAATCCGATGAATACGGTGAATGTTGTACCAATTTGCACCTTAATTTCATAATTTCGATAATTGAAACTACCGGGTTGATGGAGGAGAATCTTTCCCTTTTTCGAGTAAGAACGTCCTTTCTTGATTTCTTCACTCGACCGGCCCAATAACAACGCATAATACTTTCTGGTTATTGTTTGTCGTTTTTCTAAGTAATCAAAGTAGATGAATCTGTGAGCATCCCAAACGAACGAAGCTATCACTTTGCCGGGCGATTTCACTGTCATAACTTTCTTCGGAGGCTGCTCGCATTCAAAAACCCACTGCTTCGACTGTTCCCTTCGTCGTAGTGCATCCATTCTACCTATCGAAGGAGAAACTCCTCAGGATTGCCAAAAGAACTACAAAACAAACTCAGTCGAGTCGATCAGGCGTTTCTTCACCACTGAGAGCAAATTTTTCGTGCAAAATTGAAAACACTGTACCTTGCAATATGCCTGTGGCTTCAACTATTTAGACCACTTTCATCGTCAGTCGAAACCATATCGTGAATTTAGATTTTGTCAGTTCCGTTGGATGTCCAGAACGACCTTCATCTTTTAGGCATGCCCTGCCAGGTTTAAACTTAATTACTTAATTGTAAGCAGTTGCTAACACGACAGCATCCAACTCGGCTTTGATCCCTTTTAAATATAAATGTTTAGACACCGCTCGAATCTCATATTTTTTCATTTTTCCGTATAAACAACATTTTTTTGCTTAAATCGACAACAAAAATGAAATCGTATGATGGATATAGCTGCATCTTTGACAGCTGTCTTGTATCCAACGATTTTTACTACAAATAGACCAGTTTCGATACTACGAGAGTCGTTTGCTTCTTGAACCACCCTCGTATAACAACAATATAAACTATTCCATGATAGTAAATTACAATTAGGCGAACATAATTGACAATTTCACAAACAATCCATAATTTATAGCCAAGTAGCAATTAGGCCCCCTTGATTTTGTTTGTTATAAATCCCCATTCAAATAATTACCAATACGATAAGTCCAATAAAGCCCATCCATCTAATGGATTGCTTCTGTTTATGAACATGTTGTAGGGGAACTATTAACTTATCCCCATCGAGAGGTATTGCCAATCGTCTTGAGGAAATTAGCAATAACAAGGAATTAATTCAAGTGGTATAGAGCAGAACTTGAGAATGAAAGATCGACTCGCAATGTATTACATTTGTTTAGTTGAAGTGAAAGAAAAAATTGTAAAAATGTTTTAAAGTGTACCATGTTTCAAAAAAAGGAACACAGGATCGAATTTATTTTATAATTGATATTAACTAGCGGTAAAAACAATTAAAAACAATGATGGAAATGCGATAATGAGAAAGAAAAAGTTAACACTCTATTCACTTCCTAATTTTATAAATATGTTCTAATTATACACATTTGAAAATAACCACAACAAATAAAGCAATTGAATACAAACAAGACAAACATTTGCCGGATATACATATTACTGTACACGATATAACTCAAAGCAAACAACCTTGCACTTTTAGTTTCTTTCTAATTGTAAGTGGCAAGATCAGTTGGAATTTTTTTTGAATTTAATCAATTCATTAGCACTATTTCTACGTGGAATCTTTTTAGTTTAAATGCAATAGAAAATAAATGGAATAGTTTAAAATTCAGGTGATTACATAAAAGTAATACTTTGGTGACGGCACAAAATAATAAACAAAATGGTTAAAAATAAAAAAAAAATGAGAATAACATAATAATACATAGTAACATTAATGTTACTATGAATTTAAAGGTTGTTGACATACTGTAAGTGTCTTTAATTATGTTTGTTAAAAATACCTTTATGCCTATAAGAGTGAAAAAAGAGGGTTATTTATGAGTTAGTGATATGATTTATTGAAATTCATAGAAAATTGCCTTTTAATGATGGAACTCCTTACAACACGTTGACAAAACTACTTACAGGCTACTAGATTTCTTGAAAATCGATTTATCAACACTGTATAAAAAATGAATTGAATAGATCGCTTTCATTGACTTCATTTTATTAAAGCAAACTAAAAATGACATTATTAGACAATCATTTTATTACAATAATGAACTATATTTATCTAATTGAAACCTGTTTATCGATACGTTTATCAACTTACTCTATGTGAGGCAAAACAAACTTTGTTTTCATTAGACTTTAACAAATGTATTCTTTATATCAATAAATCCGTTTGTTGTACATAGTACACGAAAGTATGTGTGCATTGTTATAATAAACAGCCGTTTATTGAAATGATGAACTCGTTTGATGGACCAATTAAAAAATTGTTGAATTTTCAATCAGCGTTCAATTTGAATAAAAAGCTGAGAACTTTCAGTAGCCGTTTCTGCGGGCAGGCAATATTAAGTAGCAGACGAGGTCAAAGTAAAATTTCAAACAACATGGAATTTTACAAAGAGGCGACGGACATTTGCAGTTATAGGCCTATGTTCTAATTTTCAAAAATTTGCGCATGTTCACACGTTATTTAAACAATTTAAATAATTAATAATTTAAATTTATATCAAAATCTCAGTCTTGTTTCATGAATTTAAAATCAACTTAATATACAACAAATATGATATAAGGGCCCGATATAGACAATGGATAAACTCTTATTTAGACGAACAAAGCTAATTATTTCATTATTTCAGTTAATTGTTATGGCCACAATGCGTAGTGATGTCCGACGGGGTGTGCCACAGGGAGCTGTTTCAGGTCTACTTTTAATTACATTATTTTTGTCGACTCTCGGGGAAACCAGTAGGCAACACGAACCTTTTCTTATAAGACGAATAGAGATGCAAGTTTGTCTAGTCGCTGCTAAAATGTTATGATTTCACTCGCTTTTGTTCTCTTTATTTATAAGTGTTCTCCTGAAAGGAATTGTAACACCTTGCTGATGATATGATAGCCATGAACTCAAGCAAATCTGAAACGCATCTAAAACAAAAACTGGGCTGTTACAATTACTGCGTTAAGGTGGGTGGTGCACAGATCTGACTGTATTAACATTGACACATTGACACAACATTGTTTTATGTTGCCCACATCACTTTTGTCTTATGATATGGTCAGTCGCTGTTTGAATTAACAATATTAAATACTTTAAAATTTGAAAAAACCAAAACTTATAACAATAACGTACCGACTGCTCCTTTTCTGCAATGATATGATACACCGTGAAGTACACTATGTTGATGTTGCGTGCCTCTTCTATGTACATTTTAACAACATACTGTTATGTAATAGAGTACTTAAGTAGTTATAGTATATACATACAACTCACAAAGAAAAAAAAAAGCGAGTTGCGCAAGTTATAAATAAATAAACAAAATCTATGTATGTTTAATATGTAAGAAATTGTAACGGATATTAGTTATTTGCGTACCTCTTAATGTTGAACAGCTGGACAGGCAAATTTTTATTAAAATCCTTGCATGCCCAAAATGCTATCTGAAATTAACCTAACATTCGCCGAGAATAGTAGCCCGAACCTACGTAATCTAGTAGGTTTAGAATTTGATGGATACTACACTATGGCTGGAAGAGAAATCGCAGTCGAAAAATTAATAAGAGATAAGTTCCCTCGAGCCACGTTTGCCATTGTTCTTCTCACCAATGAAATCACGTTGTACTTAAACGACCTTAATTCTGTTGATATAAAAGAGCATAAGCTGCTTAAGGAGGTGAAAAAAATGAATTATGTAACATTTGGAAAGATAAAAGATAATACCAGAAATTCTGGATTTTGCTCAAATAATTTCAAATTAATATTTTTTATTCTCTCCTATAAAAACGCATTCCAATTATTTCTAACAATGCATCAATAGCCATCAATACTTAGCGACTTGACTGAGTTCGACGATGAAGGAATGTCGGTTGTACGCAGAAACCAGATGAAAGAAAATAAAGAACACCTTATAGAAGAGGTTATAAATGTGTTTGGTTACAATTGAAGAAACCTTAAATTTTTGTTTGTTCAATGTTTTGCGTAAGCAAAATTATGAAAGTGTATTATTCAAATAGATATAGTAAAATACGTAAGTGTCTGTTTACTTTTAGTGCATCCGGAATAATTGTTGTTTGTCATGTTTAGTGAGCTCTTAAAAAGTTTGAATGCAAACATCTGCACGTGGAAGTGTTTTATGTTATTACCTTGTGTAAGTAGATACCTTTTTGTAACTTATTGCATAAGCAATAGCGATTTTGCTTAAGCTTGTCTCCTCCCTTCGAATTTTGTCTTAACGGCGGCGTCAATGTTAGGAATTAGACAGCCCGTTGAGGATTTTCGCAAGTTTTAAAGCTAATTTAACTATAACGTAATTACTCCAAAATTTTAATGGAAATTACTCTTTAACGACGGCGCAACTTTCTACGATAACGTGAGTTTTCAACACAAAATCGCTCCTACAACGTTGTTGCAATTATCTTCCCAGTATTTCCTTCTTTAGAATCGCTCCGAATCTAATAAATCTTATAATTAACGTGAGCGAACTAACCTAAGGTTATCCGAGCGTGCTAACATACGATTACTAGTTATCTAACAGCGGGAGCGAATTAGAGATTGTACTGCATTAGGTACCTGAATTTTAGTACTTCCGTCTCGTTGAGCACAATTGCTACGTTTTGCAAATTTTGTGTCGTTCACAATGTATCTGCCTATAATGACCTGACCGTGAACGCAACTACTGCAGATGCCACCTTGCAAAATGAATATTTTGAGACGTATTTTTGAAAGGAATCAATCACGAGTTTACTTTAGAGTATTTACTTTAAAATAAATTTTAGAATAACATAGCGTTGACGAATATGTGATAAATAGCTGAAAATACATTTAAATTTAAAATTGAACCAATCAACATGTAAATGTAAACGTTTATGTAAATGTTACATTCTGTGTTGCTACCAACGGTTGACTATATTTTTTTTAAGTTATTGCGTCACTGAATGTTCAAATATTTTTTACTTCTCGAAAATAAAACTTCTTGATAGCACCTGTTTTTAACTAAAATAATGAAGGAAGTTTACTATTAATCCTAGCTCTCTCTTTCTACTTCTTCTAATCTACTGTAAAAATTTTAATTCATAATATCCGCGGTCGCAACCTTTAAGCTGAATTTCTTTTGGAAAACCGTTCTTAAAAAGTTTCTATCTCTATTACCTATTATTCAGCACGGTGTCGATAAAAATTAACATAAAAATAGTCGAAATTACTCACCAAAACGGTCAGAATCAATTAACTTCCGGCGGTTGCGGCAACAGGAGTCGGCGGAGTCAGCGAGCGTGTTGCGCGCGTAAAATTCACATGAAACGGCTGCTCATGCCGGTGTATCTACTGAGCACATCCGCTGCGTAACCAACTTGTGAAGCGCACTGAAAGTTTATCGAAGTCGCGCTAGAAGAGCGAAAGCGTTAACCTACGCTCTCTCGTGTGGCGAGCTTTCGAAGCGCATGCTTTGGAATTTTCGCCGACTCTGGCCTATGTTATTGCCTGTTGATGATGACGACCGTGACGATTTCACATAAATTACGTTCTTGCGCATAATTGAGGAGCTTCAGTATTTACAGTATGGAATAGAACTACCAATGAGGATAAAGGATTAAAATAAGAATGTACGTCTTTGCTGTTGTAGATTTATTTCTTGTGTTTTTCCTACGAAATTTTGTCTTTTCCGCACGTAAATGCTCGTCGAAATAAATTTGACGCTACGTTTTATCGTCATTAAAGAGAAAGGAGACTCACTTGTACAAAAGGATAATCATTCGGGTTGAATTTCAATTTGAGCCATTATTCGCAAAGAAAGGTCGTACCTGATTGCCAAATCTGTCTCCTTCAAATCAAATAGTCGTTGTAATTTAGAAAGGATAATGTTTTGCTAAAATTTTTTCTAACCGATATATGGCATTTTTAGACGTTTTGATATTGCATTAACCCTAACGATTTCTACCGTATTGGCTGGAGAACTGCTGCGATGTGGATATTACTGCTCCCTGGTCTTCGTAAAGCTCTCCCGGTTGTACGAAGACCAGGGGAGCATTTGGTTAGTGAAACACTAGAGACTCTGAATGGCATGGCGGATAAAGACATATATAATGCATATAAATAAAATCAGCTTTTGTACGACTGTAATCCATTGTAGACATTTCTTAAATATTAAAATGTTTCTTAATTTAAATATTAATAATAAATAATTTAAATATTTCTTAAAATATTAATTACGCGACAACAACCGAAAGAAATTTCTACCATGATGCAATTTTTGCAAATACCAAATCGGATAGGCTGCGGGTTTGGTAACAAATCGAATTTTCGAATTGTTAAGGTTAAGTTGTTAAGGTTCGTGGTGTTGATTACCTCGATGATATATGCCGATTTGATGCTTGTTTACCTTCCGATGAATCGGTAGCGAGAGAAGTTTTTGTAATTCCGCAAAATGAATCCCTGTTCCCCAAAACTAGAGACGATTAAGTTTGCCATCTGATGTCTCTAAGGTTGTTGGGATTGTAAACCTTTGTCGCTTGTGGAAGGATATTTTTGAGGTAGACTATACCGCCTGGATAATTTGGTTATCAAGCAGGTCTCACAGCCAGTGTTCAGCTTCTTTGTTTTACTGAGAGCATTAGAAATTCCATCGAACAGCGAGATACAAAAAGGCGCTCGATTTCGTTTGGTTTGATTTTTAAACTTATCAAACTCGGAATGAACGTAATCTTTGTGAAATTGACCGGGAATTACCTTCGTGAGCGTTCGTTTGTTGTTAAGTTAGATGGTGCTATTAGATCGATCCAATCGCTTCCTCGATCGGGCTTCCTGAAGGTTCTCCGTTATACCTATCGCATACGTATACATCATATTTCGAGGAGTCCTGGTGCTGAGATTTACTTTCGCGGATAATATGCCATCGATAGCTGAAAAAAATGTTAAGCAGTCGCCCTCAAATTGCCTTGGACGATATATGAAACCGTATATTTTGCATTATGTGGTCCACCTCGGTGAAGCTCTTGGGCTGTAGGATGCACACTTGAAATGATCAAATGACCAATGTCCGTATCAAGCTGTGTTCCGCAAAAGAACTTTTTAGAGAAGCTGGAAGAGGGTTACAGCTTCCTGCCATCCACAGATGGCAAAGTATGAGTAAGAAGAATTCAGGGCGAAATTCAACAGGACGGAGATGATGTACGGGATGAAGATGGAGATAACACATTGACAACCTACCATCAAAAAGAAACAAGACAGAAGAATAACGGGCTTAAAGGCAACAAGTCTAGTCTTAGTTTGAGATAGAAGGAGCCAAATCGTCTCTAAGTTTGCCCATTATCTCATGTCTAGCTAAAGCAGATCCCTTGTTACAACTATAAGAGTGACTGTGTTTAACCGCTTAATTGGCGGCGCTGTTACATAAATAGAATTGGTGCCTTCAGGATAAAACAATGCAAACAAAACAAAATACTCGGCACTGAAATCGGTCGGTGACTGCTCGGTAAACGAATGGTGTCGCGTTAATATTGGTCCGTGTCCTAATTGTCGTCCGCACCATCGTCCAATTCACCTTCCACGATTATGTATACCTTCAAATTATCGCTTTAAATTCCGTACGTCTCATTGATGAATACGTAAAAGCGTCGTATATACGTCATACATTTGATTTAGGAATTTTATTTACCTATACAGTCCCGGATCGAATTCATGTATGTATGTGTAACATTTACATAACTTCCCCAGATCTATTTTCGTCGATAAAACATTTACGCGACACGTAAATTTGGAAGAAGAAACCGATTAAAACGTTTTAAATAAAATAACCTCCGCGTAAATCTTCCACACCTGGCGAGCTTAGCAGACAAGAATCCCGAAAAAAAAAGACGAAACTTAAAAATATACACTGGCTTCGGAAATTAAAACAACTCACGAGAAAATACGCAACAAGAGTAAAATACCGTGATGAACGTGAAATGTGTATAAAGTTGTCATCATAAAACCGCTTAATACGCAACGAGAGGATTTATAGTGTTTTTCCCAAAAATGCTGTTGAGTATATAAATGTGTTGGACTATTCGAATAATTTTCGTCACTTTCTATTAACTTTATCGTCAACAAATAACAACTGGTTGCGAAGTTAAATAACATCGATAGCGACAAAAACAAGAAATTACATAAACGCTATGAAAAATTCAAGCAAGGTTTGCCTAACAAAACGGTCTTAAGATTTATCTTAAAAATAAATATTCTAAAAATGCTGCTACTCATGCTATCAATGAAAACACTGCCACGGCAAAGGTAACGTGAAAGGAGAGTACGCTAATCATCAAGGGTATCTCTACCCACGTCGAACGACGGCGGGCGACAGACATGTATATCTTTTAGCACTAAATATCGCTAATAAATATACCGGGCTCATCATTTATGAACGAAGACGATATAAGAAAAGATAGGCTCAGAACCACGATGCTGACGCCGAGTAAGCAGAAACATTTCCGTTGGCTAGTGTTCTCTTTCCTCACATTGCTTTCGCCATGAGTGATCCCGCTAATACCATAAGTAGCTCTATTAGTAGTGGCACTTTAGGTTATTATTTCTTGGCGTTCTTTGATGTTTTATTATCACCATTCCTCGTCTTTCTCCAAAGAGTTTTGTAGTTTACAAGCAATATAAGGGAAACTTTTTTGAAGCACGTTAGTCCGTTAGTCCGGCGGTTGTAACTCTTTAGAACGCTTACTATAGTTATTTTCTATCCGACTACGTCAGAACTTCTTCGAAAAATTATACAAGGCGTTTCGTGTAGAAATGGAAATATTTTAAGGACATGTCTAGATAACCAAATTAAACAAAATAAAATATTTAGATCCGGTTTTTATTTGTTTTAGAAGATAACCGTTCCTCTTTTTAATAAGCTAGCTACCATGAAACGTTGGAGACAAATTAGCGATCCGCGACGATGAAGAGAAATGATCGTTCGAGATTAGAATTTGACGTTATCATCCATAATCTTCATCTTGCTTAGACTTATCATCGCCCTTTTGTTTTATTTTTTTAAGAAGGAATTATGTTTGTTACAACATTCTTGCCTGTCTAATTTCCATTTCGCTAAATATAACTTCTTAGTGGGTGTATAAATACTTTTATGTCTTAAGTTCACTCTCATTGAATTATTATATGAGCTCGTCAGATTTCTTAAATGCAGCCTTCTTTCAGGCAGGCGAAGTTGGTCTCTGTTTAAAGCATATTTAAAAACGGTACATTAATGCCCGATTAATAATGAATTTATTGTATCTGTTAAAGACTTAACATTCTACTTTGTTTTATTTTATTTTAAAAATTTAACCATCTTTATTTATTTGCAAAAATAATATTTTATTTGTCTATTTTATGATAAATTGAATGTTTCGTTTATTTTGCTTTGTATAAATCCATATAAATCGTATTCAGCATCATTTAAACTTAAATATATTTTGTATATCCACGTGCTATGTTTAATTTTAAGAGCAACTGATTAAGCGACTAAGCACATAAGAATTACATCTAAGTAACTGGTCCCTTCGCCTTACAAGAAAGATACACCAAAGCAGACGACTGGTGGTATTATTCTTCAAACTAGTAGAACGTAACAGTATCTATTTCCGATTAAATTCCTGAACGTTAAAGTTATATATCACTGTGAAAGCGTAGTTATAGTATGTCACGTTTTTATTGGAAAAATTGACTGATTTTACAGATTTCTATAAATAACTCGGAAACGAGTAAATTTAAATGTAAGTAGTAGTAAATAGTTGATGCCACAAGATTTCGACACGAACCTCGAGATAAATAATTTTCATTATTTCAACAGGGCCGCGGAGTACCATACTTACAAAATAAATATAGCATAATTATTATTTCTTTGATTGTTTTATTAAAGTAACAATCGAATTGACAACATTTTAACAAAGTTGCTTTTTATTAAACTGGGACCAATCTAAGTTTCAAAACTATTTTATTGTATCACTACGTCATGCCGTGTCTTCATCAAGTGGATGAATAATAAGATTAACATATTCTAAATGCCTACATGTTCGTAGATATAAAGAAAGTAGACGGATGTTATACATAGCGTGGCGAAACTATATCGCAGCGGTGCAATAAAACATTTTTTGAAACTTAAACCTTCAGTTTTAGAGTTTCAGCAAGTATCTCCCGATTCTATTAATTACATGAATGTTACCCTTTCATATTTGAAATCAAACAAATAAAACATTAATAAACGTATACTTTATATCGATAAATTCATTTATTGTATAAACGAAAATACGTGCTTATTAATATATGTAATAAACAGGCACTTATTCAAATAATAAAAGTTTAATAAAGAAGGTACATCAATGAACTGTTTTATTTATGTGTATATTTCTGCGCCTTTTCCGTCCAGTGTATGAATACAAAGATAACTAAATAAAATTCATCTTAATTCGGAGCAGGTACTTGTTGTTCAACTTAAACACCGAGCGACGTTTCAATAAAACATCCCACCTTTTTAAAATTTAAACTCTTTACATAAACAATATTGCCGTAATACTCATGTAATTATTAGATATGTTTGCATTACATCAAACGATGGGCACTGTCATAATATTGTTTATATAAATGATGTAAGCGTGAAAAATATGAGAAGTTTTACGGAAACATCGCCGAATTTTTAAATTAAACAATATATATCTGCTTCGAATAACATGAAAATTTATATAATTATTAATCAAACGGGAATTGCAAATATCTAAGGGAATATAAAAATCGTTAATGGGACGTTGCTTTGTTCCAGCTTTTAAGGTGTATACAATAAGGTGTATACAAAAACTCATTTTAACGCGATTAAGAGCCATTATTACTCCATGAACGTGTTCTGCGATAGAACACGTAAGACAAAATTAGAAAACTAATACCTGTCGGCATTCTCGGTCGGCAAAACTAGCTGCTTGTAAATGATAGTTCTTCTAGAGAATGAAGGTGAAATGAAAGGTACGATGTATATTCGAAACAACTGTCCCGGATTAATCAATTAATGTAACGTAATGTAATGTTTATTTGTCGTTAGTTAAAAAAAAAAACAAAGACATCGTCACGTTATAGATGGTAGAATCTAAGTTAAATAATAATAAAAAAACAAAATAAACTCGGCCACACACTTTGAGATCATGTGGAGGCCTGTTATAATATTGTATGGCTCCATAATGAGGACTCCCCTCAAACAGAGTTGTCCTAGGCACGTTCAAATTACACGAGCCAGAAGTGGCCATTACATTATATATATCTCCATTAAAGATAAATTTTCGCGATAAAGACAAATTTTTCATTGAGAAATTTTTATTTTATTTTAAGTTAAATAATAACTGATTTCCTTAAACGATTGACAGCAAATTTGACATTGTTCTATTACAGAACAGTTCCTACATAAATAAAATTAAAAGCATCTTGAAAAATATTAATTTAGGTTTAATATTAATAATAAAAAAGAAAATCAATATTTTATTAGTATTTATTATTTGATAATAATAACTAAATCATAATTTAACATTAATTAAATAGGTCTGCAGGTATCAACGCTAACGTATATACATTTAACACCGTCCTTTCATAAAGAGGCATGGATTGCTATTCTAGCTGCTAATTTTAAATGTTATTTTACAATAACAATAGCACTTAGTAATTACTACACCAAATTTACGGGTTTACCCACCCCCACGCGATGTTAATACTCGCTTCGTCCAGTCGGCCGTCTGTTTGTGAGTACATATGTATATATATGCTTACTACAGACCTGGCGCACCACCCAAAAATTGCAACCCTAGTTACTCTGGTGTAGTTGCAGGAACAACATGCCCCGCATTGATTATGATTGTATTGTTCTATCATATCGAAATGCACTGCATAGTATCATGTTACGTGCAAATGAATGCTTCCAAGCGCGGTGTAATACACAGCATACCATGCAACTAACATAACAGAGAAATTAAAGACAGAATAGATGCAATAGGTGCTTATACGTATAGCGCAATTACCATTTAATTGCATATTGTTGTTCTCAAAATATTGTCAAATTAAGGAGTAATTGTACGGTTAGAAAGGTATTCTATGCAGGGTGATATTGGAAAAATACAATGCATAATACCATAAAATAATTTTAAAAAATTGTCTTATACACCAGTGTCCATAAGTTTTTTCAAGATGCACAATATTCAAAGTGATTTTTTTTTGTTTTAGTAAATTAGTTTCTCTGGATTTCAGCAATGCATTTTTTCAAAAAGGAATCGATGGAGTGAGTCCGTCAATCAATTAGACAGTCGAAATGGACCGATTAAGTAATTGCGGATTATAACTGTCCACACATTAACATAAATCCTATACTGGCGACTCCGTATTAGATTTATGACAGTTTCCATCTTCCTAATTGTGCATATTGTACAGATTCAAAGCACCATCGCGACTAAAACCTACTTTATCGGTAAACAAGATTAATGATAAAGAAGTTGCGCCTGATTTTGCGATCACTCGGAATATTATGTACGGGACAAATAATCCTGTTTAATAGGTGATGAATTTTTTTAAAATGAAACGGTGAAGAATCTGTTCTTCAAGGACTTTTTCTTGCGCTTATCTTCGGATTATTTTCTACTATTTGTAAAACAGCTTCTTTCTTTCTAACAGCGCGATGATTTCTTGTAACCCTACCATTAACTTTTGCTTTTTTGAAACAATCACTTTCTCCCAGGCGATTGTGCATGCTAATAAATGTTTTAACATTAAGAACATGCCATAATTGAGATCGCTCTCGATAGATACGTTGGGCTTGGGAGGAGTTTAATAAAGTTTTGCCATAACACATATCCATATCCCTGTAGTCTTTACAATCACAAACAAACAAAATTTTCAGGGGAACCGTTAAGATCCTGGATTTTGAAAACAAATAGCTTATGGAGCTTATTTTATGGTCGTCTATCGCATGGTACAATTCCACATAATTCGCTGTTTTCTATGTAGCTTATAGGTAGGGTAATATCCAAGTTCATGCAGAAAGAATACTTGTTTGGTTTCCAATCTGAACAAATATCATGTTGTTTCAAACAAATAATTTTGTTTACTTGTTTCAAAGACCAGTAATTTTGCAAACACGATGGGAGAGTCTTTAAAATATTTTTTCACCGCTGAGAACAATGCTCCAGGGTGTTACAGAGGAAACATACTCCATGATTCCAATATTCAACCGAAAATATTCGGAACCGTAATACTGATTGGCAATATGTATTATGTTAATTATAAGAAGGTCATGCGTCATCAGTTGTAAAACGTATTCAAGATCTAATATAAATTTGTTGTTCTTTTCTTTACGACCTAGGCATCTAGGCCATTAGCCACGGCAATACAATTAATTATGTATAATAAATACCTAAAAATTTAATGACATCAGAAGAAAAGATTGAAGGACACAAATAAGATACACTGGGACATAACGGGATCCATCGTGACGATTTGGTAAACATACAATACTAAACCACGGATAACGGGGTTAACATATACCAGGAATAAAGCAATAAAGGGTCAACAGTTACTACGACCTAAGACATATTTCTTTCAAAATGCCTACAATATATCCAGCTTTGCTATTTGAAGATAATAAACAACATATGTCCATAGGAAACGTGTTGTCTATTGGTTGGACACTTCACATAAATGTTTTGTTAAAACGTTATGTCTAAATTAAAATTAATTTATTTTTCAAATAACACTAGCTTCAAATAACTTTCTAGCACCTGACTGAACTATTACAAATTGCTTTTTATTTTCGTATTTATCTAGCAAAAGGTCTACCACAACTCCTGTTAATTTTGACCACGACTTTTCATTTAGATTTTGCGTATTATTTGAAAGAATTCATTCTTCTGCTCTGTTTTTTAGAAAGTCTCCTAATCCGTGCAATTTAATCTATATTAAACCTTATTACCTCTTAGAATATAGAAAATTGCTTCTTTATAAATTTTTGCTGGAATTTATAAAAAAAATTTCTACATTTTCATTTTTTCTTGTGATTTACGATTTTTTAAAGGAGATGGTGATGCTGTTAACATTTCCTTCTTTGATTTCTTCGATAACAATGCACATACCGTGGATCGCAAGATGGCTCCTTTTCATTTTGAGACCAAAATGACGTCCATAAGTTTCATGAGAATCACTGTATTACATAAATAAAATCACATAAATAACGGGTACATACAATACATACAATATTGTGTTGTTAGCTAAGAAAAAAAATTATTCGGCAATGAATATTTATGAATATATATTCTAGGTGAAAATCGAGCGCAATATTTGTAATTGATACAAAAGGAAACTTCCTTTTATTAAAGTGAACATCCTTCCTTTTCTTTCTTTTTTCTTTTTATAGCAAGTAAATTGATGAACGCGCGCAACATGTAACATCGCTTACAATCTCCCGATACTACTCTGTTACCTGCCAGTCTCCCTACCTTACTTCTATCTCATTGTACACATGTTTATTTTAAACTGTTAGCCTAGTTTAGTTTATTATTTTCAAGTGGTTACATTACAAGGAAGTCTATTTTATTCTATTTTAGTCCGGCAGTGTAATTCTAATTCACCGAGTAGACCTGTTGTTACGAAGAATTATATATAAAACAGTGGCAAAATATGTGTTTTACTGTGTCCTCCTCTTCCAACAACAGGCGCTACCGTTTCCTTTGAGCGAGTTACAGCCAGTGAGATTTGCGGTGAGAGCTTCGTCGAGTTCTACAAATTCCATTGCTGTATGTCTATTGGGCAACATAAATGTCCTCGTATAAGAGGGTAACATGAATTTCGCCAATGTTAAAAGATATACCAAGTAAGGGTCTTGGAGTTAGCGAATGTGCTTACTTCCGATTATAGTAAGGGCATTATCATTTCGCAGTCATCAATGCCAACGCGTCTTGGTGTTTAGATTAGGGTAATCCCAGTTCTAAAATTCGCCACTTTCACGCCTACGTTTCACGAAGTTTACAGAGACTGGACAGTTTCGTGTTTATTCGTCTTAAAAGAACGGCTTTGGGTTAGCTATTGATTTCGAGAGTCGATAAAATACAGTTCCTGTTAATTTCGTCAAACGCACGTAAAGTGGAAAACTTTAGCCATTCCTATTGAGAATGTTAAGATTGTTTCTGCAGTCGATCACGAATCTGAAGGAAGTCCGTCTCCCTTCGAGCTCCAAAAGGTTTCCCATGCTTATTAATAGGGAGAACAAAAGCGAGTGGAATCATACCTGTTTTGCGGCGACTCGTGTTTTATCGACTCTCGGGGAAACCAGAACCCTTTGTTATGAGACGAATAGACACGAGTTTGTCTATTCACTGCAGAAAAAGGCATGATTTCACTCGCTTTTGTCATCTCTACTTATTATGTAAGGGGAGCGCCTCGGCATCAATTGTGTAGTTTACCTGAAATGAAGTAAACATAAAAAAAAAATTAATAAATGCTAACGTAGAAATTACGTTGCCCACATGTCTCCTATATTTATTATCTATTTTTTACGAATACGAATACTACAGTTGTCTAAAACAAGTAGAGGACCTTGAATACGAAAATATTCAAGGTCCTCTGCTCTTCTGCTCGGTGTAATATAATTTTTTTAATAAATATTTTATTAAGTCCTTTTTTATTCGGCGTGATATTAAATCAAAAAGGCTGTCGAAACAGCGAAAAATTATTGTAAGGCGGCTTCCAAAGGGATACAAAAGAGTAGCGGATAATTAAAAACTCTGTGGAAAATCGTAGCTACAAGGGTACATTTCTCACATTTTTTTTCTACTGTCATTCTAGAAAACCACACTTCAGTGTATTAAAAAATACGATTGCCGCAAAGTTTCATCTTTTTCTCCTATGAACGGCATTTTCATTTTCATTTCATTTCATTTTCAAGAGCAGTACCTATCTATATCCGTAGCAGCAAAAAAAGAGTGAAAACAAACAATTAATCGAAAATGTGGCCAACGTTCTTGGCAGAATGGTACATATATTTCATAAACCTACCGCCGTTAATGTCATCACATTCTCATGTAGTAGTTACTAAGCTATTACATTGTTTAAAATTATCGCGTTCCTGCCGGAGTATGTAATTTTTAAAAGCGTATTGGTGTACGTGTACACGGTACATCAACGTAATTGTAGCAATAATGTTAAACGGCTCGGCCGCTTTTCTGTCTACTATAAATACACGCTAATAATCCATCATTCATCCCGCACTCTTTCGATAAATGTGAAATGTTGACTATAGGTGTGATCTAGAGCTTTATTTCAGGAAGATAAAAAAGTTCAGCTTACCCGTATTGTTAGGTAAATATTTGGAGATCAGAGTATTTTCAAAATTAGACGTACTTTATTTCGAAATTTGAACAAATTTTTTTGCAGTTATGCAAAATAAAGCTTCTTTATAATTAACGCAATTTATACAGAAAAAGAAATAGAAATTTGGGCAACTATACAGCCTCGGTGAAATGTTTTAGGCACCCCTGGAAACAAATAGATTTCCAAGTATTTCCGAGTAATCGTGGCGTTATGCAAGTAGCAATGTCTCGGACAGCAATTGCCCGTATCGAATTTGAACATGGTCACTACCCATTTTTCTAGGTCGGGATTCGTGAAGTCAACGACATATTTTATGGCCATGAAGTGGCCGATTTGAACGATATTTTCTTCAGTTGCTCTTTGCATACAAGCATTATAGGCAAGTTTGTTAGACTTTTAAGTTTCTTTAAAAAATGCTCTTCTGCATGAAAACAATAGAAAAGCTCACACAAATGAAAATTAGGATTGGAGGTTCAGTCAGGAAGTAATAACCGTGAAGATTTTACCTGTGTGGGTTAAACTGACTTTCTGATTACCGTTTTCCTATATTGCCTCAAACGTTAGTCATCGCGATAGCTCCCGGGGATCTCAAACGTCTATTGTTGTCATGTTTGTCACCAGTTGTCAAAGATGTTAAAACTGTTAGTGTCGTAAACAATAAAATTATGTCTGCTTTGTTCTTGCATTAAATTAACCCAACTCCAAAAATAATTTCATGCAACTGGTAGACATTGTTGCTGTTCACATAAAAGATTTTTTGTTTCAAGTTCTTAGAGTATAAAAAAAAATTATTTCTTTTTATCTCAATACATTCGTTATTAAAATTATAAGTGTTCGGTACAGCTTGCTAGCGAGTGTTAGCCAGCAAAGCGTCGATCGGGTATATACAGCAGCGTAGGTAAATTGAAAGTTATATTTTGTTCTTCATGAAATACGTTTTCTATACAACTGCAATAAGAAGTAATTACGATATATTCATCTAAATTGTTCTCTTGTTCTTTGTCGTTATCTTTCTACGTCACATGAAGTAACTAGTGCGAAAGGTGAAAGTATGCAACTAAATACTTATATTTAAAGTATAATCTTTCATTCCAGCTAGTAAAAATGTTATTGGAAATTTCTTTTAATAGCACGTAACCTTTGTTTCTTTGTAAAACCGCGTTAATTTTGTTCAGTATCTTTTCGCCAATCGATCCCTAAATTATGCTTCTAAGCGTTGAAGGGATTCGGTTAATTTTAAATTTTTGTTTTCTAGAAACTTGACCGTTTTTGTTACACTTAAGAAATATTTATTATTATTAACAAAATGTAATTGCTCGATTAAATCTTCTTTTGCAATTAATGCTTGAACCGCCGTAACACTGAAAGCATCTAGTTTTAACTTTAGTAGAAAAGATTTTAAACTACGAATATGTTGAATATGTAAAAAAATGCACCTTCTAACCATGTATCCCATCGTGTTAATACAGGTTCTGGCGGCAATGGTATATATGGCAGTTCGATGTACTCCATATACAATACATGTTAGATCCAGCACATTTGGAGCTTGCAGAATCTGGAAGAAAGAGTAGGTCGTCGCCAGCTACATTTTTTACGCTGCTAATGATAATGTCGATAATGCCGTTGGTGGTGCTACGTAATCTGATTTTTGTTGTTACTAAAGCTGTCATCGGAGGATTTTCTGTATGTAACGTTCCCACCATTACATTAACAACGCACCTTCCTTTAATGTCTATCGTTTCATCTGCGCTTATTCAGAGATATTTTTTAACTAGTTTCGACCTGATTTGATTTATCGTTTCATAGAAATGCTTAGATATATCATGCTTTTCAATTGTCGATGGATGGGGAATATCTTGGTTGGTGTATTTTTTAAGGAACCCACGGAAAACGGATCCTGTAATTTATTTATTAGGATACTAGCACCAAGAGAAGTTGTGCTTAAATCATGTGAAATACCTCTTTGATATTCAATATGGCTCGTATTTTTCAGATGCCGCTGAAGAATATATTTGTCGCTGGATCCTAATTTCGCGGAACAAATGATGCACTTGTTTTTTGTTAATGGCGGTGAAGATGGTGCCATATTCTGCAACAATGCTTGACATTCTCGGCATTGTTGGAAAATGAAGAACTACTAAAATACAACCGAAGAATACAAACAAGCTAAGGATCAAACATATAAAACGAAATATAAAGTCCAAAGAATTCTTCAAAAATATGAGAGCGCCTAACAAAATAAACCGAAAATAAAACTGCTAAAAAAGTGACGAAATAAACGAAAAAGACACTTCTAAAACAGCAAAGTAACAATACAAACCAAAATAAAACTTCTAAAGTAGGGCAGTAATGAAATAAATGAAAAAAAAGCTCTCTTAAAATAGCTCAGTAACAAAATATACCAAAAAGGACGCCTATAAAATGAAATGCTCACGAAACATATATTGGTATTTTAAGCTGAACGCCGCTACGATGCTCTCCACTCGGTTACTAACTACGTACTACGCAGTACTACCGTTACGTGGCAGGTTACACGTATGCGAGTCTTAGCGCTGCCACCGAACGCCAACGTCGCCACTCTAATTATAAGGCAATCAGCATTACTTCTGCAGAATCTGCCATCTAGATAGTGTTTTATTAAAAAAAATTGCAATATTATACATTTTTTAGAAAAATAAATATGAAATATGAAATGAAATGAAAAATGGCAATTCTGAGTTTTAAAAGACAAACCTTTTTTAATTCACAATACAGATGTGTACCGTTTAAAATGAATTAACTTAATTAAAGTTTCCTTTGACATGGGTGCAATACGTTATGAATATTAATGTTATAATGAAATTTTAAACAATCTTTCATTAGGTATTCGAGTTTTCCAAATAACAAACTTTTGAAGCAGCTCATACAGATCGGAAGTCTTTTTCGAGACCTTACAAATCGCATCTAGAGCATCTAGGACATATATACTTTACACATGTAATTCATAAATCCTCTTATCTGCCTCCGTTTTTATATTTTTCTGGAGATTTCTATTGAAGATAAAAATGTAATGAAGAAAGATTGAAATGATTTAATAAAGTTATTTTTTGTTCATGTTTGTACTTAGTATTATAAAAAATGTAACAATCTAGACGTCTCACTTCGATACATTTATAATCTGTACAGTATCCTTCAATAATAAAATAATCAAGATACTATGACATAATTACGACAGGTTTTTTCCATGAAAAAAATCTACTGTCATTCTTTCTAAACTTTCTAAATATAACTCTATATTGCATGCTACTATCAACGACAGAGGCTCAGTAACTGTAATTGTACACTGTATCTCAATTTCCTGAGTATAACATGGTAATTTATGTATATGAGGAGATATAAAGAAAGTTAAATTCGGAGAGCCTATCAAAAATCCATTTTCAAATAATACTACTTGTCTTCTTACTACTTTATTAATTAAGCAATTGCGATGCTATTTAAACCATTTATTAGCACTTAATAGAGCTTGCTTAACTTTTGAAAATGTTTGGAAATCCATCCTAACCTCTAGATTTCAAATTAGTCTGTACGATTTATTTTGGGTCTTTTAAAAGGAGACTCTCGACTCTCGAATACCACGATGTATCACACGAAATGTAAACGTTCTCAAAGTTTAAAAGTAAAAATATTACCTTTACGGACAGAAATCGTTACTGTTATGATCACAAAATCTTTACTTCTTTCTTGTTCATCAAGCTAATTGTGAGTTTCAAGCGATTCCTGTTTGTAAAGAGAATTGTTTTGTTTCTCTTTCGAAATGTTGAAAACCACACGAACTAATTACATGTGATGCATTGATGCATTTACAAGAACATCCTTTGCAGTTCTTAACTCTGTCTCCCCAAATACAAAAGTTATCCATGTTGCTTTTACGAAATCCAGTCGCATTGTATTCGCATATTTAAACAAACACAATCATCCTTTTATAGATATTATTGGGCTAATTTATATAGTGATAGAATTATAAATGGAGAATGTGCTTTCTCATCAGCATCGTCAACCTTAACGTTAGCATCTATTAAAAACAGATATTTTGGCTGGTTTCAACAAAGCTAAAGCATACCCAAGTTGTCGATTGTCGAAAGAAATAAAAAATATCTTATTGTGTTATTATATTGAACCACTTCTTAAATTGCAATAGCAAAAAATAAAGTGTTCGTTTAAAAATTGAAACGTTTGCAAAAGACTAATTCCTATGGAAACAAAAGAAAAAATGGATGCAAACGTATTATCACAACAAAAGGTGAAGCATTTGGAAAAAAAATGGCATTGCCTAATCGAAGAAAATCAACAAACGATTTATCCGGTGAGGTGTAGCTGCATAATAAAATTGCATTTTCAAAGAGAACAGAAAAAATTGTTTTCTTTTTTTATTTGAATGGACTAGCCTTTCGAAACACCCTGTAAATGAAAGATATTTATGTTTGAAAATAAACATCGAGCTTGCCAATTTTTTCCAGAAAAAATTAATATCTCAAAGCAGGCGTATCCTTCATCTATGATATCGTTTATCGATGAACTTGCCTTTGAACTAAGAAAGTTGATATCCGTCTCCAATTTAATTAAAAGTGCCACGAAATCGAATATATTTCTAAGGAATGCAGCATTATCCAGAATATCGCCTACCAAGATTGCGAAAAGATACTTTAATTATTTCCATAGATCCACACGGCCATCGTCGTAAATGATCCGGCATATTAGCATGCGAATGTGTACTTTTCGAAATTATCCCATCCAATGCCGTAATATGGAATTTTTGTTAATTTATGCAAATCGCATTTAACTTAAACTTGAATTCGAAGAGACGAAGTAATTGTCTTTTGTTTACTTTTACGCTGCACGGAGAATATATATTAGACAAAGCTCTTGCGGGTTAATAACATGCTTTCTCCGTAAAATTCCCCTTTCTAAATTAATCTCAGTACTTCGTGTTCTTCGACCCGTTTCTTTCTAGAGTTAGTTGCTCTCTTCAAACTTAATATGCAGCCGGCGATTAGCCAATTGAATTAGTAACGTATGTGTCTCGCGCAGACTAATAGAACGTTTCCCAGCAGTTGTGCCCTAATTACAATGTCTCCTTCTTAGTTGTAGGAAAATTTCTGTCGCAGGTATGTTTAAGCTATTGGGAAATAAAATTAAACCTAAACTAAAGGAGTAGGTAACTCTTTTTTTAAAGGGAGCTTTCGAATTTTCAATGTGAATGAAGATAAGTATTGATGCAATAAAAAATGTATAAGCATGCTTAGGTTAATCTAGAAAAACTACATTAATAAACCGTCAAACATTGTTCAGAGGGCAATGATTCCAATAGAAAATTGGAAGATAGAAGGCGTCCTTAATTGTGAAGGAACATGTCAACAACTAAGGTCCTAGTGCGAAATTTAGAGTAAATGAGGAGGCAATCAAATAAATAGAAAACAACTGAATAGTAGAGTCATCCTAATACAGGAGACTTGAAGAATAAGTAGGTGGGTGCTATATAGGAGCAACCAAAAATTTTGAAAGTTTTTGTAGATAATATATTTGACGGTCAATATGGGAAAGACAAGTTATAGAAAATGCTAGTTGGCAATTAAACAGATAAAAAGTTAAGAAACACATGAATACTTTAAATTTCTTAGTAACCATAGATTTCACTTAAATTGCCGATATCGGTCCTAAAATTGATGGTGTTGTTGGTTTTTTTTAACATCCGATAGCTTATAAAAGCAAGACAAGTGTAAATAATAAAATGGATTTATTATGTTCTTATTATTTTTTTCTATTAAGTTATGTGCAAAATGTAACTAGAATATTGTCGCCAGTGAGTTGCGACGGTCTATCACATTGTTTTGAAGTTTCTCTGCACTCTGGAAGCTCTACCCTCCTAGTCACTTTTTTAGTTCACGAAAGAGGTGGAAGTTGCTTGGCGCTAAGTCGGAGCTATACGTCGGGTGTTTGAAAACTTCCCATCGAAATTGTTTAAGAAGTTTCGTTGAGTTGCAACAGCAGTGGTAGGGCATGCATTGCCCTAAATGAAAAGAACTCCAGCAGTCAGAATGCCTTTTCTTTTGTTCTGTAATAGATATCAGTCATTAAAATTCAAAGGAAAACGTCCAAATATGTATTTTTAAATACTACCAATAATTGAACATTTTCACACAATTTAGAATTAAATAGTTTTGAAAACAATAATAATGTTGAGAAGACACAAAAAAGAATGTTGTATTATAATTAACATCACCTTCTTTTTGATTGCGACTTCAATTTTTCTTGGCATCGTGTTAACTAAATCCTGACAATCTTTAGCTGTAAATTCTTCCCAAAATTCTTACAGCTTTTGTTCCATTTTTGGGATTGTTCCCGCAGAACCGGCACGCGACCGCTTTTTCAGGTTTTGCCACAATGTCTCTATTGGTGACAAATCCGAGCTCCTGGGAACCCACTCTAAGACTGGTATATGATTGTTTGAAAATCATTTCAAAGTCCTTTTTGGCATATGATAACCTATACCTTGTCGGAAAATTAAATTTTCTACAATCTCCATAACATCGTTCATAGTTGGTAACAATGAATCTGTTAAAATGTTTAAATGTTTTTCGGAATTGATGGTTCCGTGAGTAAAGTGTAGTTTTCCAACATCTTTTGCAGACATTGAGTCACACCGTTACAGATTCTGAATGATATGTTTCGTGAATTTACTGAATGACTCGTTGCTTCGACTATCACCCACAATTCGAGATTTATCACTCTAATAAGTTCCAATGGTCAGAAAGTTGAATTTTATGTTCTTTAGCACATTTTAATTTTATTTTGCTATGAATAATGGCTTTTCTTTAGTTCAAAAAGGCTAGTACAATTTTGAATATTTTTAACTACTAGAATAACAGAATATCCTAACATTACATGATCTTAATCCCAAACTTTGGACTTTTCTAGTGCATGTCATTTTTGGAAGACCTTTTCCAATTGCTTTAATTCACAATATGCTCATTTGTCCATAGTTAGCACGTCCCTTTTCTCTAATTATTCTTTGTAATGCTTTTCTTAATATCTGTTATTTTATATTTTCTTATATATCGAATCTTTGGTGCAACTGAATTACCTGTTTTATACAAGCGCGTTGCGTTTCTTACAGTATAGCATGATAAAGATAATAATTCATCTAGTTTTGCGTTTAACTCTTAGATAATTTAACTATAACAGATAGAAGGTTTTCATCGATCAGCTTGGTTCTATCCATATTTACAGTTACTTAAACTCAATTTTAATACCTTTGATAATCTAATGACTATGATCAGCAAATCTATAAAATCCTACTTTTTAGGAAAATTCAGCTTCGTTAACAAAGGGTGACTTGGAAAGTAAATGACTTAGGATACAAGTACAAAGTAGGCTTTTAATCGGATAATCTTATCGCCCAAAAAACGTCTTTCTTACATTCCGCAGTAAATTGAATGAAAAGGGAGGTCAGGCAACTCCTGACAAAGTCAATAGAGTTAAATGTTTAAAAAAATGCTACGTAGCTCGTTTTCAATGGCGCCAATTTAAAGGCTTCATGGAAACGAACAAATATTTCCAATTACGCTTGTGGAAGCGAATTGTGCTTCACGAAATTACCGGAGATTAGAAGGACTCGTGTCTATTCGTCTCATAAAAAAGGATTCGTGTTGCCGCGAGAGTCGACAAAACACGAGTCTGTCTAGTCGCTACTAATTTCGCGAAGCGTACGAAAAGGGTACTCGTTTTTGCAGGCTTATTTCTAATACAACTGGTAACCATACTTTGTTTAATGGAAATATGTGATCGTGTCGATAATAAAAATTTCCCGCATTTTATCCGTCATAACGGAATCAATAAAAATGATAAATGCCTGAACAATTGCGAGTGTAATATGCGCGAGGTTTTCAATATTCCCGGAATACTCGTAACTACAAAAAGAACAACAATCCAAACAATATCGGTCGTTAGTGTGATTTATTGAAAATACAACTTTTTTATCTGATTTATATGCCATCGGCACTTCATACTAATAGCACTTTTGTAATATGCTCGTTACAATAAAAATTGCGAATTTGTATTCTGATAGTAACAGAAAAAGTACAGTCG
The DNA here is from genome assembly GCA_020654165.1 of Oryctes rhinoceros. NCBI lineage: Eukaryota > Metazoa > Arthropoda > Insecta > Coleoptera > Scarabaeidae > Oryctes > Oryctes rhinoceros. Next base: position 241,312 of record JAIOKQ010000127.1, read on the forward strand.
TGCCGATACTTATGTCAACAGCAAAAAAATTATCTAGAAGATGTGTTTTATTTTTTTTTATTTATATAGACAGATAGCTTTTTAAGGCTAGGAGGTGTTAATTATCCTTCTATTATATAGACAGACGTAGACAACGAAATACCTTCGATAAATAAAAACCTGCGCAGGTTATCAAAGTGAACTTTGTGTAAATAGCATGCCAGTATAAGATGATTAAGGCTGCCATCTTCTCCACAACAGGAACATATGAAAGAGTCAATAATCTTGATTTTGTACAAGTATGCCGGATATTTTCTTTAGTCTAACAATAATTGATCAATGATAATGAGAGAGATTATAATTTAAGTGCCAAGTGTTGATGCTAGTCCCTGGATGAACATATGCATACATGAGTTGATTTTCCTGTCCACATATTTTGAAATCCCTCCACTCTTCCCTTATTAGAGATTGTTTAACCATATGCGCTAGATCTTCTTCACACAGCACCGCTCTGTAGATCTGTAGTATTCTTAGCAGACTACTAAAATCTATATAGTTGGATTGAACGATTGGATGCATCTGTGTACAATACATCTTGCTTTGAATCACTTGTAGAATCAAACATGATGACTAAATGTTTAAAGGTTGTTGATCTTTTGTATTTTAATGCCTTTAAGATGGCAACAGCTTCTGCGGAAAATGCACTTACTAAAAGTTAACTAAGTTTTCGACATTTTGTAGAAAGGAGGTTTCGCAAATATCTTATCGCGGGTTTCCGTCGAGATTAAAGTCGTGAAATTTCTTATATAGTGCCTATGTTGGGGATTATTTTAAGAATGCGTCCGAAATTGATAAGAGTAACCTACAAGTAGCTAAAATTCTTTATGAATTTACGTATCCAAAAATGGAAGGCTTTTGGACTAAGTCCCGCGAGGTATTCCGGAATAATACTTTTCCTAGTACCAAAGACCGTGAAAATAACATCTTCATATCCAAGCCGAATTCGAAGAAAATGTACTTTTTCACAAACGCTTAATATTTTCGCTATGAATGGGGACAGGGGATTGCCCCTTGCAACTTAAATAGCTCATAGTACTTGGCCAGCTATTTGAAAACGATTTGGATGCATGCAAAGTGAAGTCTTTACGTATATCTGCGACTTTGATGTGTTCAATTTTATTAAATTTTAATAAGTTACCCCAATATTCCAATTGGTATGCTGGGGAAGAGCGAACATTTCCGCAGCTTCTAATTTAATATTACGTTATTTACAAAATCTAGCGAATTTTTTACTTCTAAACTATCTATCCTGATGGGGAGATTTTGTATTCGTTTATTAGGTATTTCAACAATTTGTATATAGATGACTCTATATCTCCATAACTATTGGTCTCATAGATCTTTGAACTATGGGTTTGGAATTGACAACCTTAACAACTTTAAACAATTTTTCAGAACCTCTTTCGTTCCTCCAATAATTGATGATAAAGGATCTTTTTTTTCGTCTTTATAAGGTAGGTCTTGATACTGAAAATTGTTATGATTGTTTATTATTAATTAACTACATTCCTTTTTTTAATTAAAAGCAACAATTGCTTCTAGATATACCGTAATTTATCAAGGTTAGAGTTTTACAAAAATATGAAGTATCTCCACTTGATATTTATATGCTTATTGTACATTTTTCGGTGATATTTTACATAATGAACTATATAAATCCATAAATAAAATTTGACAAGAACGTTCAAAATACGAGCAATTTATCAAATAATATATACAGAGATCGGAAGAATTTCTTATACTTCTCGCATTTCTTTCCAGCACTTAACATAACTGAAAAAGTTTGAAAAGGCTGTAACCACCCCCAATCCTCGGATGGGGAAGCTATTATTTCGGATTGACGATACAAAGAAGATATATGTAGCTTCATTGAATAATAGAAAACGTAAACTAGGTTAAGCCATCCGCTAGACATTACAAGATTTATTCGCTATTTCAGGGCTTACCGAATACAGGAGAATGATACATACAAATGAGAGCAGAGAGGGAAATGAAAGCGACGAAAAAGCGAAGGAAAAGGATGAAATTACGTTTCATTCAGTAAATTCGAGGATAGATACTGCGAAACGAATATTAATTAACATGAATCGAGATAGATGATGCGAATCGCATTAAAAGTAACGACCTATACGCCTTTGTGCTTGACAGCAATGTCTAATTTATCTTTAAAGTGTACCGTTCTCTTCGTTTAGTGGAGATTAAGCACTTTTATAGGGTAAACTGATATACGATTATGATTTTAACTGTAAAACGGGAATTGTTTAGTTTGTTTAGTAGGATAGCAATAATAACATTGGGTTATTTACATTCTTTGCTGGACTTTATTTACTTTCTCTGCGTATGCGTGCTTCATATTTGTGGACCTGTGCTTTCTTTCTTAATTTAGGATTCTTAAAACATGAAAATGCTTATGATTATACAGTGAGATCTAAAGTTCGCGCACATAAATTTATCTACTAACATTTTGCATAAAAAATCATTTACGTCAAACACAACGTAAGGAGATAAAAAAGACACACTACCCTCGGATATATCTGCCATTAGGCGTCAGAAGGTAATGATATAAACGCCAGCTATGTATTTCTTGGACTAAAGGGCGCCAAGAAATCTGTAATTTGTAGTTTAGAAATTTTGCAGTATTAATTGCGAAGCAACAGTTACACAAGATAGAGTTAAAACACTCTCAAAACCACTCTGATGATGCTGATTAGGCAAAAACACGTTCGTGAGAGATAGATTTTCTTCTCTCTTTGCCTTGCATTGACCGTAAATGATTTCATCAGTATCATGAGGAAACAATTTTAATTTAATTTTGTAATTTTTTGGTTTTTGCTTTTAGATGATTTCTGTGTTCTGCAATATTCCACGATTTATATATATATGCTATCCAGCAACGCATGCACGAACTTGCTTTACCGTTTGAGACCACTCTATGCATGTTATTATGTTTATCCAATGTATGCATCCTGAATTGTAAACGTTTCCTTTAAGGATATGTGGAGGCGTTACACAGGGAGAGCGTGAAGGCCATGACTAAAGAACTGGCATAAAACATGCATTATTTGCATTAGATATGTGACATACGCTCTCCTCCCACTCCCTGCTGCAACCAACAATCACGTTCATCAAAACTGCTAACTTATTTCGATGCGCGCGGCTTTTAGATCGAGTATTAGATATGGAACTAAAGACATTTAAGAATCATCCGGTGCTGCATCTATACCTATAAGCACGTTTCACAAAGAGAAATCAAAGCATTATTAAGGAGATCTTTTACATTTTTTCATGCGTCTGGCTGCTAGCGTAATAATACTTTGACAAAGACTTTGGCTAACTTTATTACAATTGCAACTTTAGGCAAAGCATTACAAAAGAAGAAGTTCGACTAATTCTATCAATTAAATTGTTTTCCACTCAGTTTCATGATTTCTAAAGAAGCATGGCAACTAACAATGAAGATAGCGATCATTTTTCAATTTTTTTATTAATTATCGTATCTAAAGGAGTTACAATTTCATTTATTTTGTCATTTCTGTTGTCCCCCTTATCCCAAAAAAGAATACCTAGGCAAAGTACATACTTTATTTACAATTTACTTTTTCTTAATGAAATAATTTATGAATTCAACGTTATAAGGTTTATTTATTCGAAGGTCCTTTATAGTCCTTAATAGCACGCATTTTAAATACATTTCGAGCGAAATCCACGTTTCCCTTACTTACTTCAAACGAAGTACCTATTGTCTAACTCTAAAGGCGGATTTAGTTTCGTTCGCAAACCGTTGCGGATAGGATCGGTGAAAACTTGAGTGTTCTTGCAGAACTGTATTAATGTGCGAGCTAACTTAAAAGCTGCTGAATGGGATTGCAGTCCTTCACCTCTTACTCTATGGAAACTAAATGGATTAGTAGAAATCATCGACAATATGCTTCGTACTCATTTTGAGATCTTACAGAAAACGAACGTTGACATCTATAACCAAATTTACGACAAATAGCAGCAACAACAGTTGAACTTCGAGCAATTACATCAATGTTCACGATCGTTAATATACAACAACCTGCAGCGTAAAGTATTCGTTCTAATGAAGTCTAACTTTTTACAATAACAAGTCTGCGCGACATGTATTTTCTACATGTGAGACTAAATCCGTCTTAAGCTACCGAAGCACGCTTCGACCTTTTACAACGGCGTTCATGACGTCCAATCCGTACACATGAAAGCCAGAGTCTTGAAATATTGAACAAGGCAAAATTGAATTATCTGTATGTGGTCTTTTGTTTCTAACGTATCTACATCTGTCCTAGTATTGGGCGTTAGTCAAATACTCTATTTGCTCGATTCCTTTTGCGCAGCGATTGATTTAATCGTGAGCAGAAAGCTTATAGAAATAATATTAAGTAAACTAATCATAAGACGGCAGTCAGGAATACAATAGTCGTGACTACTTCGGCTAATGTAATCACGGCTAAAAAAATCATAGAAATAATCAACCAGAACTAATCATCTCAAGGGACTGGTCAAAATTTATTCTACATATACGGAGGTAGTCTGAAAAGTTTCCAATCTAACACAGAAACAAACATTTTTTTATCAAATTAAGTTTTATTTTGTCGTAAATTTATAAGCTTCTTCCAGCGATATGGAAGCATTGCTGGGAAAAGTCAATCCATCCAAGTAGTAGTCAACATCTTGTTCAGGAAAGTAGACCTTCGATGACCTTCTCATTCAGGAAATCTCTGTCTTTCGAGTAAAGCTTGCAAACTAGGCAACAGAGAAAGGTCGCGGTGGGTTAGAGCTGATGAATAGATGGAAACCGTTTATCTTTAATTCGAATTTTTGAGATGAATCGTCTTGCTAGAACAAAACGCAAATGTGGTTATTTTCCCGCCATTTCTGCTTTTAATTTACCAAGTAATAATGTGTGATATAAGTATATTATTGTTTTCTTCTTTTTGTAAATAGTCCTCTAACAAAACTCACGATATTACTATCCTAAAAGACAATCGCCATCACTTTCCCGGCGAAGAGAATAGTCTTTACCTTTTTCCGATCCGATCCATCCCTCGTAATCTTTTTCACATTTGACTTCTCTATCGCTTCTTTACATACATAATACGATTTATTCCATTTTTCGCTCTAATTACCCCGTTATCCGTGTAATACAAATATCGTTTCCATTTTACAATAACCCACTTCAAATGGTTCAATTTCCATTTTTACTTCCTTTATCGGCACGTCGTCCAATACTGTCGTAAACAGTACAGGACTTGGGATATTACCTCTACCTAGAATCCAAAGTTGTTTCGAAAAATTTCGATTGTTCTTCTTTTGATCTTCGTATTTTCGTTTCTTTACATGGACTCTTATCGATGTTTCTGATGTTCCTCTCTGGCTTAATATTTTCCATGTACCTTCATTATTATATTATCTAACGCTTCTTCCGAATCGATAGTAAAGTAAAGTTCAAAGAAGAAGAGAAAGCTATACCGGTACGTGAAAACAACAGGAGTCAAATCGGCACGTGTATAGTAGCTGCAAGAACACCGGAAACGATCGATATAAATACTATCAATCACAGGGTGGAGCGTTATCTGAATACTTAGAAGCAGTCCACGTGATATAGAGTAATGTGACGTACAAGGGGTTAATGAACTTAAATTTGCATAATATTCAACAATTCCCGACTATCGACTGAACCGTTTACCACTTGGATGTTCATAAAATGCTATTTGCCAAACGTATCTCTGATAAGGGATGGATGTTGATCAGAGTAATTAATCAGAAGTAATAATTAAAATTGGAATTTGTTATAACTATCAGGGAGCAATCAATCCAGAGTTGATCAAATGTTACAGTTTTCAAATACAAACAATCTCGACAGGTTCAAATTATACAAACATAATTTATTTAAGTTTATTTATTGTTTGTGAAGAATGCATTGTAGTGATATCAAGAATATGCGATGCTTTTGCTGCTAGGTATGTCCAACAATGGAAATCATTGCCAAACACAGTTAAATGAATACTTCCGCTGGTTTCGCCTTTGCTGAATTGTTCATGTCTTCCAAATTTTGTAATAATTTTAATCATCTAGTTAATTGTAAAAATCCTTCCATAATTCTTTATTTTCCAATAATTATTGAACTTGAAATATAATTTTATATCACCCCTATAATTGTACTATAATTGTTAAACCAAGTCGTCTTTTGGTCTTCGCTGCTGGTTCACCTGCTGAAGTGTGCACAGTTACACGACTTGGGTGATTATCGTTCAATAAAAATGTTTGTAAGATTTTGCCCCTTTTCTTTCTTCAATTAGAATAATGCAGAATTTGAGAAGCTTTAGATCGATCATGCCGAAAATTCAAAAACATGGTTCTTACGAATTTATTTTAATATAATCTGAAGGGTACAAAGTATTTTTGGGCAACAATCTTTTAGACAAATTCACAAGAAATGGACGACGGTGATTATCGTTCAATAAAGATGTTTGTGAGATTTTGTCCTCTTTCTTTCTTCAATTAGAATAATATAGAATTTGAAAAAGTTGGGATCGATCAAGCTGAAAATTCGAAAACAGTTCCTACGAATTTATTTTAATATAGTCTCAAATGCACAAAGTATTTTTAGGCAACAATTTTTGGACAAATTCACAGGAAATGGACTACCAAACAAGCTCAATTCTCTTTATTTCAAAGCCCCACGTACTTAGAACGGAATCGATGTAGTTGCCGGTGCGACAGACTGTATAAAAAGCTCCTCCGCGTACAGCTGTTCTAAGCCTGAAACTCTATAAAATTCGACTAACCGATAAAATGCTCCAGGTGCGTATTTAAAAACAATATTTGTGGAAATCACATTTCGCAGTTTGCGTCACATATAATTATTTCGTTCTTTAATTGTAATGGCAAATACTAAACATTACCACAACTCTATAACGACTCCCGAATTAGACTTTCCGATAAACACTTTACTTGTTTCGATATGTACCTAAGTTTTATTGTTGCCAATTATTGTAAATATATACCGAAAGTATATCCGATAAGTAACCGAACGTCGTTACTATGTGATATTCCAACGTAGCTTTACTTGGAGAAAATACTAAATAGTAAAGATATAACAACCTCCAGAAAAGTTGCTCTGAATAAATCTCTTTTTCTCTAACTCATTTACTTCTGATAATAAATTTGCCATTATAAAGACAGTTACTTTGAAGTTTACGCTTTCTCTGCAACTTCAAAGCTTTGAAACCTTTGTAGGTATCTGCCACACAGTAATATTGCTCTCAGTGATATAATTACAGACGTGTTTTAGATCGTTTCATATGTCAGTGCTGCGTAAGTTGATGTTGGTTAAAGCAAATAATATTATAGGGTCCGGCGTTTTTCTTAAGCTGGTGTATAGCGATGCTTTAGAACTATTTACCACAATTTGTATTTCGATTAATTACATACGTTACTGTTGTAAAAAATCTGCTAGTGACCTGTTACAAGGATAACTACAATAATGTCTAAGCGTTAGTTACATACATAGGTTGCATGAAATTTATTCTCTTTATGTTTATACTCTTATCCGGATTCTCTTATCTTATATATATATATATATATATTTTTTTATAAATAACCTAAATTACATATTTACCTAAGAGTTAACAAGATAACTGAATGATTAAGAGGTACTCTTTGGCTTGGAATATACTTCGAACAGTCAGTACAAAGACAATTTTCTTAATCTCATCTAAACTTAAATGGTTGAAGCATTCTTTATTTATTCCTACAATAAAAATTAAGTCCGGTTAAATAACAAGAATAGGATCCTAATTAAGTGAAAATGTGTAGGAATAATGCATGTAATAGGGTACAAAAGCCAGATACTTCCAATTTAGCGGGAGATGTTTGAAAAAATTTTTCAAACATCTCCCTTTTATGACTTTTTGCTTGAAAACTATAAATTTTACATAATTGATGCTTATTTCAGATACAATTAAGAAGACTAATACAAATAAAAATTCAACGGACTGTATAGCCAGACCCGTTACATTTTTTAGTTATTCCATCAATTCCTTCAATTATGAGAGACATGGTGGCGTATGTTAATAACTAAATAAATACAAATAAATGCGCACATCACCTACGTATCTGATTGTGACAATATCTGTATTGATTGCCGTCAGATATATTACCAATATACATAGTACCAATTTCCATCTTTGCAATTTATTCATAACAAACTCGCCCATGACCCAATTGCAAACAACCCCAAATCGTGCTTAACGAGTTCACAAACTAAAGCAACTAGACCGCGTGTCAGCTAGTGTTATACCGCAATAATGTCCAGCGAAGACTCGGGAGAATGAACACAGCCACGGTACTCTCAATAAATTCCTTCGCCCTAATTTTCCATTGATGCATTGAAAGGAGGCGATTTCTTTAAAAACAAGAATGTTGACAAAAAAAGTTTTATGTAAAACATTGGTTTTATGTGGAGGCTTGCACGCCTCTATTACATTATTTTTTTCCTACAATATTATCGTACTTTCTCCCAAGTGGTTTTTACGTATACATATTATAGCTTTTTTCTCACCAACTTATACTTTTTCTCTAAAGATAATCCCACACGCCGGCAACATCTATGATAAATGTATCTGATCCTTTAGCGTATTTCTCGCTCTAATAAGCATGATATAAGTTTTTCATTCCGTGCGTAACATGTTCCTCAAAGATCTAACGCAGAGAAAACATTCCTGGACGATACGCCGATGAATTAATGTAATTTGTCCGAGTTTGCTCTTCCGCTTTTCTTGTACACTGTATTTTTCTCCTCCAATTTTCTTTTTTTTCCTTTTTATTCGTATTCTCCCTATATTTATTCCAATGGGATTTCAAAAAGGATTGTAGAATTGCATTTTTTTTTATAAAATTATTGGCCCTTTTGTCCCGTAAAGGAAGATATAAATTTAATCCAAAAACAATGAGACTCAGGCATAGTGTGCTTTTTTCATGTCTCTTAATAGGGCTGGATTATCCTCCTTTCGTTCAAGAAACCTCTCTCGTTCATCTTGTGACGACAGAACAGGAAAGAAATAACAGTAATTGTTACTTACAGAAGAAGAAGCTTAGTCTGTAAGGCAAGCCAAGGCAAATTGATTGTGAGGAAGCCCAAGAAATTGAAATTATGTAAAGTAGTAATTGCAAAAGAAATTAAAACGTTATTAGGAGAATTGATTTGAATTTAAAATAAATTGAAAAATGGAGAATAAATCGATGCAAAAGCTGAAATGCGTAAGGGGAAAGGAGATGAGAAAATCGTGACTCTCGAGCACATAAGCCAAATTAAATAAATCCAGATGTGTAACTTTCGGAAAATTATATAAAAAATACATTTTCTAAGTCATAGAAATGCACAATGGAAGAATAGTATAGAAAAACTCCTTTCGCAGGGCCATTTCGTCGCACTTGTCCGTTTGGGAAACACGCCTTCGGCTCATTTTTCCAATTTCGAACGAATGGGATAAGATACCGTTTTATGAAACTTGTTTTTTAATATACCATTAAAAAAAATGACATTCAAAAGCTGGTGTTGCGACGAAATGCTTTAGGGCCTCACAGTGTAGGTTACCTCGCCGTCATGGTCGAGAATTTCGTAGAAGAAAAGAAAAGTGACGCAATAAGAACCGTTTACAATATTCTGAAATCTCTTATGCGGAAACCGAAGGATAACGCCGACAGCAATCTAAACTACGACGTGACAGACGTAGGAAAAGGAATTGAGTATTTGTGCAAATACATACGTATATGCATGAATATTCCGAATAGGAAAATTCCGTAGATTATGAAAGGATGTACCTATTTACTTATATTCTACAGCGATCGTGCTTTCTAGATTAAAGATGGCGCTGAATTCGCCATATTGGAAAGGAAACAACGAAAATGTTCAGCACTACGGAAGATGTAAGTTTTATCTTGAGATATGTGAACGCAACAAACGTATTCACATGAAAGCGTGTTATTAAAAATTCCTGGGATTCCGCTTTATTAATGTCAAAAATTGCGCTGAAAATATAAGGTGAAAAATTATTACTGTAGTACAAGATGACAATTCAATTCCCATGGTGAAGCTTTAAAGAATGTACGTAGAGGCGAAATTGCATGTGATTACCTTCATAAAATTCCCTTTATATTATTAGGTACATATCTTCAAAAGCACCTCTACTATCGTTTTGATACATAACTTAGAATTGCGAGAAGCTAACTTAAGTAATGGATTATATGAAAACTTCTAGCTCGTTTTCGTTACTGTCCTTAATTGTTACTTGTTCTAATTTTTGGTGGAGACTAGTTGGGTATGATTTGGCTTGTGGAAACTATCCGCTCATGACAAATTTGGAAAAATACCTTTTAAACTTTTAATAAAAAAAAAACTCTAAACTACCTCTAGATGAAATATAAGTTTTATTTTTAGAAGAGGCCTAATATTATTGCCTGTTTTACTTTCTTTTTTTTTTCTTGTAAAAAGTGATTTTGAAAATACGATTCTTTGGTAAAACGAGATTTTTCGATAGCTTTTAATGCATCAACGCAGAAATTTACAGGACCATTTGTATATTCTTCCTCATCATCACTACCTTGCATGCAACAGTTCTTCTGTAAACACTTTTGCGTTTAAATTAATGAGGCTGTCTTAATTATCGACGTGAGCGATGTTATCAAAGTTTCCGCAAAACTCATCCAAAGTTGTTAACGACAAATCGCTTTCTGCACGAATGCTGTGTCTAAGATTTTCTTCTCTCGAACTCGACAATTTTTAAAACCTGCTTTAAACGGTCTCTGGAATAATCATATTCCAGACTTTACTAATAAAATAAAAAGCTCTTTAAAGCGCTAAGTAATTTCAAAAGTTCTGAGACAGAGCCGACATTGTCTCTTTTTAAAAGAGTCAAAAAAAACTAGATTATCCAAAGCGATGTCGCGTTCGGAGACAGAAAAATGATTTTAATATCGTTTATGCTCTCTTGGATATGATCTAGTATTCCCAAAAAAACGCTAAATTTTTCGCTTTCGAGAACTCCAGTTCCAGAAGCCAGTCCGTTCTTGTAGCTTTTAATTTGAAGTCCATGTGGCCTTTGACAAGTTAGTCCAATACATATTTCTTGCTTTTCAGTATAAGAGTAAGTAAAGCCCGAAAATACAGGCCACTTTCTTCTGCGTAACCCATTAACAGTCCACGCAACTTTTCCAGGAACTGTAACTGTAACTGTAACTGTGCTTTCTTGATCTAAATTTTCACCTGATTACCACGAACACTTTTCGTGCGTTTTATAATTTCGGCCGCCCATGTTGAAATTTTCAAAACAAAATTGTTAGTTTTAGACCCGATCTAAAAATTTCTGATATGCTAAGCCTTCAAGCAATAAAAACACAAAAATGCTTTACTGAAACTAAGCTGATGCTTTGATCCAACCGGCGAACATATAAATTTCTTGTTCGGCAACATTAATCACTTCTATTTTTCTTTCAAAGACAAACAACTTTTTCTACGCGTCATATTTTGGTTTCACGCAGCCTCCACGACTTTCACACATCAACTAAGGCTTAAAACAAATCGAGAACACCGTATAAACGCAAAGAAGAATCCCGGGATCATGACCCGACTCGATTTTGGGTAAATCAACGCAGCTAGCGAACCTGCCACGTTTTTTTAGCGTGTTTTCATATCCTTTTTCCGTTCGTTTTCGAAGCTTTGTGTCCGCTCTCGGAGTCGTTTTATATCTGTTGGGAAAAATTATCCTGCTGGGGTCCGCTCACCAGGACGAGTTTTACGTAGAAATGTACAACCAAAAAATTACTTCCACGAATATTGTCCGGTCGTGACATTTGGCCGCTTATGAGAATTGTTCGTAAAGGGAACTTTAGCATTTTTGCTGCATTGCCAATTGTCATGCCCGAAATAATACGGGAATGATTTTTAAAAAATACTCACACCTTAGATATAAGATTAGATATAAGGTGATCAGGATCAGTTATAAGCATAAGAAAATTTTTGAGAAAAATATAAAAAAAACTTTTCTTTTTACATTAAAAACCATTAAATTAAACGGCGTATATGATTTTTGCAGCGATTCCAGGTATTTCAGGTTCGTATTCGTTGTTTGCACGATTGTATGTGCTTGCTTCTCTTTAGCTGGAATGTATGTCACAGGTTAGTTTTTAGGTAATTTTCAGCAATTGCATTGTGGTTTAATTCTTTTTTAAAGCTTCAATGGAAGAATAGAGATAGTTGAGCTTGATTTCAACCTCGCCTTGCGATATCTTCTTGTTTCTTTTTTAATTCTTTTTACTCACAAGCATATACATACTTATTTAAAAGGAGAAATGAAGCATTGTCATTATTATTAATTGGAAGTTACAAATTGATTCTAATTCTAAAACTACCATTGTTCCTTCTATGCAGTACATAAGAGCGTGTCTAACATTTGTTTTGCTAAAAGTGAAAGTTTTGCAATATGGAAATTTCTGCGAACAAATATAAATAGGAACAGCCAATCCCGGGGGTTCGAAAAGTTATGCCTTTCTTGTTATAAACGGTTTTAAAACTATGCAGACGACGCGTCGTAGGTAGCCGATGTAGTACAACCACGCACACGACCACATTCTGTTTGGTCGCTCTCCTGGCGTCGAAAACGGATACCAACAGTGGCGCACTGCTTTTTAAGTTTATATTAATTAAATAAGATGTACAATTAATTTTGGGAGAAAATATATATGTTACAAACCGAAAGAGGAACATATTGTTATGATGGTAAATCAGGTGTAACATGTATAATGCGGAGTTACGCCCAGTGATGACAATATACTTCGTAAATAAAATTCTGGGGAACATTCCGGTTACTTAGCCGGTATTTATCAAAAATTTGTCAGATATCACCAAATAGTGGGAATACGAATGAAGATGGAGTGAACACAAAGAATATTGGTTATCAAACTAAGAAGCAAAAGTCTGAGGTGATATTTTTTTGTTTTTGTTGATTTTTTCACCCCCTAAAAAAATGAGGATAATTTTTATGTTATAATACCTCCTATAAATCATCGCATCATCCTGAACATCTCTCTGTTCCTGGAAATGTGGCAAGGTCTTTCCTAAATTAATTGCATCCAACTCTTAGGCCTCATCATTTAAACCAAACAAAAATGAGATCGCTAAGAAAACATAAGAATTCTACGATGAACTTTTTAACATTATGCGGTATTTGCGGGACTGACGATGCAGTATCTAATTTGCTGGACTAACAGTCTCGAGTACCAAGTTTACAACTCTCAGAGTAACGATTCCTGCAGTTTTCCTTACTCTAAATTTAGTCAGCAGAAGCAATTAAAGACGTTCTCTGTGCGCAAAATAGATATTCATATTTCAACATTTTTAGATGGTTGTGTGGGATTAAACCCATTACAGAACTACCCATCACGCCCATCTTTCAATGTATGAACGTACAAAATTACTTTTCGTGGTACTAGATATATACCCATCTTTTATCTACCCACCCATCGGATATTTACCCAACCGCTGCTCGATATCGACCAAGCAGATCAATCTTTTCCGGCAAAAGGGATGTTACTTGCTTTCTCTTATAATATTAACATTTTAATGTAGTTTTTTTTTACATACATATGCCATTACAGCTGCGTATATTGCAATTGCTCACAAACCTTAATTGGGCACATGTATTTATCCAGAAATTGTCCGAGCGTGAAATTATCGTTTTTTGAAGGGTATTAACCAACAGCAATGGCTTGATAAAGATCAGTATAGAAAGAAGCCGGAAAAAGAGTTTCTACGCATTTGTTGTAAATGCAATATCAATAATAATGCTCATATAGCACATATCATTATATTAAATCAAACGCTCAAACACTCCCGCTTATTTGTTGACAGTGTCCCAGTCGATAATAAAATTCGTGTCGAATATTTGAAGGATGTCGGTAGGATTATATCGTTTACGACAGCGATAATTTTTTGACGTTGTTCGCCTAATATCAGGCCTTACTGAAATCGAACCACATATTAACGTGGTTCAAAGAAGAACTATACGCGAATCGATCACCGCCTACGGTGAAATCGCGTATAAGGGCCAAATATATTTGTAACGCAGAAGAAATGTAATTTTCAAATATTTCCCTGTTATTTTTAAAATTCCACCAGGCTCGTCATGCCGACCATTTTAACCACGTGTTAATGTTATCATATTTCCATTTTTTTTCCATATTTGATGTGTTATCATATTTCCAAATTCCATCCTAAACCTTAATAAGGGCATTTCGCAAATACCTCCTTAAGAGGGATACAAATAGATATTTAAAGATGATCACACATTAACAGCGATGGATAGCAAGGTTGGCTAGCGACTTTGGCGGTGGCAACCGTCAGCCCCGGTGCTATGAACTCATATAAGCAGCAAAAGTTTGCAAAGTTTTCGTCGGTGATTGTTCTGATAATGGGGAAGGTTAGTGGCGACATTATCGACAAAAGAACAAGAAAGTGAAAAGGGAAAGGAGAGGAATTTCCACTCCCCAAACGAAAGCAGATGTTGAAGGTTTTCATGATTTGTTTGATGATTTAAATGGTGAGAAGAACATTTTTCAGTACTTTAGAATGTCACCTCTAAGTCCTGAAAAATTGTGCGAATAGTTCAGAACAGACATGCACCTGATAAATGTGTATAAGTTGATGTTGGGAAATTTGACGACTCCAACACAATACTTTCCGTTACGATCGGAGACGGGCAATTCCCTTTGGTGACGTTCACCCTAGGCCGTGCTGTACCGGAATAGTTGGTGCTTGTCTGTTTATTTGTAATTCTACCAGTTTTTAGCGAGGCATGTAACGTTATCCCATGACAGACTAGTGCGCGATATCATTAATACACTCCAGAAAACCACAACAAAGAAATGTTAATGAAATCCAACAGAAGAAGTAATGTAACCTCTAATAATGCTGACGCGAGAAAGCCTCACAGAGCTATGGCAAAGCATCAATTTAGGAGAATTAAGATTTATATAAATTGTACCGACTAAAAAAGAAGCGAAAAAAGCAACCTAATGAAAGAACTGCGGAAGAAAACGAAAATGAAATACGCTTCGAAGCGTGCTCCGAAGACACGCAAAACAATTATCAGCGAAAGAACTAAATAGAATGTAATTTATTCGATTTAAGACAGGCGAAAAAGGACAAAACAAACGCAGCAAAAGGAAGTGAATATTAATTAGCGGCGGGTGGAAGTGATGTAAATGTCAAAGGCAACAATTTCCTATTTTTTGTCAAGTGAAATGTACATTGTACGCAGCATGGAAGGAAAATACACGAGAGAATCGCAGCTTTGTCTTTGACCTCTTATTTACATCTCCATCGGTCACCACCGATATTAATTGTTAGCTTGTTGAAACTCAGAAGGAGGCAGAATATTTGGTACAAGAAAATTAATGAATTCAAGTCTTTTAATGATTTAATGATGCGTTATTGCCTAGTGTAGCACATGCTTTTCCATGTTTCCTAAACTTCACCATCACAAAACCATCTAATTCGCATATTTTTCTATTCTCTCTGTTCTTGCTTAACAACACTTTCAAAACGACACTAATGTTCGTAACAGTACTGAAGTCCACTGCTACGTCACTAATACGGAGCCATGTATTTCTAAATGCGGCTACCTTGTTCACGCCAACGACACTGTCTATCTATATAAATCTTGAGCATGCAATTATTAATATATAAAATGTCTTCGCAAGGTTTCACTGTTGGGATCATGGTAAGGCTTAATAGACAAAAACTACAAAAAGACCAAGATATATACATTTAACATACATATCTAAAACTGCTTTGCTCTTGATTTACAAAGCGCGTGTGCTTTCTATCTTTTACCTAGTGATGAATTTACTGTGTGGAGTAGTGTATCTAACCAATACGCCAAGACCCCGCGATCGATCTAAAACGGGTTTATTCAATTTTTATTACCCAATATAACTACATATGCGCTTGGATATATTGAATATCAACTTCTTCCTTCTGTTTAGTGTTTCTACTTATAGCGAGTTATTCTGTCCCACTATAGCATTCAAAATTTATTATTTCACAAGAAGTAAACATAGTGCCAAATTACAACAACAAATACTGCAGCAGAACATTAAAAAAATATATTCAGACCACATTTAATAGCATACCTACATTCCTACGCCGAAGAGATTACCTGTTTTCTTTTACATTTGTTCTTCCTCATAACTTTGATACGTTATTTGTTACCTTATAATTCTTTAGATTGCATTGCAAGTTACTTGATTTATTTTTCCCTCACGTTTGCGCTGTTTTTCTATTCCGTATATGATTAGGATAAAATGTTTTTGTAGTTTACGGACTTCGTTGTCGCTGGTACGATAGTTTGGTCGCTTCAGGGCCAAGCGCTACAGAGACGTCCGAGAGAGAGACCGGAGTTTCCCAGACTGAAGCGTAAATAAATGAAATACACTAAATAAACTGCTCATTAGCTTTTCGCAACGGTTCTAGGCCAAAAATAGTAGCCGACTTAATTAACGAAGGAATTGATTTCGAACATTAACAAACATTTATTACAAAAGATGTTGAAACGAGATAAATTACATTTAATAACCATGAGCGAGAGAAAAATGTGAAAAATAATGGTTTGATGTGCAGAAATTGGCAGCTCGGAAGTAAATAGAAGAGATTAACAAGAAGTGAACACGATTACATAAAGAATATGATAAATAAAAGATAAGGTGCGATTCGATCTGCCTTCCTGGGATGATCCTTCATATTGCGCAGCTGTCGTCTTCTTGAATGGAAGCTGATGCCTGGCTTCTTGATAATAATACGTATAGCAGTTTTACAACGTACTGTAACTGCCATTAAAGCTGTAGTGTATACCGTAACGATTAGTGTTACGTGTACCAAAAAGCACAGCTTATTTACGTAGAGTGGACGTGCTCTTTATTTTATTCTTAGGGTACAGTAATACTCTTTGATGTGAAAAAAATGTTTATTCCAAAAAATATTAGACCAACAATATATACAATATAAGCAATACAAAATAAACAGCAACAAACTCTTTTAACAATTCAAGTTCAAGCAGTATTTCAAAAAATTGGTGTTCCCTATGAGTCTCTTAGATTAATTGGCGTTTTAAACAGCGAACGTGGTCAATTTCCTTTTTCTACGCGTAATTGTAAATTCCCGCTTTTTCTTGAAAAATTCAAATTACTTAGACGGAACGTGCTTTGGGCTTATTTACGGTATACAGTAAGCAATTCCGGTCATATGAATCCATAAATAACATGTAGAAACTCAACTCAACTTCATGATGTCTCGTTTCTATTTTTCTGTTGCTTCCTCCTGGTAAACTAGTCTTAGAATAGTCTTAGAATTTTGGAATTTTATCGGGATATCTAGTCTATATAGGGGAAAATCGGCCTCTGACTCAAATGGAATAGAATAGGACAGCGCTGGGATCGTCTGTATACCTGTGGAGATCTCTTCATAGTCAAAGATTAAATTTCTAAGGAGTTGAGTGAAATTAACAGTAAATCGATTTGGAAAGGTAATCTTATTTATTGCAATCGTGAATAGTCAATAATACTAACTAATCAACAAAGGCCTTTCCTCGATAACGCTTGCGAAACGATCCCTGAAAAAAAATTATTTGCTTACTTAAACGGATGTTTTTTTCTGGCTCTGAGTTTATAAAATAGTGGGACATGTTTGAATAATTGACAATGGCCAATTTGTCACCGTTTAACATACAATTCCTTGACCACTTTCCTTGTTTAACAAATTTGACATAAACAAATCTTGTAATTAATTCTCAAAGCTAAGTAACATAAAATAATATTCTAGACATTGGGAATCTAATAATACTTACAATTTATGTCTTTGCATTGGGTTGCTTGTCTAAGAATTTTCTAAGGTGTTTTCAAAGTACACATCGTTAGGTGATAACATCGATAACAACCAACCAAATGCTGTAATGAACTAATAAATATTTTAGCTAAATAATTTGTTTCGTTCAACTCTCTTTTGTGGTTTAATTAAATTTCCTTTCACTAAATAAATTCATTTGACTCAAACATACCCTTCTTTCAGTACAAACATATCTTTCTTACTATAAATTTTAAAACATACGGTGCTTTATATAATTATGTCGATTAATTTGAATAAAATTTGCTACAAAAATACGCGCTGATGAAATATTAAAATTCTATGTTGCTTTATTCCACATTTTTTTACCTTATGTATAGCACAAATCTCCATAAATCTAATCTGAATTATGCTTCGCGTTTTGTACTTCCGTCTTCTGCCGGTAATATATCTACCTTCCCCTACCGGATTTCCCTCTTTTTTGTTCGCCGGTTAAATATTCAAACTTCGTCGGCACCTAGAAATTCCGTTTCGGATGAATTCCTTTTAGGCTCCCGCTCTCCGATTTCACCATCAAACAATTCTTCGTTACGACAACGCATCTTCTCGATTTCGTCCACTCTATCATCATCACCGACTTTTTCAACGTCTCGGGTTTTCTCGGCATCCCCGCCTTCTTCTAATTTTTCGCCGATTACGGGCACCCCATTTCCTGCCATCTCGCCGACGTCGACGCTGTTGGCTGCGGCTTCCTGTTGTTCGAGGTCGCCCGCGGCAATCAACGCTTTAACGTGCTCCGCCATGGAGACCAACTGTTTTGCGGAAAAAGGGAAAAAGGATTAGTGTAAACTCAGTTATACTGTTCGGAATATATCAGCTATCGCGGCAATTCTGCTCACGTCTATGCGTATTATTGTTGTCCGCTTTGAAGTTATTCTGGGCGTAGGATCAAAAGAAAGAAATTTATTATAACGAAAGTTTTGGAGATATGGATTAGATACAAATAACACGTGGATATCGTAACTGTTAAATTTGTTTCAATGATAAGAACAAAGAAAACTCTTTTAACATATTGGCTTGGTAGAATAGGTTCCGATGTCTTCAGATCCTTTTGACAAAGACGATAGATTTGATTCCTTGAATCCCACCAGCAGTTGCGGGCCCATTTGCTGAACGTTAGCACTATTCTTGATGTCTTTAGCGAGCCTAAAATAAATATCCTGAAACTTACTGAACTTACCCAAAACGATAACCTTTGATTGTCCTTCCATATCCTTAATGCTTGTTTTGTGCGGTTCTTCTGATTCTCTTCATAAGGTGTTAAAACCAAGGAAAAGCATGTTTGCTGCTTCTTCAGCCGGAATCTCTACCTTTTTGTATCCTTCGATTCCTTGGTGGCTTGAGACTCACCGCAAATATCGCGTATCAGGCTATATTCATATGGGTACGCCTTAATAGCCTTTAGAGCTGATTGGGTGTCAATGAATATTTTTACAATTGCGCCTCGTATCCTGATCTCAAAATTCTTTACGGCGCACAAGTTCAGAGCAGAAATCTCTGCTTGAAATATGTTGATGTGGAATCCTTTAAGCATTTTTAGGTAATAGTTAAGGTCAAATAGGCATTCCAATAGCTTCTATTTTACAGCATAAAATTATTACAGAATTGTTACGTTATATATCGTACAAAACAGGAACGAACAGAAGAAATCAATGTTTACATATTGTTCTTAACAGGCAGCTTAGCCGAATAGGTAGAAAATTGTTTTTTCCTGGAAAGGTTTTGGTTGAAAAAACGTCACTTATTTCTTTCACGATACACAGCAGCTTTAAAAGCTTTTCCTAGTTTATATTCGGTATGTAATGTCGGTGCCATTTATAGCTATGTACTTTTATATGCTTGCACCACAATTGTGGTAACAATATACAATAAACGACTGTTGTGCTCTTTTACAAAAATAAATATTTTTGTCGAATTGATTATACAATTTCTCGTTTATTCAGTGTAGGTTGTCCCGCTTGCTTTTCGGTGAAGTAGAATCTTCCTAGTTTTGCCCTGTTTATTGGACTAACGGCATTTCGCTTCTTCAAAAGTTTTTACCAACATAGTTATCTTTTGCTTCTGCGATTATATGCTTCGATGTCGCATAATGGATTAATAAGCAAGTAAGCCTGATCATGATGAATTTACATCCTGGAGGTGCTTCTAGCCAAATATAATTTTTAACCAGAAGCTGTTTATTTTCACGAAAGAGTGTCCAGAAAGAAGAACAAAATGGATTCCTTAAATAAAGAAATTCAGTTTTCTTCATATGTGAATGAAACCACACATATGTATGCGCGACTATATGAATGGTATCCCAAGATCAGCCTATAAAATCCTCTTCCATAGAGCGAAAATTGTTTTAGAAGCAATCCCTCTTATTGGTTAAATGAAAAAGCTTTAGAAACCCGGCAGATGCTTCCATTACCAGAACATCCACCAGAGCCTAAACATTTGTCAAAAATAGAACTCAGAACATACGATTCCGCGACTAATAATTTTTGATTTTTTCTTTAATTTGTCGTTAAAAAAATTTAATGTTTCATTTTTTCATCGTACCTTCACTATTCAACTCCAAGATTCAAGATTTCCAAAACTATGCGTTTTTGCAGATCCGTATTCTCACTGATCGTGTATGTTGATAAAATCTTGGTGAAATCTTGAATACATCCGTTGCTTTCCAAAACTGTATCGAAATAGACAATGAAGCAGTTGCTTAGCAATAATCTCCATGCCAATATCAAAGGAGGTATGTTAAGTTAACGCAGTTAAAAAGTGATACCCTGGTATATATCGAACGTAGGATTAATTTCTAAAAATAAAACTAAAACTAAAATAACGATGACGCAATTCAATTCATATTTACTCCAATAAGCAACAAAGTTATTGATTCCGTGCCGAACCCGGTAAGGTCAAAGGCGTTTAATTCCGGAACCGGATCCGATAGGATTAACATAATATTTTAGAATCCGGGAAGGTAATACCAATATCAAAATCGGACGGGAAAAGCTACGAAATATAAACAATGCTGCTAATTAGTGGGATCACATTAGACGAATAGGTAGAGATCATTAAGTAAGAGCTTGGTCGCCCACATAAATTAGAATGAACGTGGGCGAGGTAGGTAAATTTTTTATGTTTTAATTGCAGCTCAAAAAAGTTCATGTTACGTTGGATATGATACTTTCGAAGCAAACAATGTTAAATGAACCTCGAAATATTAAAATTGGATTAATTTGAAATACCTTCTAATCGATCACATATATTGTGATGTGTTAATTTTCAAACGCAGCAGACTACATTAATCTCTGTTGATCACTGTTGACTGTCAACATCATCACTGTGAACATCTGTTGACCCCGCAGAATGTTCAGCCAGTATGTGGGCGGGTTGTTTATGAAAAATGATTTATTTTCTACGAAACTGTACTAAGCTTTCCATAGCTTCTCAACTCAATCATAGTAATTTGTGTTATTCTTAGCAATTTCCTCTTTAATTGCTCTTCTTTTAAGATAATAACGTTCGCTTCTGGAAAAGAGCCCTGCTTCAATGTTATCATTTTGAAGGAGTAATGATTGCTATGGTATCGCAAATTTAGTGATAGATTTCCCAATTTTCTGCTTCAAGCTACGAGCTTTTTGCGCATTAATTAGGTCTCTACCCTAAAATTTATCGTAGATATATAGACGTTGCTTACCGGATTGCGACGTGTACTGCAGCACCGAACAATAACTATTCATTCTTTCATGTTAAAAAGTGATTTCTAATTGAACGGAAACTCAACAGCAATGGTAGGTATTACCTAATTACAGCAAATAGTTAGTTCTTCAACTTTCGATAGATATAGTTGAATAGGGTCATAATATGTAACTTAATTAAGTTGTAGTATAGTTGATTAACAAATAATACATATATGAAGTCTTGCCATGACGTGGTGAATCAATATGTTACAAATCTTATTAAAAAGTTCTGTTGCCTTCTATATGTATACATATATACACTCAAAAATAATTTTCTCCGGCTAGAATCGACAAACACCCTACTGCGCAACGGTTGTACCAATAAGGGGAAAATAAATAACGTTTGCCCAAGGATTTGTCATTTTTATCTACAATAAAACATATTTATCTACTGATACATGAAGGGGTTGAACAGGACAAGTGGGTATGTATGTATATGCTGCAATATTAGCAGCGTCGTCGACAACCGTATCCGCATATAGATTTATATGTGTAATTTGCTCAACTAACTTGACAATGAACAAGACAACGGAATGAATTATATGCTGCACATATGTTAATACCGTAAATGCAATACCACCGCTGTAACGCTTACTGGTAGCAGCTTTAATTATTAGTCAAAAAATCAAGGAACAAAGAACAATTATAGTCATACTTAATAATGATAATAGCTTATTAATCTTGAGGACCTTAACAAAGGTACAAGGTACGAGTCAAAGAACAGAACCGAAAGCATTAAATGGAAACAAGAAAAAAGAACAGAAAACACATTAGACTCAAATTTAAATTTAGGGGTTAGACTAAATTTGGCGAATACAACATAAATAAAAATGTCTCCAACCCATTAAAACCAAACATTTAGTTTCAACTGATTCTTGCCGTAGAAGCCTATTCATTTTAGCAGATTAAAGAATTATATATTTTTGTACGCATATATTGAGATCTTTCGAAAGTAGCCAGACTGTGCGCTAATATGGAAAATTGCTCACCATTTATCGTATGTGTGGTAGCTACTCTGAACGAATCCTCATGTTGTTTAAGAAAGGTAACAATTTCTAATGTTTGTAACCATGGAATTAATGAGCAAGAAATAATGATTGTAGCATATAAATCGGTTGAAAACAATGAAAAGGTGGAGATAAACAATGAATTCTAGCATCGTTTTACATTCGAAAACATCCACAAGCATACTAAGAAGATCGAACCTACGTATGAAAAATCAATAATCGATTATATACCGGTTGAGAAATACAAAAGAATGGATGGTAAAGGATGTTAGAGTTAGAAGAGATGCGGAAATAGACAGCGACCTCTACTTGATAGTATCAACAACCTCAGGAGAGAACAAAACATTCAATCGAACGTATTTAACTCTGTTAAGTAACTGAAATAACTGAAAGTTATAGACTCTTATTAAGAGAATATCAGAAGACGATTACAATCGAAACTAATAAGACATTGAATACAATACGAAGGCGGAATTTGGCAAACAATTAAATGTATTACACTGGAAACGGCTGGAAAACTATGCGAAACAATAAGAGTATATAAAGATGTATAACAAACAATATAGCGAACAAAAAAAATATATAGGAATAAAAAGGAATAATAGATGAAAGTTATATTTACGTTAAACGACATAAGATTCATATGTAGCGAGCAGAAAACACAGAAAAAGAAAGTTAATTAAATAATATCTGAAGCCACAAAAAATCTGGAATGAGCTTGGAACTAGACTAGGAAACAGAGTAGCAGGAGAAACCAAAAGTTATTTTATAGAAAGGGATAAAGACAAAAAAAAAGGAAACGAAAATAGGTCACTAAAATGAAAATCAAGAGTAGTAATGGTTTAGTCACAACGGATCCGGACACAAGGAGGAAATTGATAAAAGATCGATGGAATATTTTGAAGAGCTTTTATGTATAGAATTGCAAGACAGGCAGAATTCCGCAGCAAACGTAACGAAAGTGAAAGTGAGAATCGAAAATACATATACGACCACATATTTGCAATAAACTAACTAACGAAGAAAATATTAGAAATGAATTTAAAAGTTTCTATAGCCTTTATAACTTTAGATAAGGCATTCGACGGGACACCTACAAAGAGAATATAGTACATACTAAATTGGAAAAAGATTGAGGAAGCAACTAAAAATATGTATAGAATATGTAGAAGTACAAAGCTCACATTGCGTTTGCATCAATATGATAAGGAGTTATTATTTGGTTAAAAAGACAAGTGCAGGTAATCTGAGAAAGAATTAGATAATATGATCAATCCTTTATAGCCAATCACTTCACGTACCAAATAGGTGAATCTCCACGTACGGAAATTTTTCATATCTAGAAATTGGACTTCGATAGAAATTGTTAAACACGAAGGTCAGGAGATCTAAAGTAAAGGTCTAAAGTACGCCTAAAGCTGTTTGGGATATCATCGAAAATAAGAGACGTGTACGTATTACAAGAGGTCAATTACATCTTCTAGCAAACGATTTCCAATTTGCATCTCTAATGAATGTCTGGGTACCGCTGTAATCTATGCAATGTTTTTCTCTCGCATCACCGGCCATCCCTTGGTGAAGTTTGTGATATATCGTCTTCTCCGCGTAACTCGATTAATAATATTGCTCTATCTAAACTTTACTTAGAATTTTAGTAAGTTCACTTTCACTTTCCTCCATTTAGTTGATTAATTGAATAATTTTATGCGAAAGTGAAAACGTAACTTAACATCTTGAGTAGATCCAACTTATAATGAAGACTTAATTTTTTTTAAAGTACAGACAGCTTTACTGAAATACGGAATCATGATCAGTTTATCAAAATAAGTAAGTTAACGGACTTCTTCTGTTAAAATATTATAAAAAAAGAAATAGGTCTATAGCTCGCTGACCCATTGGGTTTCTATAAAACATATATAAATAGAAATCGTGCTAGCCAAGGTTACTCACAATACGAATGTGTGATGTTCAACCTCCTGTATTACACATTACATCATTCGCCGAAAATTATATTACTTGTTTAGTAAATCAAAAACGTGAATCTTTTTAACTGAGTATACAGCATTTATAAAACTCCTTCAATTACTATGAACGATGCTCAGACAGTTCTTTTTATAGAAAACAAAATTATGGCAGAATTCTTGACCAAAAGTTGTTAGTATACCTTCACATAGGATACTCGATGCTTCCATGAAGCTATTATTTTTTCAAGCCTACGAAACATTTATTAAGACGCTGTTAAATCAATGTTCATGTTTTATCAGCGGGAAACTTCAATTTTTGTTTCTTTGTTTTAAGCTCTTTGTTAGGACATGGTACTTATAAGCCAATGTCCAATTACTTTTTCATGAGTTCATCGTGTATTTCTTGCTTTTCGTAAGTATCAGTGGCAATTATTAATTTTGCAAGTTCTCTCCTTTTTATGTTCCATGCTATAGGATACGATCTTATGTATTCTGAATTTACCAGACCAGTACAGAATGTTGTCTTGTACTAGGCAGAGGTTCAAGCAACCGCTGGCCAGGTAGAAGTTCTGTTAGCTGATTGCTTGGTGCTAGGTAAAAGTTTAGGTGATTATTGGCTCGTAGTAAGCAGAGATTCGGAAATTGATGATTTATATTAAGCAAATATTTTTATTTTCTATATTTTATGATATGCCAGAACCAGAACTACAAAAGAAATCACTTTTTTCGAAAAAGAAATCATGATTTTATGGAAAAAATTGCAGTTGTCTTAAACGCAAGGAGACCAAGTTATGTATACTAGAGATCTAACCAGCGCGTCATTTACGAATCAATCTCTGTAGCAATTCATAAGACATTCAAAGGTTGCAGGTTCACAATAAGAAGTTGATATCGTATTTCATGTAGACAAATTTTTGAAACTTGTTATCTCACGTAAGTTTTACGTTCATCAACTTCTCTCTACGTAACAGCGACCATGTACGAGGGATGTTAATAATTTTTTTTTTTATCAATTTCCATCAATATTACAATATAGTTTTTCTACATAATCTCCGTTTAACTGAATACATTTATCCCGACGATAAACTAATTCTTTTAAGCCATCTTCAAAGAATTTTTCCTGTGTTTCTGCAGTCCACCGATTTATAATACATTTTACGTTAGTTAAACGCTCAATTCGAACACACCGTAAATGTTTTTTCAAGACTAAAAACAGATGAAAATCACTAGATACGAGATCCGGTGAGTAAGAAGGATGCGAAAGCAATTCCCATCGTAAATCATTCAAAACACCCTTTGTCTTTCTTGAAAAATAGAGTCTTACATTATCCTGTTTTGTAATAACGAAGTAGTCTGGATAATAAACTAGAATAATATTCTGCGTTAATTGTAGAACTTTTCAGCAGATAATCCATAAAAATAATCTCTTAGCGATCTCAGTATACAGTAAGCATTACCTTTCCAACTGACACAACTGCACATGCTTTCAATGGAAGCCCTTCCTCTTGTGCACACCATTCTTTGCATTGACTTTTGGTCTAAGGATTCAAATAATGAATACACGTTTCGTCAGTAGTTACCAAAATTCATCGCCGTAACGCGCTAACAGCTCTTGAAGTTGAGAAATGTCAGACCTGTTGAGTTTCTATTCCGAGCCCAAGAGTCTTGACACTTAGCGGGCTGAAACATTGTTCACGCCCAAACAATCATGTAAGACGCCATGGACTTCTTTGACTAATTTTAAGGATAATCATTCGCATGTCCTCTTCTAGTAGATCCTGAGCGGCTGTAATGGTTCTTTCGTTTAACGATGTACCAGAGCGACCACTGCATTGATCGTATTGAAACGTTGAATAATTGCTAAAGTTTTCGCATCCTCTCTCCACAAACAAAAAATGTTTGCTCTTTGATATTTAACCGCATTTTTCATGGTTCCAGTGCTATGAAAACGCGTCTACAACTGACTCAGTTTAAACTATATTGCGCTGGATAGCTGCATAAATATGTCAAGACTTGTCTATCAACCTATAAGTTCTGCAGAGCGCAATTCCCGGAACTTTTGATACATCCTTCGTACATACGTATATCTATCAACGTGATAACCTCTAACTTTGGGTTGGTAATAGAGGGATGTGAAGTAGCTATTAAAGTACAGATAACAGTCCTTTTCGTATTTGCATCCCTTTGCATATCTCATTGTGTATTGATATAATTTAATAGTGTTCTGATAAATGTTTTGTATCTTTAAAAAAGATGAAGACGCATGAAGGTATAATAAGCAAATTTCCATCGAGAATTTTTATTACATCTTTAAACTTCAGAGCACCTACTTCCTTAAATAATTTTTTATACGACGATCATTTAAAATTTAATGGGTTCCTTCTTTTTTGCTGCGCGATACACTTATACAACTTTCGGGCCTTCGTCATGTTGCCTGCTATACATCATTTCCTTCCTAAAATTCGGTGTTCCGGGATAAGTTTTACGGTGTTTTAGGTGGGGAAACAGACAAAAACCCTGTGCGTTGTTGAAAGCGTTACACAAATCGCGCTTATCGGATTTTTCTTATCGCCAAGACATTGAACCGTAACTAATGTATTCAACGTGACCCAGCATTCTCTATGTAAGAACAGAATAATGGATGAAGATTCCCCAAAGAGTACATACGGAAGTAACAAAAAAATATTGTTTTGTAAAAAATTTATTAAAAACTTACAAGATCATGTATATGTCTAGTCTTGACCAGAAATGGCGCTACTAGAATTGGAATAACTGTTCTTCATAAAGGTGATCTTTAACAAGACTCCTGCCAAGTGTGTATTCGAACAGATACATTGTGTATGAATGACAGCTGAATGAACAACTTCTGTGATTCAACAACAATGAAAAATATCAAATATAGAGCAGTGGGTAAATACTTTTTTTGTGTAAAAAAAAAAAACGAATTATGAGCCAAAAGTGGAACTCAGTGAAGTCTATGGGGATTTTGCACCTTCGCCATCGACCATAAAATATTGGACAGTTGAATTTAAACGCGGGCGTATGAGCAAATTTTATGAAGAACACCTAGGTCCCCAAAGTAGGATAATCACGTCGGAAATTATGAAAACAATTCACGTAATGGTAATGGAAGATCGAAAATTGAACGAGTATGAGATTGCTGAATCTGTAAGGATCTTAATTAACGTGGTGCGTAACATTTTAATAACTTATTGGTCGTAACGTGTGCCGCGATTACATATAATTGACCATAAGGACGCACATGAGTTAACTTCGATAGAATATTTGGCGATATTAAAGCCAAATTTGAATAATTTTGGCCTGGATCCATAATTGCTAATGAAACAATCACAGCACACAGGGTCCAAGGAACAGTCCAAATAGAGGGTTTTCCTTGGCCAACCCGCGCCAAACAAGGCCGAAGCTACTTCGTAGGCCACGATGTTACGTTGATTACTTTGAAAGGAGTAAAACGATTCATGGCTAGTATTATCCAAATTATCGGACCGTTTGAACATTGTTGTGAAACGAAAATGTCCACATATGACGAAAAATAAATTTGCTTCATCAACACAATGCAAGCACGTGCACTTGTATCTTCCTCGTAACAAAATTCCATGAGAACTTGCTTCCGTACCTACCATATTTGCCAAATTTGGCCCCCATTTTCGAACACAAAAAATACTTATTGGCGAAAAAGGATTTGACTGAAACGATGAAGGTAGTTGCAGGAGCAAATGCTTATTTTGCAGGGTTGGAGGAATCGCAATTTTTACATGCGATGGACTAAGTACGTCAATTTCAAAGGAGACTAAGATCAAAAAATAAAATGAATTTTACACATGAAAATGTTTTTCAAAAGTTTTTCTTCGACTCTCTACCTTCGGCTTTGAACGAGAAACAAAATATTAGCATATTTAAAGATTGTTTGTTTCATTTAAGATCTCGTCACTATTCCACACAAAGGCTGGTATTCGTTCAGCATAATTAAGGTGTTTTCTACTAAAGCTCGCGTAGGCTTTTTTTCCCGTGGTATGACTTTTGCGTACTGCCATGTATTGGGATGGGTTGCTGAAATTTGCGTCTCAAACGCTCGATGTTATCCTTTTTTGGTGATTCTTCTACGGCAGTCTCATAGTAATTCCGTATATTGTGGAGAATATGTGGTAAACGTCGCTGATGGCGTTTTTGTGGACATCCAGTACCGTTGCACAAACGTTAACACTGCCAATAACTTCTGCTTCATTTCAAATTCTTCTTCGACTTGGTACTAGTTCCTTAAACCTTCTGATAGAATATGTCCAAAGACGAACTGCGAAAAATAGAAGCATCCATAATGCTTTGAAGTTAGCAATACTTCGATGAAACCACACCAAATACCTCAGTCATAAAATTTTTAATTCTTCGGCAAAAGAATGTAGGACTTTTTTGTTTCTTCTGTTAATAGTATATACCGTCAAGAGGTGACAAAGCAAGTGTGGCAGTGCTTGAAAGGTCTCGTCCGCATTCTAATGAACACTTTGTGCTATAAGTAAAAATCCTCTTTTCCTTGCCAAAACCTAGCAAGCAAAAAAGATCCTATATTTGTTGCTACGTGTAACCTTGCGGAAAAATAATGTCTCTCCGAAGGAGTAACAAAGCCGCAGGAACTCCCTTTATACGAATATTACGTATTCATATGGTGGAGATGACATGATGTGATGATTTTGGATAGTTATCGCGTTTTCTCGTACCATATTGTAAAGTTCCGCCTTCCCTGC
Organism: Oryctes rhinoceros; assembly: GCA_020654165.1. Lineage (NCBI taxonomy): Eukaryota > Metazoa > Arthropoda > Insecta > Coleoptera > Scarabaeidae > Oryctes > Oryctes rhinoceros. Next base: position 270,781 of record JAIOKQ010000127.1, read on the forward strand.
TTCTTTGAATAGGACACCCACGCAATAGGCGGATAAGCTCTATAAACTAGGAATATCAATTCTGCCGTCTACGTTAAGAAGATCTAGAGATAGCAGAATACATTCTATTGTGAAACGTGTTTTCGTTAATCATAAACGTCTTTAACATTTCAATAGGCTGTTCCTAACACTTAGCATTTTTGCTGAATATTACAAGCCTTCACAACCTCTCCAGCTATAAAACCGTTGAAAATTACCTAATCAAAACAGCAGAGCAAAACAAAGAATTCTAGAGACGAATACTGGATATCAGGATCCAAATCTTTTGGAAAGTAATATTGTGTCATACGTACATAATACATATTATATGTATCATATATTATATGTATCATATATTATATGTACCATCCACATTAAAGGATAACGATTTCTTTATCTAGTGGAACGTTTAACAATGTACATACATACATGATATATCTAGATAAAATCGTAACTTATTAAAATTATAATAAAAATTGTGATTCAAACTAAAAACTACTTACTTCTTTACTTCCATTATTTTGTTGTCCGATGAGAGTCTCGAATTTAGTTATGAGTTCACCAGCTTCTTTCAAGTTACCATTTCTGTAACATAGCACAGCTGCATCCAGGACGACAAGAGGCTGCTCCGGCGCCAGCATCAATGCATGTCTCATGGCCTTTAAAGCGTTTTGCGCGTCCGCCAGCGACGTTAGAGCACCTTAAATGGAATAATTCCAAATTGACTGTAGACAATTCCTACTAAAGTTATCTTTATTCGGACAATTCCGTTTTATCTCAAGTCTGCCCTTAAAAATACAATTTATGTGAAATAATTTGATGTGCTGTACATCTGGATACGTAGAAGCTTTCTGCTTTTTGAACGTATTTATGAAGATTACGTAAATATCTCTCATATTTGGAAGAGTGATATATGCAGGTGTTTCATAAAAATAAAAAGCACGAAAAGCATTTTAGAAACAAGTTGAATGATACGTATATATCTATGTATGTATATAACTCAATCCTATATTATGATATTTCGGCATTAGCTGTGTAATTTCGATATAATAGAGATGGCAAAAACAGGTGGAATTAATCCTTTTTTCCAGCGACTAGATAGACTCGTGTCTATTCGCCTCATAAGATGCATGAAAGCAGTGTTGCCTGCTGGTGTCCCCGAGATTCGAAAAAAGCACGGGCCTGTCTAGTCTCCGCAAAAAAGTAATAATTTCATCCGCCTTTGTCCTCTCTATTGATGACTGTATTCAAAATCCCAAAATAAGCAAAATAGTTGAATGTTTTTTTTAATTAAGTAATAAATGGGGGATACATTGTATATTGTTTTGAATAAAACATCCAATACATCTTTCAAAATGCTGTAAAAGTTTTTCAATTTCAAATTTCAGCAATTTTATTCAGCCACTCCATTATTTATCGTACCTGTCGGACGAAACTCGTGATGTAGATGCAGTTCGCGCGCGTTTCTTATTAACTCAATTCAATTTTGCCAAGTTCCTTTTAGATATTTTTCTTTTATGTTCAGTAGTTATTTGTTTCTTAAGTCTTTGTATCAGTGTATTCAATCAAAGAAATATGTTAAGTTTTAATTTTTACAAAATACTTTATTCAATTGCTCTTCAATCAACTACATGATAATTATCAACAGACACTATTAGCTATTAGCTGAATTTAGTGCGATCGTCTAAAGCTCCTGTTTTTACGTTTAGATAAATTGAAATACAAGAATTCATAAGATTTGAATATCAAATTTTATTCCTGTAGTAACTCCGTGTTTTACGAGCGGTGCCTGAATAGCTTACCTTGCTAACAGAACGTTATGGCGTTCTCTATAAATAACTTTTACTGTAGGCAAGATACACATTTTAATGCGACATCTTATATTACAAATCTGGGATCTGCTTTTTATTTGCATAAATGCCTCTGCATAGGCTTTGTACGAATTGTATGAATAATGATAAATAATATTAGTTCCGTCGATGTTTTCTGCATTAACATGAACAACGACATGCTTTTAGCTAAGAAGATAATGCAAATCGATTGTTCAGTATAAAATGTGTACAGTCGCGTTCGTTCCTAGCGTCGTGGATCTGGCAAGCTATTCACCCGAGATTAGAAATTTTCGGGATTTTGGCTGGGGCTGGGGGTGAACATCTTTATACGTGGAAAATGTGTTGTATCCTACGCACAACTGTATAACTTTTACTTTTGCGACTGTGCCGATAAAGGTACGGCGCTTTGAACTTAGGGTAAATGTATTTGAAGAAGTAAGTAGAGTAAAAGATCAAAATCTTTCGAACGAAAATATTCGATTATTGGAAATTTTATACATTTTAATTTTGTTTGATCTTAGCATTTTTTTTATAAATTTACAAAGGGCGCCTGATAACTTCAGGTCTTTCTTTAATATCGGCTATAGTATTTCTAATACGTTGAGTTAGTAAGTATGGAATTTTTAACTTAATTCTGCAACAAACCCCGTAAATAATATCGTAGTGGTGTGAGATCTGGAGATCTTGGAAGCCAACCAAAAGGAGGACAATCGCGAGCAATCCAAGACTCCTGGAAACCGATTGTCCAAATGACCAAATTGATCTGATCTGATGAGCAGCAGTTCTTCGTCCTGATATAACGCTAAAAAATTGTTGTGACCATTTGTATTAATTCGAAAGCAAACAAAAATTTGTACTATACCAAAACAAATGAAAATCGGATAAGAACATACGGATCGTTTAAGTTATTTTCACGTGTACAACACAGCCTTGAAGTTTGGTCAGTCGCCCCGGATTCATCTTGCATAAATAACAAATGCTTAAATCAGATTCACTTACAGCCCAAAAGGACGAAAGCCACAGCGGCATCTGGTCGCAAATTTACCGCCGCACACAAAAAGTTGAACGCGGACGCTGGCTGCTGCGTTGACAGATGCACCATACCCAAGTTCAGCAGGACTCTGGCGTTCAAAGGAGACAACCATAGCGCACGTTTTAAGCAGGTAATCGCCTGAAAGCGTACAGGTGTATTATAAACCGAAGAAACACAAATAAGGGCTTTGCGTTATTTGTCAGCAACGAGCTGTTCGTTGTAAATACGCTCAGAGCCTGAAATTTAATTAAGGTCGGTTCGTACAGCTTGACGACTTTGAAATAAATAATAAAAAGTAATAAACGTGTTTAAAATTCATACAAAAAATGCTTTTTTGGTCATAATGTACTTTAATTTGAACTTTAATAAAGCCATGGCGAACTTTTTATCGGTTTTCCTTTGTAATGGCCCTATTCCTGCGTACCGTCAGCGCGTTTCATCGAGCTTCCTTTCCTTTCGACCAACAAAACATTTAAATGATTATTTTCTGTGTAAATGGCATAAAAGCACACGTAAATATGTTTGTTTGAATCGGCGTATTTGATCTAAACAGAAGTAAGAAACAGAGGGTCGGCTGCCCCTGTAAAGTGTCTTAGAATATTTAGGTTCTGCATTTGTCAAATTTGGAGCAAGGAAATACCGTAAACCTTATTCTGAAAGTAATGAACCCGATATCCCAGGACTGCCAACACACTGCAGTAAATACTGCGCCGCTAGTCGCGTTAAATTATATTATTATAAGTTTAACATCCCCAAAAATTTTATTAAATTAAAATGGTTATGTACGAATATAACCGGTGCCTCCGCCAAAATTGTAAGAATGCAAAATTTTAATCTAGATTTCTAGATTAACTCAATTGTTATTATTAAAGTAATACAACAACGTTATTTCTACTTAATTCAAATCCAGTAAATCCAAAAGAAGAAACGCATTAAATATTTAGCCAAGTTCAAAATGTACAGACTTTATAAAATAAATTCTTGTTACTCCGCCTAACTTCGTATTAAAAGTTCCTTTGAAATAATCAATATGTGTAATTTGCGCAGTTTAGATTTCATCAATCCATGAATAAACTTAAAACGACATCAGACATATGATAACATATTACATCCACTGCAAGTTTTCATATTTACACAATTTCACAAAACATGTATAAAACCTAATTATTAATCGAAGTCATTAACTGTGAATCCTTGCTTATCAATCGCTTATTAAATCGCTTATCGCTTATCGCTTATCGCTTATTAAATTGAATTATTGAATCGCTTATTAAAATATTTTGACCAAACAATGGTGGTTAAAGATGCTGATTTTAGATTGGATAAAAGGAATATGTACAGAATTTAAGATTATTGGGATCCAACTTTATTTCACGGTGAATCCTAAGCAACTAAAGATGAAAATGCCGTCAGACTGGTCGAAGATGTAGCGAATATGTTTTCCAACGCTCCACGCCCTTATTGTCATTCATATCGGCTTCGCTAAAAACAGCAAAAACAAATAGTGGCCGTTTTACTAGGTTATGGGTAAATAAAATTTCAACGATGTGGTCTTGTAGTTGATGCTAGGTGGATCTGTGTAGAACAGAACACATTCCACACAAATATGTTGCAATTGTTACATCGACTCTGCAGTAGGTCATTGCCGAGCTACCGCTGAATCGAAAGAAGGAGGTCGTAGAATCAAAAGACTCCGATCGTTTTAATACACTGGAATCTTTTATATGAGCGAAAAAATTGAAAGTAACTGATTTTTCGAAGTCAATTAGATTTGCGGTTTGTAGAACACTCTCGGCAAATTTACATTAATTAGAGAATAATAAATGAAATTTAACATTTTTTGAAATTTGAAACGAAGAGCTAACCTGATATTTCGACATTCTAATATAAGTTCTACGCTTATATGTTACCGACTGGAATCGAGCTTACGTCAAACCCCCATACTTAATTATAGCTTCGAATTAATGCTAGAATTTAAACGATGAACACTTAAAATATGGGTATGCAAAAAAAACAAGTATTACCTTCCTTTAATTTAATAATCCTGCGATTAAATAAAGTATTTATTTATTTAATCGCATCCCTGGAAATATAATCTATATATGCTATTCTAAGACAGTACTGTGAGACCATTAACAACTACACAATAAAATTTTACTAACGACATAAGGACCCTAAAAAAAGATGATTTTACGACTGAAATTTGCGTAGCGCTGATAACAGATAAGCTCATGTTAACACAACCAAGCATAACAGTACAATAGGTCCATTTAGATCGTCGAGACTAACACCATTTAGTAATACACTGTGTTTTAAAAGAAATGAACCGCCCCGAATGAGAAGACGCAGAATTTCGAAGTTATGTAGAAATAGTTAGTGCATAGAGATAAACCAATGATTAAATTTTCAAAAAAAAATGACAATATTTATTGACAATTTCGTTAATAACGCGTTGCATCTCCGCGTACTCTTATGCATTCAGTAGCCCTTCGTAGCATGCTGGAAATCAGACGGTCGATTGCCTCTTGGGTCGCTCATTTCAGGCTACCTGTAGCTGTTGACGTTATTCATCTAAAATGTTGGGAGGATGGGATAATTGACGCAATTTTCTATCTATCATATCCCAGACATGTTCAACAGGGTTTAAGTGCGGGAATCTTGCCGGCCAAGGCATTCGCAGAACATGGTTATGTGCTAGGAAGTCTAACATTACATGAACAATATGAGGCCGCGCATTATCATGTTGGAAGATGGGCTCTGGAAGGCCTTGGAAGAATGGCACCAATACGGGCTCCAGAATGGTGTCAATGTAACGGTGCGCGTTTAGAGTGCTTTGAATGAATGTCAAAGGAGACCTACCACCGTAGGGTATTGCTCCCCACACCCTTACACCAGAATTTTGAGCCATGTGGCGACGCTGAACAAACTGTAAATTTTGCCTCTGACCTTTAGGTCGTCTGATCCGTAAACGTCCGTCAGAATTCCATAAGCAAATATATATATAAGATTCCATAAGATAGTTTCCCATTCATGTTCCCAATGTTGTCGGTTTTGGCTCCACCGTAGTCTGGCATCTTTATGTCGTTGAATCATAGGAAGGCGAAAATAAGGACGATATGAACGTAACCCAAATGCGCGCATTCGACGATAAATCGTGCTCATAGACACTCTACGATCAATTGCTCGTACCCAATTGATTGCAACAGCACGCGTTGGTTCTACTGGGTCCTGTATTGCACTTCGCCTTAACAGCCGATCTTCGCGTGGTGCTGTCACTCTAGGACGTCCCCGGCCTCTACGACGAGTTTCTAAGCGTTCTTCCTGCCAATCCATCCAAGTCCGTCTGATAGTCTCCCAATTTCCCAATAACTTAAACCAGCCTCATGCATCCCGATAATTCGTCCTCTTTCAAAGGGCTTAAGATGGCGAAAACTTGCACGTCTTCCAGCTCGTGGCATTTTTGAGGCACTAACTTTACTAATGCAATAACAATCACGAACAAACGGCAAACTACTCCGAACAACACAAGCAATTTCAGGTCCTAACAGACAGATAACTTCTATCGGCAGTGACAGATGGCCGTCAACAGTTAATCCTTTGTTTGTCTCCATGCACTAAATCAGTCTACCTAATTTCAAAGTTCTGCGTCTACTCCTTCCGAATATTTGATTTCTTTTGTATCGATTTGTAAACATGTTGAGAGTAAATAACAAAGCTTGTTATGATAACAATTTGATGGTGACAATTTTTCTACTTCCAGAATATCCGTATATTGATACGTAAGCATGGATAAGGTATCGGCGCAGTCCGTATCACTTAAGTTATTTGATTAATTATTATATCGAGTAACTTGGGTCCGGTGTTTGCAGATACTTTCGTGCTTACGATACTACCCCACAATTCTTGCTACTATTGTTAATGCATCCATCGCTTTCAGAAAGTTAGCACCTTACGACGTCTTCCTTTAAAAATAACTCCAATAAAAAAATGATTACATCAATCCCTCATGCTTATTTTCACCCGATATACTTTGCTATTTTTATTACTTTACCACTATATCAATATAAACATATCGCTTATAAAGAAAAAAAAGTACGGTCTAAAAGCTTACGCCCAACAGCATTTATGCAATCTATTTTCGTCAGATCAAAAATCGCAAACGAGCCGACGCAATCCCATCACTTAACCGCCCAGCGGCTTTAACGGGACGAGAAAGAGAAGCAGACTACGAGAAGAAAGGGAACGACGCGGCACTTACGGCGATATACTTTTGCTTCGAATAGAAACACATTCCCATATTGTTCCAGAGCGCCACCGAATCGGGTCGATTTTGCACCGCCAGTTTATATTTGGTTAGGGCGACGTCGTACTCTTCGTAAGACTGGAAAAAAAAGAGAATGAGCTCTATTAATGAAGGTATATATCATTTTTTAAAGGAAACGATTCAAAAGACAAACGAGCTAGATACACAGTTACTCGGAGAAAAGAATTTCTATTAATGCAGGTAATAAGTTTCCTTATTTGGAGGAAAAGATGGATCCGTTATTGCAAAAAATAAATTTTAAGTAGCACACTATAAAGCACTGTTTTCAGAAAATGCTCTTGTATTAATTAGAACATTTTCTGGTATTATATACTTCGCACATATCTTTGGCTGATTTTCCTTATATTCAAAAAATAGAGTAGAGAGAGTCAAGGTAGTCGCCAAAGAGAGAACTATTAAGATGCAGAACTGCTACTTTCTTCTACAGACACTAAGAGACCGATTCTCCAGTACCAGGTCAATTGTTGATCTATTGTTAGGTAATGAAGACCGTTCTGTGACTTGTGAACCGTTTAGCACCATTGCAATCCTATTGACCACATCTTGAGTTACTACTTTTGTAACATTTAGAGTGAGTTAGGTTGCGGTATTCAGTGTTCTGTTGGAAGGGCGTACTGTAGCATATTTAGAAGTAAGTTCTGATCATAATGATCATCCGGCAGTGAAAATATTCCTCAACATCTTCAGCAATTCAAAGACCCACTTTTTCAGTAGAATAATACCCATCTCCCGGTAGCGACAACATCTCTAAATCGATTCGAAGGGACCCATGCCTATATCTTAATGGTCAGTCAGATCTCCCGAACTTTAGCCAATCGAATGCATATAGGACATTATGAGAAGAAAAGTTAGAGAACTTGAGACATCATACATCGAGCACTTACAGAAATCAATATCACGAAAGTTAAGAGACTGTCAAACTAATAGGGGGATCAACACATTATTGATAAAAACAAAATTAAATGTTACTAAGCTTTTGTTTTTTTTTTTTTATAGTTACTGCCAAGATTGGTTAATAGATTCTTGGTTTTGAAATTGAAATTCAATCGTTTTTGCCGTTCCAATCAGTTGTTATATGATCCTTTTCAATTCTTCCCTGCTTCTTGCCAACCATATCGTCAGCATATGCGAAGCATTGATAGCTGTTGACTACTTTTCTACTTTTCCTTATAATCTCTTCTAGCGCCAAGACAAACAAGATCGTTGGTACCAGACCCCCTTGACGAAATCCTTTACCTGTTTGAAAGCTTTGCTTATTCCTTCTTTGAGCTTCACTGTAGTGCTTCTATCAGTATTGTTAGTTTTATAAATTTCATTAATTTAATTGTTAAAATCGTTTGCAGAATTTATCAATTAGGTTCTATTCATGTTATTTTACGTTGCTTTGAAGTTTACGAAGTTCAAACGAACTTCTGAAGAAACTGTTCAATTATTTTTTTTGCAAAAATACTTAATCAATTGTTGATCTACTTGTTCTAGGACCACCTTACTAATCTACTACCTCTCTTTCCATATATTGTTCCATGTTGCCTATAATGTAGTTTAGTAATGTTGTGAACACTTTGTATGTGACGTCAACTATCGACATGGTTGTATAAAGTTTACAGTCCGTTTTGTTCTCTTTTTCGTAAATTGCCAGGGCAATCATTTTACTCTAGTTAACTTGCATAATTCTTATTTTGCAGGTTTATTTTATTAGTTCTGTTATCTGCAAGCGAATTTTCCTCTGGGATCTTGTAATTCTTCACATTTTTTTATTACGGCTCCTATTTCTTCTACGGCGAGCTCTCTGGTTGTATTATTTTCGTTTACTGCCGTTATTATATTTTAATTTTCTTTATATTTTTCAGGTATCCTTCCTTCTATTGCCGTCGTTATCCTTTATATAATGAGTAGCAAGCCTCGATGTTCGTTCCTTATGCTTTCGATGTCCTTGTAAAAATTTTTAATTTCGTTCTTAATATACTTTGTTTCACTTCTTTTATTTTGTTATCCATATAAGCCCTTTTCTTTTATCTTAGTATCCTTTTTTTTCTCTTTGGATATTCTTGTTTAGTTTGCTCTGAATTGTTTTATAACATTTTTTTCCTTCATTTTTTATGTCTAATTCATCAGCGCATTCTGTATCCCTAAATTTTTAATTTTGGTCTTTTCTTTTATGTTATATTTCTTGCGTCTATATATTTCGTTCTTTCAGTGCTGCTACCTCCCTTTTATCATAATTGTTTATAATTTCCAGCGATGTATGCCGCTAATTAATCTCTAATAAAAGCAGCTGGTGGACCAATAAAATATTGACAATATTAATAAAATATCATATATGGTATATCTACTTTGTCGTTTTATTGATAAATAATTTATTTTTATACATCTGAAGAAAAACTGGGGGTGCTTAATACATATTCACATAGCTGTATAAATAATGTATTTAAATGAGCAAAGCTTTTTAGAGAGATCCTTTAAAGAGCTAAATTGAAATATTTTAAATTATATAACTTTACGTTTAAGCAAAGAAATACTTAGATTTGAAGTTTTGAATCAACAACCTAACACCATCAATATACTGGGCAAATTCGGGTGCACATCACCGACTTAGCTAACGAATGGACTCTTGCATGCGGAAAGAATATGCAGAGGTATATTATCGGGATTGTTGTCGTCGCGGCCTACAGAAAGCATGGTTGCGGCACCAACTGTGATAAACATTAAGAATTGATTTCTAGATATTTCAGATGTTTCCAACGTGTTCAACACAATTTTGCGAACCATAACATTAAGTACAGATCTTTTCTTGCAATCAGTTGTTTAATCCCCACAAAAGGCCGCTTTTTTATTTTTCAGTTCAGCCTTAATCTTATTCTCTAAATGTACGTAAATAATTTCGTAACGTGGTCCTGCTCGGTAATGTTGTTGTTCCAAAATAAAATAACTGAATCGTTGTAATAACAACGCCAGATTAGGCTGAATCGTCATTGTACTTTGCATTTGTTTGTAACCAACATGTTAGATATATATCTGACGTTAAACATTTAGTTTTTATGCCGTCGCAAGTCAAATCCGGATGCAAGAGTCGTTAGCTCTGTCGGTAGTGAGCATCCGAATTTATCTACTCTATTTATTACGGGTATGTTCTTCGTTTTCTTTTTTAGATGCGAATTTCTTTACTTTTTTCAAAAATCGTCTGGCTTTTCTTTTCTCTTAGTTTAGCTCATCCAGAAACATTAATTTATGTCGTTTAAAAGTTGGGCAAATGTAATAAGTTTTTGAAAATCTCATTAGATATGAAGGAATATCATATTTTTAATAAATATTCACCGTACGCTCTGTTAAAGAAAGTTTACCATAATATCATTATTGAAAAATACTCAACAAAATGTATTTTTCTTACTAACGACACCATGATACAAATACTATTTCAGAGCATATTGTAGGTTTAAAATAAACTTAATCTCTGTCTGTAAAATTCCATATTCGTATTGGAAAAGTTTTTATAATGAGACACGCCACGAAGAAAATAATAAAACGTACGAAAGAACATTCATATCAAACTTTTTAATCGAATTTTCCAGTCAATTTTATATAACTTCTTGAATTCAAACACCTTTTCTGTTGTATCTCGCAGTAAGTTAACTTTGAAGTTAATGTCTTTGAATGTTCTCGGACTTCTTTCATTATGTAGGTTGCAACAGTTTAGATGCATTGTAGTAGTTTTGCTTCAACTGCAGTTTATTATTATTATTTTTTTTTTATTATTATTATTTCGTTCATTAATTTAAATGTGGAATTTTATAGACACAAGTTAAACATGCATCTACTGAAACTAATAAAACGAGGAGAGCGAAAATTATATTTATATTCTCTCGTAACTTTGTATTTTACGTGGTTACTACGTCTAAAATATTGCAACTTTCGTTGCAAAGCACATTGCTCAAAATAATTAAAGCTTCACTCTCTCTCATCCTTCAGTTAGGATATTTGCTATTAAAGAGTTTTGTCTAATTAGTCTATAAGTCTATTTAACAAACCTCAAATACGTTCAATGGAGTTATCTCGCCATTTATTGAAAGTATGGTTGGAATTCCGTGGAACTAAAAGAAGTTTCTAATAATGGCCGTGGTATGAAACTTAGCATCAATACAAAATTTGAGCCGCTTGTTATGACGTAATCGCCCAGAATGGGATCAATATATCGTTCAGCAGTTAATTTATTTGGAACTGTGAAATATATGTAGGCTTTGGCATAGATGTTCTCGACTATCATAACAGATTAAACGGAATCATGACATTGTCCTCTAAAGGCGAAGTGATGGTTCGGCGTTCAAAGAGGTTTTCACACGCGTCTTTTTAGTACCAAATTTGCGTCTTTCAATCTATTCCTAACCATTGGCAAGATGTACAGGACCAAAAACCGGTCTTGGATTCGTCTCATTTTCTTCCTAGAAGCTCGTCCAATACGTCTTTTATATCTTTCTAAACAATGACTCTACATACGATGGAGGATAGAAATGCTAACGTTAAAATTTAATGTTTTTCCAATTATGAATAGCATACTGCTTGCTTTATTTTCCATTTAAAACTGTAAAACGTACTTTTAAACCTTCGATGCGGTACATCAATTTTATGCAGCATCAAATCCCAAAAGATGTCGGAACGTTTTAACTCACATTAGAATAATGGTTGAATTCAGTACATGCAATGCTGTGTGACGCAGAAGTACGGAAAGGTACCTACGACATATGTATACGTATTTCCAGCGTACGCTTCGTGCCGGATTATGCAATAAAACAAGCAACAGACGTAGAAGTAAACGCAATTTGCCATGATTTGATGAGTTTTTCCAAGGACAAATTGCTGACGTTGATGCTAATCCGCATTACTTTCGGTAGGTGACGCTTGATATGTACAGGCTGTCCCAAATTTCTTCTACTAATTCTTCAATTTATTTCAATCGATTTCATAAATAACCTCTTTAACATACGATGTCTAACGCTGCCTGTAAAGTTTCTATTCAAATTAATTGCAATAAGTTATATGAGGATGGTATAAAAAGTATCCGTGTTCAGATACAGATGGTACTTTTTGTCAAAATCTGCTATTGAAATGTTGGATGGGAAAATGTATGGAAAAATTCAAAGAGAAAGTAGATATAGTTTATAAGAACCAGGTAGCTTCAATGATCACTATCAGATACTGGTTTAATGAATTTAGGCCCATTAAGGTAATCACGGGCAAAGATCAATAAACTTTATATGTACGCAAGCCGCCGAGTGAAGATTAGAGAGATTGCTAATTGGGTAAACATTTCAATTAAGCATGTGCAAAATATCTCCTTCACGGAAAACTAAGTATGGGAAGCTATCGACGAGACGAATGCCGCGTCTGGTGATGATTGAACAAACACCGAATCGCATAATAACTTCACAGCAATATTTGGGCATGCTAAAGCGCAATATGAGTGGATTTCTGCGATGCTATGTGTAAAACAATTACATTATCTTCCTTAACTTAGGCTTTTATCACATTTCTATAACACTCCATACGATACCAAAATTGTCAATAAAACACAAATTTCGGTATTCTTATTGGTTGATAGACATCGGTGGAAAGCTGTTAGAAGTCAGTTCTCCCATAACGGATTTGGATAATTCATATAAGACCTATATGAACCAAACTGAGAACAAGCAATCCTAAATATGTCGCTTCCACTTTCCATAGCGTATGGTACATACCTTTGCCAATATATTTCCATCAATATTCCTACCTAACTTTTCTTATTCCATTAACGAAGACAGAAATTCATGCTCCATTTATCTTGTCCAATGTCACAGAAAAAGAGTTATTTAAAATGGCACCCACCTTTTCTCCAGATTTTAGTGCTAGCGATGATCTAATTCCAAGCGTAGTCGAGGGTGTTAGGCCCATAATTGACCTTCCAATTAGAACCGCTGAATTTCGCTTGCGTTGACAGAATCATAGGTTTATATCAATTTTTTCAAATTTTGTGAAGGTTTCTGAAACGTTCAACAGCACCTAATTTAGTCACGCTGATGTCAAAAATTAGATAATCAAGATCAAGTAGATGTAATCTAAAATCTAGAATTATTGCTGTTTATATCGTGCCTGAATTACTTGCTTTCTTTTTTTTTTTGACTCGCCTTGTATGTACTAGCATAAGAGTAGTGCTGCAAATTTAATCTAAAATTAAATAATAGGAAATTCTGTTTGTCATACACTCGAATATTCTGCTTATGGTAAGCCATATGCATATATGCGGCCAACCGCCCACAACCTGCAATTGTTGCGATATGTTTTCAATATCATTAATAATTTGTAATAATTTTCTTATATTTGTTGTATATTGTTTATATCCTGTTGAACAAGTAAATCACATTGTTATTGCTATTCTGTTCCTAACGGTTTCGTGAAGAGTCATGCGCTCTGTGCTCGAATCCTGTTGGTGGTCTCCTAGTGAATGTCTCCGTCACTGTCTCGAGTCACTTCACGACGAATGAGTGATAATGATAAGATCACGGAATACTTTACACACACAAAGAAGTTCGAACTTATGACAAGTTCTAAAAAACATATACAATCCTTCAGGGTCATCAGCGCACAAAAACAAAAAAAAAAACAAGAATTGTTGAAAGCGTTTTCAAACTTATGTAAGTCCCTGAAAATTCCATTTGTTCGCGGGAGAGGAAAACTTAACTAACATAAATAGCTATTGTGAATGCTAAGATAATGCCAAGGATAATCTTGCGTCTTCCTTACAAAAATACCAAAATATTAACTAATACATATCATTCACCTGCGTAATACATCCAATACCCAGTAAAGCGTCCACACATGTTGGATTCAACGCCAAACCGGAACTTAACCTTTCGAACGCCAGTTGGGTCTGTCCTGTTTTAATGTAAAGCAATCCAGATTTCGTGAGCATATTAACGCTGTCCGGGCAAACCCTACAAAATAAAAAAGCAATCACAAACGCATTCGTCAGCTGCAGGTAATGATTCAAACTTACTCCAAAGCCGCGTTACATACAGCAATAGCGGATCTAACGTCGTTCTCCATCAGTAATATTTTTATGAGCAGCGCGTAGGAAACCTCCTGTTTACCGCATTGTACCGCCTTATTAGCGTACTCCCTTGCTTTTTGAACGTTCCCCAAAAGGATTAAGCACTCCCCTGTTGCAGAAAGAACGAATTAATGACAGTAATACTCTGCATGTGCTCCATTAGGCATTAAACTTTCCTGCTGGAAGATCGCTAAAAACAAGGTAATTAAAAAGAAGAAAAGAACCCTTGATATTTTATTAAAAATATTCATTAAAATATTAAACGTAGTCAAATTATAAGGAATTGTTGCCAAAAAAACGGCGACAAAGTTTATTTTAGAGAGGAGGTGAAAACTCAACTGAAAAGGTATTCCTCCTAAAGTGCCCTGCACACGTACATTTAAGTTTTTGTATTTAAATGAAAGAGCAATGAGTCAAAAGAGCAAAGGATAAGCCGAATTTTAATCCTTCACTTAATTATGCCGCACAAGCAACACACAAACTTTCTTACCATCATAAAATGTAATTAAGCAGATAGAAGATTTATTCTAGAAATGGCGGTAAAGAAAGGTTGTGTTCCAGATACAATAATGAAGCGCGTGAGATGAAAATTATAAATTTACTACACAAACTTTAGGCTGTGTGCGAAATATGGTAACTAATATAATAAAATGGAAATGAAGCCATACATAAACGGGGCTAGAGTAAGAAAAACCCTTGCCAGTAATTAATGCTATGCGCGAGCCTCGCTAAGTTAATCCACTCAACGGCTCCATATGTACGTTCAAGATAAAAGGACATTTTTTTAATTTGCACTACAACGGATTGTCACGGTTTCAGCGGAAATAGCAACAATTGTTTTCAATATAGCATCGTATGTTTCTACCGATTTAGATAGAGGATGATTAGGTAGTAGTTAGATGTTAGGATTGGTGATTGGATTAGATTACTTTTCGAGGCGGTTCTTGACTTATCCCACTACGACCTTTTGAGCCTCAAAACCATTTTTCAGCAAGATGACCACATCATATTAGACTTATCAGACTGGGAGAAACTAGTGCAGAAACTGTTGCTTACCTTTAAAATATTGAGTAGCTTTGAATTTTTTACATGCAACTATTTTGTAATTCTAATCGCTTAATTGTTTTGTAATACTGAATTTTTCTAGTTTTTTTTTTTTGCCAAACCAACATGTTTTACAAATGCACTGTATTATTTGGTATAACAAAAACTTATTACGTGAGCTTTAGAAAAAATGAAATTTTTTCAGCCAAGCTATCTCATAGCACGTTGGAAGCTGAGATTAACATAATCTGGAAATCTGTTGAATCGAAATTATGGACTGCGGAGATTGCTTGGCAACATGTCAACAATCCAGGGCTTTACCTTATCTTTGCATTTCTAATTGCTTCTTATTTTACATAGATAAACATTTAGAATCTGAACTGAAAAAGTAAATACTGCCTACATTGCTTGTGTAACCACTGGGTTATAAATAAAAAGGAATATTAACTTATATAAACATTTCGCTCCTGGAACAATAAATAAATAATAAACAAGAAATCGTATCAGATAAGTTTAGCAATCTTTCTTATATTTTGGGAAGATAAAGTTACGATTAATGGACAACCTTCTTCGTCGGAAAGATATAGATTTGATCGAAAAGATATCTAAAAAATGTCAACATCTGCAGCACACTTTCGAGTTAAATATTTTTCTTTGTTTTTGTTTTCAAAGCAGGTATACCCATCTGAATATGATGGTGCTATAATGATGCTACTGCGCGATTCATGGTCAGCTAAACAAAATATAACAACCCTAATGGCGTCATGCATTTTGCGAAGAGGGTGAGAATTTATGACGATATCGTTTGATCTGATGACATCGTCCCGCTTACGTCCATTAGCTAAATTAAAAATAAAAGTCATCGTTGAAGATAAACAAATAAAATATGGTATCGTACCTAAAATGAAAACATTTCACATGTCTTTTTATTAAAAAAAAATTAAATTTGCTATTAAATATATATATATTTAATAAATATATATATATTATTTATATCAATTATTTATATCCTATGTACAATTAGTTAGTTTCAGTCAGGATTGCCTGGACACCAATTTTTCACAACCTTTTTTGTGTATTTCAAAAAAAATTGTTGTTTCATTCGGTGCCAAGAGTTTTAATAAACGAGATAGGTAAATAAGGGTGGCCGGAATCGATTCTCCGAATTCGATTTTCGTCAAAAACAAGTAACTGAAGCCTTTGTATTGCATTGAAAAGGCCCCAAAGGCTCATTTGTACCACTCTTTGATTTTCCCGGCCTGCTCTAACATGCCCGGTTGTGTTAAAACCTTTGATATTAATTTTGCATTAAATTACGAATTTCGCTGTTTCGTCTTCAATTTCAATATCAAAATTCCGATTCTCTTTAATTTAAGCAACGTCTTAACTTAAGCAACTTCGGTAGATTTAGTTTTCATTTATTTGATGACTTGATTTGCTTTAATCTAATGTTTATAAATATTTTTGTCTATTACTATTATTGATGTCAGAAAAGATAAACTTCGCTTATTAATTCTTGAAATAATAATTCTTTTCCGGGTCTTTTTACAACTCTGTATATTCCAAGCGAAATTAAAATTCAGTTACAGAAAGAAACAAATTACCGTTGATTGCTTTCAGTTGATATTTTCAATTTTCAATGATACTTCTACATCGCGAACAATTCCCAACAAGAAATAATACCCGTTAATTGTTTCGGGCAGTAACTTTTAAGAACTTGACGATTACCTTCTCCAAGAATATCTGCTGAAGTCGCAGCCGTAAATCCATTTAAGAAGGCAACAGAAGCGGAACTAAATTGGTTTAGACGTCTCCATCGGAAAGCCGCTAAACGTGAATGTAAAATATAAAGACGAAAGATCTAACATAAGCCACGGGCTACCCACCTTTAATGTCTTAACATTCTCTTAAGAAAGAACCCCTAGAATCCAGGTATTACGTAGGGAATATTTCCTCTTTACAAGAAAAAATTCAATTAAGTTATAAAGGAAAGGAAACCATCGCGAAATCCTCTTCGAATGCTAAATACATACATGCCTAACAAGACTTTTCCGTTTTGACTACTTAAGCGTTAAGCGTCAACTGCAAGTAACTGAAAGGCGTAAGATGTATCAATTAACTTAAAATACTCAAGAGGCTCAAAAAGACATAAAAATATAAAATTGATGGAAAATTTAGAGAAGTGTCGTCAAAAAGTATAACGTCGTTTTCTATATTCAACAGTATAGCCGATACAGAAACGGATGATCTCGAGAGTCTGAGTTACATGTGAACTTTCGAGAAATAATAGAAGATTAAAAAGATTAGTATGTGAAATTAAAAATTTGCACAGTTGAATCTGTGAGAACTAATCACTCCGTTGATATCTTTTTTTATTATTGGATGAAGTCGATGACTTTGTTTTACCCGAATTTTATCTAGATTTGTTAGGTTTCAAGCAATTGATTAGACATGAATTTTGTTTGTTACGGTGTTCAACTGCGACTTCCCCATTTCCCACACCCTAACGCAATATCCCGTAAGACAAGCATTTTTTAAATTATTTTAATAGACTACACTATACATATGCTGTAAACTTTATTTCATAAGTTTTTCATTTTTATTATTTGATTTTTACGTTACTTAGTTGCAAGTATTGATAGCAAGGATTGACGAAGAAGTATCAGCAGGATCTTCGGTTGAAAATGGGCATCGACGTATCCTCGAAATAGCTGCCCCGGATTATTTAATTAAACTTGCATGGGGCGAAGTATGCCGATGCTTTTGTATTGTTTACTTGATTGCATAATTGTCGTATATGAAGCAAAGAAATGGTCCCCAATTTGAAAAAAAAACAAGATAATAAATTCCAAAAACTAATATAACCTCTGGCTATAAAATAATTAACAAATTACATTTGTTCGTTTATAAATATCCAACATATTAATTGTTCAAATAACAACAAGCGCATAACAAAAACATGAATTTTTAAATATAAATGAAATTATAAAACAAGAAGATATGATTAATGAAAGTTTGTATCAAGATCAACGAATGTATTTGTATCTGTAAAAATTCAATTCAAACTATTGCCATAAATAACTATAGAAATAAGCAGGCACTTTCAATACTACATCCCAATAAAAACATAATTTAAAGGAAAACTATTCCATAGCATGAGTACAAGATACAAACACAGCAAATCAAAAATAACAAAGAAACCGAAGACCAAGAAAGGCAACGATAATAAATTAAATAAATAAGCTAAGATGACACCGTATCATTTTGCCAGAAGCTAGTGCGTCATCTGTTAGTTTACGGCCCTTTCAGCTTCATAGCGAGAAAATTTTGCAACGCCGCCCATGTATTTTAGGGCCCATGTAGTTTAGAGGAAAACACAACATTCGTTTATATTCCTTTGCTATATAAATGTTCTTGACATTATTAGATTTTTTAAACAATATACCATCTACTAGCTATTTTTGTGTTAACGTAACGTTGTTTTTCCTATTTCTGGACGAAATACTTTTTGACGAGATCCGCTTTTAGATCTGTTGAACGATGACTTTGTAAAAGAGTCATTTATAAGTAAGTGGTGACATTTCCCTCTTGTAAAATAAATTTGCAAGCTACCACGTTTGTTGACATTACCTTTAATAAAAAGGGAAACTTGAAAAAAATAATGAGTTTTGACTTTATAATGGATCGGACCAAGTATAAGAGGAATTGGGGTCGAATTCACGTAATTAACGCAACTTCTTTCTTCTGGTCTTAATTACAAGCTTCGGAGTCACTTCGTAATGAACTTGCAACGATTTGATATCGCTTGATGAATGTTGGGTGTGGAATTGCGTTGTTTATATTTAACGAAAGGAGACGGTGATTGGTATGTTGTTATTCTATAGTTCGCGGCTGAATGTAAATGGGATTTATAGTCTCTCGCTTACCAATATTATGGAATATTTCCCAATCACTTTTATCCGACGATTTCTCTGCTTCAATGTATGCTTCGTAAGCCAATCGATGACGACGTAATTGGAATCTATAATCAAAGAATATAAGAAAATAATAATTACGCTAATTTACTAGTGCCTCGTACTAAATCCTTCCTTATTAGAAAATCGTGGATATTTCCGTCTGATTTTATATTAATCCAAACTACACAAAAGTGTACATATGAACTTAATCTTAAGGGCACTCTTTTTCGTATTTTCGCAACTGTAAATGTTAATAGTGGATCCATACTGAGTTGAGAAGTTAGAAGATACTTCTGATTTTTTATGATCGAAGCAAACTTTGCTTTAAGAAAACTTTTTCCTATAAAACCTCGTCATTCTGATAATTGCTTTAAATAAATTAAACTTTGTTTTTTTTTTAACACAAGAAGATTGGATATATATTCTAAGTCTTCAACTCAGCATGCCCCCACTATTAACATGTTCAATTACGAAAATACCAAAATAGTCTAGCAGCACCCCTAAATTTCCTTTGTAAAATGATTTAATTCGGGGAAAATCTTCTCAATATTTTCTCTTTTTTAAGACAAACCCTCTATTTCCAAATTGCGCAGGTGAAAAAAGCTATAAAGTTATTTTTTGAACTGAAGATATAAACTCTGGTACAGACTTTTTCGCGGACACTGTATATATTCTAATATTTTTTTTTATTTATGCGTCCCCAAATAAAGTAACGAGATATACATTCATCTTTCTATTTTTAGCACGTTTGGAAATATTTAAAATTTTGTAAAGGTATCCCAAAGTAATAATGAGAAAAAGATAAAACTATTCCAAATTTATGCCAAAATGTTGAATCAACAGTTTAAAGCGTGGAAGTTATGAATTTCGTTTATTCTTGTCGTGGTAACCTAACAGTTCTAACTTCAGAATATTAATAATATTTTAAATAAAATAAGCATAAGCTAAAGATTGCTCTTGAGAAAATGATACAATGGAACTTTACATTTCTAGGGAGATTTTTACGGCCTCAGATGTATTGAACTTTTGCAACATGAATAACTATTCCGGTATTCTAATTTGGCAAAATTGTTTGTTATACATGTACGATTGCGGAAGACATTGCCCAGATTAACTGGAAGACTTTTTTTTATTAAATCTTGAGGAAGTGACGTTAAATCTCGATCGTTCGATAATTAAAGCTAGACGCGTCAGACAGAGCTCGATTGGCTCGAACGCTTTTGGTTGATGAAAGAGATTAATCTCAAAGTGAGCTTGGGAAGTGTGGTGACATCCTAGATAATTCCTTAAAGTACCGGTCTGTAAACCGGGGTACAATCTCCTTTAAAAAATTGCCAGTTTCCTGTAAACTAGCTTCATCGTTATCACTACTATTAGCAAAAGTTACTTGATGAGTTTGCGTCGCTGCCAGAACGACTGTGATATGCAAAACTTAACAAAACTTTGCCTTTTCTATTTCAATGATACACCTAAGACCAATAATACGTATTTATTAAGAAACATTTTTATATTACCAAAAATTAAAAGAATGGATAAATTATTATAACTCCGAATATATAATAAAAGATGATGAGAGAGCCAAAATAAAGGAAATACACAGAGTTATTTACTTAATATTTACTTACAGGCATTTTGCGATTTCCTTAACATTTTGAACGTTCCCGGGATTCAACTTATGACACATTTGAAAAGCTTCCAACGCCTCCTGCGTCTTCCCTTCTTCACGTAAAATAATTGCCTATTAAAATTGAATTTCGGGTAAAGATAAAACTACTTCAAAAACATTTCCATTTCCAGCGTCTTACTTCAGTATAGTAGGCGTACTCATGTTTACCGTTACTCCTTGCAATCTCGTGTTTTATCAGTTGCTTGCAAGAAATCACCTCGCCACGAACATACTGTATATAAAGCAGCCAATTCAGGCGATCTATGGAAGGAGGTTCGCTGCACTGCATTTCGTCCACCTTTCTAACATCTTCAATGAATCGTAAAAGTGTATTATTAAACGATTGATTTCACGATATATATATATAGCGTACTTTCCGAATACGAATCTGTTCTCCCATTGGCGATCACATTGTTCATTATTTATTCGGAAATAATAACACCTAATAAATTGATAATGAAACCTATGTTAAGGATAAACGACAGTGTTGTGATCTACGTTACCTAACAACGAAGAAATTTTTCTATTTGCAAAATTTAATCGATAACTTTCAAAATTTTCCCGCTATTAATATTAATTTTGGGAATCGGCGAAAGATGACAGCACAACACAGTTACATCTCGAATTAGGGGATAATAGGAATCTATAACGCTAGATTTCTTTTTTTTATTATTAAATGCTATATTAATATCCGTTACTTACGGTATTTTGTAATGTATAAAACATATCTAACACTTTAAAATAGTGTTATAAACATGGATGTTTTAAATAAATAAACCTAAATAATGCATAGCCTCATCTTATTAAATTATAATTTTACAGATTCCTGTAATTAAGTGGTATGGTTGACAATAATGGCGTTGTACCAGTTGTCAAAATCGTTTTATTTACAATAGGATAAGCAATGATGTAGTCCGTGTTTTTTTTTCGAAATGATTAAATTGCCCCGTAACATATTTATTAAGTTTTAGTTATATGTACGCTTCGATATAAATTGTAAGACGACTCATCGAATATTAACAAACGTTATTTAATATCTTTATCGCTTCTCTTGTTTCTAGATTATTATGTTTATATATTATTAAACTGATATGTATAATGCTGTTAATAAGCTAACGTTGCTATAGTAATAAGTACTAAATAATTTTAAAAAACCATGGATGGTGAAACCATTGGATCAATGTTGACCAGATCTCAACGGCTCATATTGGGTTCATTTGTTTTGCTTTTAGTTGATATTATTTGGGTTTCATCATCAGAATTGACCAAGGTGTTTCTTTTTTAATTATTTCATATTTAAATGGGCTTAACATAGTGTGTTTTTGCAGTATATATACCGTAATGAAACTTACGAGAAACCTTTTTTTTGCACGTACCTCAAGACTTCGATGTTTATGTTGTATCTATTGGGTTTCTGTTTTTGGCCACCGTGGAGAGACAGTTGCCACAAACCCAATAACTATGTGGTAAATAAAATTGTAATTATCAAAATTTTTTGATATTTAGCATTTTATTAAGTTTATAGACCCAGAACAAGAAGATGAAAACTTTTATTCAGAAGCAAACACCAGCTTAGTAAGTACCTTTATTTTTTGCCAAATTAAATTTAATTTTAATTGAATTATTGGTTTATAGAGTAATCCAACATACGTGCCAGTCAAAACACCCGACAAAGAAATTGCAGATAGAAATTCTGGCACGGAAAGTGATGATTCGTCAATTCGCTCAGTTAGATTTAACAAATTGGCCGAGGTTCGACAAATGTCCGAAACAGAGGCTACAGAAGCTTTGTTAGCTCGTTTATCGTATCCAGCAAGTATACGTGCTGGAGAATTGGCTCGAAGAGCTGCCTCCAGGTTATCTGTGTTCTCCATCGCAAGATTAGCTTTAATTTTTTGTTTATTGGTACTACTTTAATTATATCTCTTTTTAGAATAATTGTTATATTTAGCAATGTTGTTTTAGTGGTTTTTTGCAAATTACACTTATCAGATGGCTCTTGCTGAAACGGAAGCTGGTATCGTTAATGTTTTGTCTTCCACGTCTAGTCTATTTATATTAGTATTGGCGTCCGTATTTCCTTCGACTTCTAGTGACAAATTCACGCTTTCAAAACTAGTGGCTGTTCTTTTAAGTCTTGCTGGAATTGTAAGTATGTTTCTGCAATATTTAAAGAGTTATGTTATAGTTTATGACTCGCATTTTATCAATATTGCTGGCAATCAGACAATGTAAAGAAATGCTACGGATGATTTCCAGAAAAGATATTTTGCATTAGTGTTCTTAGGTATTTGATCAAATTTTTGTTATCCAAGATAATGATAGAATTATGTAAGTCGCGCCCTGATCGTGATTGCCTCATAACAAAGCTGCTTTTTTTTTTCTTTTTTAGTAGAACATCATGAACCGCAGTAGTATAACCATTCTGTATGTCCACCTCCTATGTCCATACACAGCTTTTTGAAAAATCTGGGTTTTTATTACCTAGTTTTTATGTAGCTTACTACATAGTCTACGATATGTTCCAATACAAAATTCAATAAAAGAGGTCTTAACTTACAACATTCTATATTTAATCGAGACAGTGGTATCCGTTTCGTGCGATACTCATATCCTCAGATAAGAATTTAATTTAATCAGCTTTAATTCTGTAACTAGATGTTTACTGTATACATATAGGGTGTCTCACCAAGAACTGAATCGATCGACATAATAAACTTGACGAGTATTTCCGGTATAATCGGAAATGTCAGATTATTAGAAATAAATTCAAGATTTTGTAGCGTTGAGCCGTAAATTTTCTTTTACTTAGGTCCCTTAAGGTCATGGATTTAGTTGTAATCTGTTCTTCTTGACGCTCATCACTCGGTTGATCTCCCGACAATACCAAAAACTCTGTTTCTGTTAGTTCGCGATCATGCGAATCGAGAACTTCTTCAACATCAGACGTACCACTTAAAGAGATTCTTCTCTTTCAAGTTCTTTGGTGAAAAATTAGTTACGTTCGGCCAAGGTTTTTTCCAGCATACGTTCAACGTAGATGGGCGGAATTCACGAACTGCATGTTTAATAATCACTACGCACTGTGCAATATCAAATCTGTAATAGTCATGGATCGATTCAGTGCTGCGTTCCTCGGGTAATGCTTAAACGTTGCAATTATCCAAAGGTTAACAAAAACCTTGATTAGTGAAACCGTGTTTAATAAATCCGCGGTTATCCACGGATGTAATGCAAACATTTTATCTTCCAGATACTGGTTTGTTTCTCCGATATGTCCATAGAATCTTCTAAACTTCCGGTGGGTGTCACCTTATCGTTAGTTAGCGCGTTCTTGTATGCATGTTACTTGGTTTTTCTGCGAAGACATGTGGATCACGAAGATAAATTAGACATTCCATTGTTTTTTGGTAAAGAGGAGGAAAACAACCAAATAACTTTGTAACTTAAAAAAAAAACGAATGTTTTAGGATTTGTAGGTCTTTTTAGCATGTTACTACTATGGCCTCTGTTCTTCATATTCCACTACATGCAGTACGAGGTATTCGAATTGCCCAATAAGCATCAGTTAATGTTTCTATTGTTGAATGGTTTCTTCGGTACCGTTGTTTCTGAAGTTCTTTGGCTGTGGTAAGAATCGATACGATTTGAATTATATGAACGTTTTTAAGGAAGGCATGTTTTGTGCAGGGGTTGTTTTTTAACGTCATCTTTAATCGCAACGGTCGCGATAAGTCTAACGATTCCGATGACAATGCTGGCCGACGTGATCCTCAAGAAGGTCTCGTATCCGTATTTATTCTACGCGGGGACCGTTCCGATGATCCTCGCCTTCTTGGGCGTCACAGTGCTGTCGCACTACGAAAATTGGGACCCAGTATTCAATTTAATACGCAGTGCCTACGTCGCGATCTTTCGAAGAACGAGATTTCGGTAAGTATGATCAGTTGCAATAATTAAAAGTTTAAGTCGAGAGTTTCGTTTTGCGGAAGTTGAATTTGGAAATACGAGGATGACTTTAAAATATAATCTTTTACTTTTATATTTTTTACAATGCTTTTTTACAACGTAACTGGTGCTTCAATGTATATTTTGGAGGACGTGCTTATCTGTTTTAACGATATGATATCACCATAGCTTTCGTTTCCCATCGTGACCTATACCAACTGCAGCTATAGAGATGATGCTCTGCTTGGAGCTTCTTGACTTAGACTTAGTAACATAATTTTTTCTATTTTTTTCTATTTAATAAATTCATTTCTGGACGTAATTCCCTTGTAGTTCTGTAAACTTCGTCCAACTTTTTTAACCTATCTAAATAATTAGATTTGTCGAAATTTGCAAAATAGACCTCGTTTCCGGCAATCACCTATTCATTTGACGTGAACCGCTTTTTCCCAACCCACCTCCTCAAGTTTGGAAGAGGAAAGAAGTCGCTGAAACGTTATTATTTTCGCTAGTTTATTAATCGAGTCGATGGAATCGCTTTCACCTTCTTTGGCGCACATTCGAAGGGAAAAACCTATTTTTGCCAAATTTTTTTGTTGGTCTCTGGCCTGTAGTATCCACAAACTTACTTGTATTGCACTTGAACATATCCAAGCATTGCTTTGAAGTTGTACGATTCCGTTTTCGATCAATCGTCAGCAAAGTCACTGGCACCCCATCTCACCGATCCCTTCTCATACTCACTTTTTCACGAAGAATGTTTCGCACTCATTCGATTGTGATGTTTCTCATAGTAGCAACCTCTCTAATCTTCTAACTAACGTTACATTATGAACCTTATTGATCATATTAAATAAGATGGAACGACCTGGCGATTCCTCATCGGAGATCGATGTTCGACTATGCTTAAATTCATTGATCTAGTATCTGGTGGAAGTCATCCCATCCAGGATTCCGCAAATGCATTAACTTGTTCACTTTCCACGGCTTTCAAAACAACACTACTCTGTGAATCTCTCCATGATTTTCACTATAGACTAAAGATATTCAATAACGCAGATTTTGGCACAATTTACCGAGTGTCTTCAAACACGAGCACTTCTCATGCCACCCTCTCATATATCATCATATTGATAATTATGTATGTATCTTTTATTGCAGTAGTTTTAGATTTCCCGAAATGTCTTCGGAACAAACAGAAGCTCTAATAGGTATTAACGGAAACGAGCACGAAGCATAACGGAAAAAGACACTGAATGTTGTACATTCTAGACTGCTCATGTCGAAGTATTATTTTATATTTTTTGAGTACTTTTAGATTGTTTGTTACATATTGCGCTGTGCAGGTGTCTGGAGTATTAATAGAAAAATTTATGAAATTACTGTCTCTATTATAGTAGATCTATTATAGTAACACTATAATAGATCTGGATACCTGTATAGTAGGACTAGTGAACATTTTATGTTTCAAATGTTTTATATTTTATCTTTATTGTAAATTTTATTTAAATCGATAATTTCGTAAATTGTGAAACAGTTTAACTGTACGTTACATCATTTAATTACCTCAGCGAGTGAAAGAAAAAGGAATGTTAATCTCAAGACAACACTTCTTAAGCTTGAAAGTTTGAAATTACATTTTATTTTTATATTATTATATATATATATATGTGTCTTAAGTAAATTAAACATAAATAAAATATTTTTGCCCTATGATCTTTATTTTAAAAATAATCAAGAAAATATGTACTTCGCTGCTTGTGTTGACTGAATCAAATAAATATTTTTTGTTTCGTTCCAACGGGTGCGGCTCTCTGTCTCTGTACGCGGTGAATTACAGCTTATCTACTCATTTAATGGAATAAAAGTGGATGAAAATTAACTGGTTTGTTACCTAAAATTATTTTTAAATATACGGGGTCTTTAGTTTTTTTGCTGCGCTGTTTAAGTTTTTATTTTAAATGGAATATTTTGTATATTATTACATTTTTAAATTCCTCGAGGGATAATAAAGCAAATTTATACGATACACCATACATTTTATGTGAACAGTTCTTATGATGTTCGCTTTTCAAGAAAAATATATAATCGCCTTTGCTATATTTTCATAAAAATTCAATATTCTTACTTTCGCCGTGACGATAGTCTAAATTCAATAATCGATATTAAATGTCTTTATGTTATTATACAGGGTGCAGAAGTTGAAGTTAAGTTAAAATTGGGGTGTAGTTTTTTGCTAATTTTTAAATAAGTGAACGACATTTAGATCTGTATAACGGCGAAGTATGTTGTTTAAGCATAGAAACAGTGAAACAAACTTAGCATACGAATTCTCAATATTTTCAGAGTTAGGGTGGATATTGAGATTTGTTTGTTAACAAATATACTGTCGGCAGATCAAAGGAATAGGTGTAAAAATCCAGAAAAAAAAAACAAATTTTAACGCCGTATAAAACGCATGGAATAAAGTCCAAAATGGCGGTTATTTGGATATGGAATCATAACTTACCGCTACGTGTGACACCACCAAAACGATAGCAAACAGTTTGAAATTCGTTCGTGTACATTTTCTCCTCCATTCGATGTATATTTAACTCTTTTACTCTTTTAACGTATTCCGTTGATAAGATTCGGAGCATGCTCGGAATTATTCCATTTGGAAATTTACAGCAACAATTTGTATTCCATCGGTGAAGTCGGAACGGTTGGAATTGCACTCGGAGCAGTTTTAATCGTTCTACAGCAACATGCCCTCCCTCAATGAAACGCGTAAAATCTAAAGGCGCAGAAGATGTACACTGCTCGTTTCAGAACTTTCGAATTAAAATTGCAAAATCCGAGTACGCTCTAGCGCAGTCCAATGGAATACGCTACTTGCTTATTACAGCACACTTCACTTCTTTTAGCTGAAGTTTAAACTAAAACTGAACTTTTTAAGTTATATTGAACACGTGAATGTTCCAAAACTGCTTGTAAAATTCTTTAATTTTCTTCGGTAATCGCTGTTTTTGGGGCGCAAATGAAATTTTTGTTTTACATTTTCACCAACAACGAACTTTACTTTTATCACTGAAATGCTGAAACTTAAAGACTTTTACGATTAGGGTACTTTAAACAATTTCACTGGGTTTCTCCGATGATAAACATCACATCGACTAACTCTTCTTTGCAATTCATCGTGAAAAGCGAAACTTGAAAACAAACGATTAACAGAAGTTATATAACAAGAAGTAAACAACGGATGATATTTCGTTATTTGACCTTGTTATAGTTGTTAAGTATCGATTGTTATTGTTTTCAGTCTGTGTTTCATGTTGTTCATTCGAAGGTGGAAAAGGGTTACTTACACCTGTTCTTCTTTTTTTCTTCTTTGCAAGATTTCGTTAAGGTTTTGTCAACTTTTCAAGCAGTTAACTTGGCATCTTCTTCTGGTTTCTAACGCACTTATTCCACTAGCATGATTACAATTAAATAAACACGTTCCCACATTTACGTTATATTCAGCGATTTCGAGTAAACATTTAAGAGAAGTAAATCTTGCAATAACACAAGGAGAAAAATAATCATTTCTAGCCTACTTAAGACTTAAGAATTTAATATTCTATTAGGCATGACGCTTTTATTAATCGTCACAGCCTATTACATTTATTTGGAAATACATTCACTAGATGTACCACTTGAAAAACAATTTTCAACTGTTTGTAGGATTCTTCAATTAATGCTACCTGTGAACTTGAACTATTGTCACAACGACGATTCTTGTAAGAGCAAGACAAATGATAGCAAATTTTAAAAACGTATCACAGAAACTAAACACCTTGTATACTTCAAAATAAATTTTAAGTTTTATTCGAAGAATTTTTATAGATGAGCTGTAATTCACATTGTATATATTTCTTTAAACTTTTTATTTGATCTCGTAAAATGTACAATTATAAACTATCGTTTGAAGAGGAAAATCCTTTAAAAAATGGGGACAGCCTAGTTTTTAAGTAAATTTATAATACGCTATTATTTTATATGGCGATATCTCAGCTTAAACTAAATAAGTACCTATACAGTAATTTATTGCTTTTAAGCGTTCATTAAGTATAGATTATATGAACTTGTAATTACTTGCCTATGGAAGCGCAGAAGTAACAGTTGCCTTTATCAAGATGTCTCGAAGAATCCGTTGCAATTAGGAACTAAATAAAGAAAAAAGTGCTGCTGTTTTGCTACTGAGCATCCAAATAATAATATTACGTTTATTACATAATATGTTATATGTATGTATTTTATTAATATGAATAATAAGTTCCCGATTAAGTGAAATTGAAATTACTATTTGAAATTCTGGTTGGAGTTTTCCTGTAATATTTAGTCGATTCTACCGTACCGAATCAATCGAAATCATCCCAACATTATACCCGGAATGTCTCTAGCCTTGATGAAATTGTTGTACCAGACAACGCTATGCTAAACATAAATATGCTTAAGCGCAGGTCATGCATTCTCACAATGCCGTGTCGCGTATTGGACCTATCCCTCGACTAGCCAATGCAAGGACGCGTTGTTCAAGAAAACGCATGTTGTATCGACGATATACGAACAGAGTCTCGTTTTGTCTTACCTAAATACGTTTTCCTTCTTTTTCGGTTCATTAAATGCGAAATGGTTAGAAAGTCTTCCTCGAATTCGGAATGGGTCACGCAGAAAGAAGCACGTTGAGCATATTTTATTAATGATTGCAATCGCGATTCGCAACAGGGTAGCACATACCGTTGTCGTATCGTTGAGACTATAGAATCTATGTGTTATTGTAGCGCAGAAGAAAAAAAAATAACGAACAATTGAATCGGATCATACAATTTCCAAAATCCTTGAAAACTTCATTAAACTCGACTTTTGAGACATTCTGTATTTCCAAATAACATTATTGTTAACTTGGGATAAATCGAATAAAAGACAATCAGGAAAGATCATTTGATTGATTTGGATGATTTATCAATAAATTCGATTTTAGGCTTGGCAACCTTAATGTATGTGATATGTAATCTAATCCAAATTAACAGAATTGTACGAAAATAAGGCGCAGAAAAGAAAAAAAAAACGCAAAAGATTCGTATGTCAATAATAATTGCTAAAGTATACAGAAAATTTAAAGAATATCCTCGTCATTATCGTAGTACATGTTATTGTATTACGTTGTATTGAATTTTTCTTTGTGATTCTCATGTACACGTTTCTTTTTTACTAATTTAACGTGAATGTTTATCAAGTTCCTAAGTGTAGACTTAATTTTGAAAAAAAAAATGATTGTACATATGTAAAGGGTGATTCAATTTGGTCTTCCATGTAGAAACATTTATTTTCGTCCCGATAACTTTTTTAGTTAATAAAATAGAAATCTTATGAACCTCATCTTAAAAAGCCAATTTTACTCGAATAAATTTGAAGAAATCAAACAAATTTTTCATATCATTCTTGAGGCGACAACAACTTAAAACTAAAAGAAATGAAATAAATAACAAGTGCCCTGTTTGTATAACCATACGTTGAAGATTTATGCCTTCATAGCACGAATTATTCCTTTACACCTCCGAAATATGCTCCGCACGATATCTTCCTAAGGTTCATCCACCCATTCTTCGATTTGGA
Organism: Oryctes rhinoceros; assembly: GCA_020654165.1. Classification (NCBI taxonomy): domain Eukaryota; kingdom Metazoa; phylum Arthropoda; class Insecta; order Coleoptera; family Scarabaeidae; genus Oryctes; species Oryctes rhinoceros. The sequence continues at coordinate 301,320 of JAIOKQ010000127.1, forward strand.
CATTTGCTAGCTAAAGGAGAGTCTGTTCAATTGGGTTAACCAACATCATGATTCATCTATGAAGAATATTGGCCTTCAATATCGAAGTTGTCATAGAACATATTCACGAGCGGAGTTTAAACGGCAGCTTATGTGGTTCTCAGTTAAAACAAGCTTTTACACGAGTCTTGTTGGTCTCTGAATATGTTCCTGTTTAGTCGGAACTCTCTTAGCTGCTAATAGTTCTTTTGTTTGGAATCTCAAGAACTTCTGCCAACTAAAAACTTTAAATTTTTAAAAAATCCTAGATTGCTATATGCAATGATAACTACTCTGAATTAACAATGCTGTATCATCAAATTTTACTAACCATTATAAAAAAAAATAGCAAAAAATTTAGAAAAGTTGGTTATGTTTATATTATACACTTTTTTATGAAGTGAAACCCGCAAGTTGCCAATCCGCAGGATTTATTGCATTTGTGGCAGGAACGAAAACATTCCATTCTGCCAAAGTTGTGAACTTTAGCACAGTTTGCTTCTCCGACATTTACTTCTTGATCTCCCATGTTGGGTTCTTCATGATGTTCGACGGCATTTACGTCCCCGGTGGCTCGATTTTCGTAAATCACTTGGCATTTAAATTTTTTTTTTTTTTGGCTTTTTTCGAAGCCTTCTCCATATCGCATAATCGTAGACTGCGTTATGAATGTTTTTATTAGCATGTCCTGAGAGATTTGAGGAATTATATCCAGTACTTTATGTGTCTTGAAGTCGTTTAAACGCCAATACACATCTACCGAACAACTTCATTCCACCAGTGAATATTCAATTTTCAGGCCAATGCTTGAATTGAAGGCGTGCTCTGTAGTAACGTTTCTGAAACTAGTCTTTGTGAACTCGGTCCGCTTTCTATAAAGCTTTGTCTTAGCGTGCTTTCATTTGTCTCTTTTTTTTTTTTTCATTAGCAATAACATAACTTAACACAATTATGCGAACGTTGCTGCAAAAAGCAGCAAAGAAACTATTTACTGGCCAAAAAGATCGCATTCCTTTGATTGTATTTTCATTGCTATTTTAACACATGATTAGCTCCAGTGTTGTGCGCCAATTATTACGTCTATTAATGTGATTCGCGTATATGCAAATAAATAAGTAAATACAGTAGCCGCGTCCCTCATAGATTTAACTCAATAGTTGTTAACAGTAGTAATACTGTATTTGGGAGGTTTCAGTAGAAACAATCAATGGAAATGGCAAGTTATTTATCCAGTTCCACTATTTTCTGCTTATTTCTATCGTGTTACCTGCTGTCGATATCTACCTGGTGTTCATTTTAAAGCTTTCCACTTAAAATTTGGAAATTATGAAAAATTTCCTGAAACACGTAAGAAATATTATTATACTTCCTTAAATATTTTAAGTGGAAAGAGGTATCGAGTAATACGTCATTTCAGTGATCTTTTGAAAAAGCACGTTTTGGCGTTTAGTTTTTCGAAATTGATCGACTCGTTCAAATATTTGTTTTGCAGAAAAAATCAATCCAATAATTGTTTAAAATATTGTCCGTTGGTCGCTGAACAACGGTATAGCCGTTGTTCAAAACATTTTCAAAGACATCTCTTTGAATTCCACGACAGGTTGCAATAAAGTCCTTTCAAATTTTGAAGTTAAGGAGCAAATACATACTTTAAAAAAATGTTGTGGCGTCAAATCGGACGATATGGGTGGCCATTCTATAGGTTCTCTTCGTCCTAAAGGTTTATTTGAAAATAGATTATCTAACCACTGCCGTACTAAAAGATATAGTGAGGAGGAGCCCAGCCTTGTTGAAAATGTACTTCATTCACATCAAGTAGGGTTCGCCATTTTGATTTCCATTGAAAAATCAATCACTTGGTTCCCCAACTTAGGATTTATGCCGAAATGAGCTAACGCTTCCATTTGAGCGGCTTCATTTAAAACTCTCGGCTGCTTACGTTTTACATTTACACTAGATCCAGTCTGAGTAAATTTCAAGTCAATAAGATTTAGGGCATACCTATGAGATGTGATCTTATCCGGATGCATTTCGTTAAATGCTGCGACAGTTCGTCGAGCACATTGATTTTCAGCTCTTCGATTTCAATCCTTTCTTGCCGTTATTGTTGTTTTACTCAAACAACTATAGGTGATGTGAGCACCAAATAACATAAACGAGGACCATTGGTACAGAAACTGATGAATCTGCTTTTTTACCTGCTATTACCTGTTTTTCGTTTATAACATTAATTTAACGTTCGACGAACGAAAAAAACTGAATCGACGATTGCAAAATCGGCATAAAGACGTGCATTTTTAGTTACTAAATAACTGCAAACGGGATGACAAACAGTCTGTATTAAACATAAATTAAAAAGCTAAATAACCAAAAGGTTGTTTACTTTCCATTGTTCTTGGGAGATTTATATAGGTCTTTTATATTAGTTTTTTATTCCGAAGTTCCTGAAATGAATCGATCGGCTAGAAATACAACAAATCAAACCAAAAGATTTTCTTAAAGATCTCGAAAACAAATTGATCAGATAACAATAATCACATAACAATCGATTGAAAAAGACTAAAGCCCAAAATGTGCGATTTCAAAAGACCATTAAAACGAGGTATTACTCGATACTCCTTTCCATTTACGATTTTCAAAGGGATAGCAACCGGGGGCAGCGGATTAAAGTGGATGAACCAATTTTTATGTAAAATGTTGTCCCTTTCGACAATACTTCTTATTTGTTTTATGAAATTTTAGCACACAACATTGTATACAAGAGATACCTAAAAACTTATAAATAATTAATAATTAAAAATCGCCACTAACTTATTATGGAAACCGAATTTGAGTTACCCCTTACAATGCAAGTATTTCGATATTTTTCAATAACAAATACATAAACAAACATTAAACAATACATTCCTTGTAATATAGTTTATTCTTAATCAGGATCTATTCTACGACATCTATCAAAATACCCATCAGTATCTTGAAAATAACAATGATTAAACAAGGATGATTAATAGGATCCTACTACTGAAAACACTTCTGTTAGAAATGTAAGCATCCTATTGGTTATTTCGATTATATTTCATCGATTCTTGAAAGTCTTTCAATTGTAAAGAATCCGCGCACTGCCTTTGTAGAACTATAAGTAAACAACTATGTAAAACAAAAATTTTTATATAACGAAACGAGTAGACTATTTACTGCGATTCCTAGCGAAATTTCATACCTATGTACATATATACATATACTTGTATTCGTTTTCAAAATGGAATAAGAAAATTCATGTACGTGTTTAATAGCTTAGGAATAATCATTGTACGTGTAACGATACTTGAAAATATAAGAAATATTTTTTAATAGTACTCCATAGAAGTCACAGTTACTTCCCTCACATATGTATTTTCTTAAAATGAAGCTATTGCATACGTAATATTGTATGTATACAGAGTGGTTCGTATATAAATAATTACGACACATTAGAAATGTTAATACTTGTAAAACGGCATATTTTATTAGTCGTCACAAGAATCAATATAATAAAACGCAAAATTTCTAATGTCTGGTAGTTGTACATTATTTAGAATGTCGTAAGAACAGAACTAGCGAACTTGATAATATTAATAAAATAAATATTTAATTTTTCATCGCAGTTTTATTTCGCTTCTTATAAATGCATCCTTATTCACCGAACTCTATACTGGATGCAGTAACCATTGTTAGGGAACATCCCATTTCCAACGACCAACCCGATGATCTGGTTGAATTGGCCGAAGTTCGTCTTCTACCTACTTCAAACTACCACGACCAAGTCTCAAGCGCAGCAATGGGATCCCCCGTCGTCGCCAACACCTCTATAGAAGCATTCAAACAACAAGTTCTACACTGCCTTCGGTCTAAGTATTGATATAGGCACCTTTATCATCGGGCCTCCCGGACATGAATCCTTAAACAATTTGTTATCGGTTTTGAATCCTTGACTTAATCGTTTCGCCGCGGACGGTTACCTCCCTTTGCTAGATGTTCTCGTAAATCAACGTTTTGGAACGCGCTGGAACGTTCCGTTTCCGCTTTCTAATAGATATCTCAGTGGCGTCTTGCATCACCAACTAGCTCAAAACCGTTGTTATCAATTCTTTTATCCAAAGGGCAAACTAGAATTATTAGGTAAGGTAGAATTAGGCGATTAGATAGACTCGTGTCTGTTCGCCTCGTGAGAATGGATTCGTGTTGCCCACTGGTATGCCCGAGAGTCGATAAAACACGAGTCTGTCTAGTCGCTGCAGAAAAGTAATAATTTCATCCTCCTTCGTCCTCTCCATCTATAAGCAAGCATATCAACCCTGCATTCAAAATTCTCTTCGGAAACAATATAAAAACCATTTTCAAACCCAATTTAACTGTCCGAGACTACTTTACCATCAAAGATCGCAACTATATGGAAACTCTTGATGTTTACCAGATTCCATATTCATGATAAGGAAACAAATCGTTCATATTACTGAGCACGGGCATTATACGTGGTTCCCTTGCATCGCGTTTGGGCACAGTTGGGGTTTGGGCCCGACCACTGTGCACCAACAGCCCTGAAAAGGCCCTATCGGAGAATTATTAGCGAGGAATATTAGCAAAAACTGAGACAACTACGTTATTTCAACCCGAAAATAAGGAGTGTAACGTTACCAACAGCCGCGTAAGCTTACGTAGCAAATACGTACTAATCATTTATTACATCAGCTTGATAAAAGCTCACGGCGAAATGCCCTTTTCAGATACACGTATTTTATAAATGACGGTACACTGTCTTCGTTAGGTATACATTTCGCAGACCTACGAATCACAATCGGTCGCTGCATCTTCGACATCAGCGCAGGTTTTGGGGAGGAATACCGCTTTTAAAGATACAACATTTTATTTTGTAAGTTTGTATATTCATATTTATAACTAAAATTAATACATTTTGTGCCTCCGTCCAGAACAGCTCTCAAAGCGGAGTATGCGGAGGTCCAACAAAGCCTTTTTCAAAAAAAAAAAATTATATGAAAAGGGGCGCCGGGAATTATTATTATAAAAGAAATTGAGCTTTGTTGCACCTCCTCATAATTTGCGGAAAGATATAACACACTGTTAATGTAAATTAAAGAAAAATTTATTTTATCTTGAATATTTATACAGAAAGAAAAAAAAAATGAAAATATTAAACCCGGCACTCCAGATTTTGCTGACACGTCAGATTCGTTGTTGGGCTGTTGGCATGTACCTTGAATCCCCGTATATCGTGCCGTCAATCCTTGTTATAGATACCTAAAAAATACAAAAAAAGAAAAAGCAAAACGGAAGCTAATAGAATAGAATAAAACAAAAAGAAGCAAAAATGAATAACATAGCAAAAAAAATTCAACTAAACAAACTAAATTACAAGAGATTTTATGCGTAAAATAATTACCGATAATAGAGATCAACCTTAAGAAAAATTTAACATATGCAAATCAATGTAACATGTTCACCAGACTAAAAAAACACGATCAAACGATAGAGTAGAAATAGGCAAAAGAAACGATCTTCAAGTTCAAATTAAATAATTCAATAAGAAAAAGGTACTCACCAATTTAATATCACTTTACAATATAGTCACGTGCACGTAAAAATTATTTGCAACAACAAAGGAACTAAGAAGAAACTTTTAAAATTACAACAAATCGAAGTAATGTTGGTGCGTATGCATTGCTATCCAAAATAAAAGGTCGCGTGAAAATAAAATTATTACATATTTACGTTCATTAAAAGAAACAAGTTTGCTTTAATGAATCTAAGTACATCAAAGTCACCAACGAAATAAATAAGACACGTAACGTACCATCCAAACATCTTTGACTTCAACAAAGCTACGCCGAAAGCAATGATTGCGTTAATTCAACGCAAATAAATGCGTTATCGTTTTTGCGCCGACTTAATTCAAAATTCCTTTAAATTAACACTTGATGGTATTTGTTTCAATGCTACTTTTTGCGTTCGCGTTTTGTATTGCAGCAAGAAACACACGCATGTTTTGATAAAACTCGGTATTTGATCATAACCGGCAGTGCCTTTTTTAAAACCGATTTTAAAACTTTTCAGTTTTAAAATTGACCAGAGAACATCATCTTCACTCATAAAAGTTATATCGAGTGTAAAAGAGTTGCTGTATTCACCTTTTGGAACATCCTGGTTACTTGAACATTGAAATATTCCCCCATAATTTTCAAAAGTTCTAATTGAATTGGGGACAACAACGCGCGAAACCATCTAGTCGGAACGTAGAGAAATCGCGCGTAGAGAAATTCCAATACCAAGCGTTAAAGATCTTGTTGCTGCTAAATGATCCGAAACGTTTGTCAATTTGCTCCAAGTTAAACGATTAAAGAACCGACGCATAGAAGAGGCAGAAAAGTAGAAATTAACCTGACGACTCTATAAATGATAGATTCTGTTGTCAGTAGTGGGAAGGGAAAGGAGATACTTTCGGACGTTAAAAAGAAACGGAAGGATTTCCCAGGCAAGTTGTCATATACTATTTATACGCGAAATGTCTTTGGATTGCTTTTATACCATTTTATCTTTAAGGATAGACATAGTAATGCGTACATGATTTATCCATTTCGTCGTCTGCTCTAATTAGATTTAAATTTTTTCTGGAGAAGTTTGTTGTAATCCCCTTGGAATCCGGGTGGTATATCAACGACGAGTGATGATGAAGTCTGGAAAATTTAATGAATTCATTCATAAATATATATAATGTTTATATTTTTAATATACATATATAACAACATTCGATAAGGGCAAATATTTTTTATTTTTAAGTGCAAGCAGTTTTCGCAATCACTTATAGAAGAAATACTTTCAGTTATGTGCTCGCGACGGATAACTGGCGATACGTAAAAACTAAACAAGAATCCTGCCAGACATGTGATAAAAAAACCAAGAATAAATCACATGATTAAATGTGTTGTGTAACTGTGTAAATTAGGCGCAACTATTATAATTAAACGCGTAATTGTTACAATTGAATGGGTCGCTAGATGAGTACTCCTGTGTTAAATCTTGCGAGAGTTAGTTCATTTTCGACATGCAACAATCTTTATGGTTAAACATTAGGAATCATCTTAAAGAAATAAAAGCTAGCTATACTTACATGTGGTTTTGATTGCGGCCGATTGTAATTCGAATACACGTTGTGTTGTAATTGTTGTTGCGGAATAAGATTCGTATAGCTGCCGTTTAGTGATGATCGTGGGGTTCCTAAGCCGTAACTATTCGCCATTTCAAACCTATTTCCGCCGTTATAATTCCACGCGTTATGATAGTATGGCGAGCAACATATTTTAGAATAGCCATAACAAAGGGAGCAGATGTACGGCTCTGGCATAAAACAAGAAGTTGTCGGGCAATGATAATCTAAAAATCACAGATGACATTTAGGTTTCATGTGCTATTTATCATGCGCGAATGTACCTTGTTTCTTGTAAATTTCAAGGGAGGGATTCAAGTGTTCACTACTGTTAAGAATGTATACTTAATACACAGCATAGATTACATTATTACAAAACTAGTAGTGGCTTGAGAAATAACAAATGTAACTGTTAGTAACTATTTCACTGTTTATACTTACACATCCAATACGGGTAATGCGAAAACCAGTACCCTGATGCGTTATCAACATTAGAGCAAACTGAAATTATTAAAACTGTTAAGATGACCGTACAAGACTTCATCTTTACTCTTTCAATGTATACACGCGTTTCAGCGCCAACTGGAGTAAAAAATGGCATCCGGATTTATTTAAATGCGTATTTAGACTTATCAAAACGAATGCTTGTCAATCACAAAAAAAAAAACCAAAAAAAGTTGTGCAAAATAAATGAACGCTTCGCACCTTTAACCCCATAAGGCTATAAAAAATGCTGTAATACAGATAGCGATTACGTAATGAGTTTAATGAGGAGGAGCAATAATTTTTCTCTCTTGCATCGTGACCACCAATACAGGGTGATTTATAATCGGCGTAAAAAAACTTTAATATTTTTTCGTTTCCCCCAACTTTTTTTTTTGTTAATACTGATAACATCTCCAAATCACTGCAAGCTTCGACAGGATCACGCGTAGTACGAAAGATATGCTGTAGAATTCATTTTATTAACACAACACTCAACCGCTGGATGTGACATTCTTTGCTCCGATGAAGAAGAAATGTCGAACCGCGTCAACGGAATGGAAAACAGCTAATAAGAGACGTATCCCAGAATCGGGGTTTCCAGGAATTTTCAAAAGCTCTAATTGAGATGGGGCAACAATGCGGCAGATTGTCGCGACGGGATTTCGGACATGCGAGGTTTCTCCGCTGGATCCTGCGCTAAAAATCTCGCTAGAGGAAAATAGAAAGGACTCCACTGCTTCGTCTGAGCTAACTAGATCGTCACGCTTCGTAATGTGTTGAACAATCTTGAATGTCTGGTTAGTAACTTTTCAAGAAACTACAATCCGATTTAGATTATGTAAACTATGTTATGAAAAGTTGATGCACACGAATGTTCTGTTTTTAAATATTCGATTTTGGTATAAACGACCGATTTTAGATAAATCGATTTAGCAAATTGTACGGCGTTACTCAATCGTATAACTCTTCAAACATCGATTTTGTCGAAGTAAATGCGCTAATAGATTGTTGCAATAAAAATAGAGATTGTCGCCGCATCAATAAACGAGATAAATAAAAAATATTTCAATGCATTACGAATTTAATGCATTTGAAGCGAAATCAAGCCGTGTCGCATAACGTTACTGACGATGTCTATGCTCATTATTATTAGAGCGAAGAAGAGCGGTAAAGAGGACGAAAATTATTATTATTATTAGAAAATAATAGATAACGAAAAACAGATACAAAAAAGTATGTTGTCGGTGTTAAGGAAATAATTAATCCTGATACGTACGATTCTCTCAATACGGGAGCTTATTATTCTTATTTCCAAATTAAAGATAAAAATGTCATTGAAAGGCGTCCATCAATCTGCGTTCTGCGATCTGTAAAAGATATACGAAGAGGCCGATATCGGTTTAATTTTTCAGATAGCTTTTGGCTTATAGAGAAAATATATTTTCATATTTTAAACTTGTTCTTTGTGTTTTGCCTCTGTTCTTTTAAAGAAAATCTATATTTTTTATTAACAAACGATATTGTTTTTCGTTTGTGCAAATTTTTGTGAATAAAGGGTTGAATATATATCCAGAAAATGTTTGTTTGAAAGTTTGAAGTTTTCTCCCATAAACCTAAAAAAAGGGTTTATGGGAACTTTCAATAGTGTAGTCTTTCCAAACAGAGAAAAAATATAACAAAACTATGTGTAAGTTATCGAATTAGTGAATACTGGTTTACTGAATACTAACACTAATATTACTTAGATTCTATGGAGGTCGAATATCTTTTTGTAAGGCGCTTTTATTGTTGTAGAAAATGCAAACCGTATATCTTCTGTGCCAAATAAATGTAAGGCATGGGTAATATGCACAAATTACTTATCAATAGGTATAACTTACGTGAATGAAAAGAGCAAGAAAAGTTGCTATTCAGTCTCAACGTAAGGCTCATCTACATATAACCTGTTCATCTAACCCAACATAACATAAATGAGCAAAAGATAGATATTATTTTAAATGCCCGAGGATATCCAAAGACAACGACAATCAGTTGCAAAAACAAAACAAATATTTTTGCTCCTTCGTGTTTATTTAAATCATACATCAACTGCACTGGATCGCCGATAATAAAGCATATAGCCTCTGTCGAAGTAAACGTATTGACCATGACTCAAAATATGCAGGTAAATATATTCACATAGCTGTTGCTCAATTGCTAAATGGAGACACTAAAAATATAATAAAATACAGGATGTTGTATTAAAAATAACAAAACTGGTTCTCTGTTTATTACCCTATATATTCAGAAATATTTTTGAAAGAGAGTTGGATCCTGTTGTATGTTAATGATCAAAATGTTCGTGTTCCAACACTGAGAGGGGTCATTATTTTAAGTTGCCTTATCAATTAATTAAAATAATTAAAAACAGTATTCCGTTTTCTTAGTTATTTACTCCCGTAATTTTTCATAACATAAGCGTGCGATATTCTAATTCTATTCACTGGTGTACCAGATCAACCAATAACTCCATATTAACCGTACATTGAACCGAATGGCGAGTAGTTGCCGTAGGGTGGACAGCAAAATCCGTATTGTCCAATGGAATTTGGACAAATATTACAGTTTACGGGTGGCGGAGGGCAACCTATTCCACTCATCAGACACGGGTTAATGCAATTAAAGCCGGTACATGTTGGCGGCGGTGGCGGCGGCGGCGGCGGCGGTGGCGGAGGGCAAATCGGACCCGGACATGGACATTGTAATCCGGGACAAATACCACCTGGAAAACCTTAACAAAAAGCAGGTAATTATATAGTTTATTATTAATGTATTATTATACACATCAGAGAAATTGGCTTTTTAAATCAACTATTTAATTTTTTTTGCGGGAGTGTCCTGCAGATATTCTTTCGCCAATCGATAAATTATTGATTGGCGAAAGAATATCTTTATCGTTTGCTAATAGCAAACAATAAACTAAATCGATGGAATGAAATCATCAAACTGTGACGCTTACCGCACGCCGGTAAGCATCACGTTAGATACAGTCAAAATTTGAATGAATCTTCTACTTCATGTAAAATTCAAAGATAAACACAAGAATTTGCTTAGGAAATTAAAGACTTGCCTAGGAACTGCAGAGAAGTATCGAATCTTGCGGCATCTGGCGAGAACTAGTAGAGTTATCAGAGAATAATGGCAAGAGCGTCATGTTTTATGTTTCATATTTTGAACGATTAAATGGTTTCTCGTCCAGGTTGGATTCATTGGAAAAACTTAAAAGTACATTAAAGCCGATCTGTACCTTGAACTAAAATATTGTTTTTTTTGGTAATCCAGCACTCGCATTCGTTCCAGCACTTCGTTATACCGAAAATAGTGATAGTGAATTTCGATGTAGCCGGAGGTGCTAGGCTATTAAAAATATTTTACTTCAATAGCACATCTCGGCTTTAATGTATTGACGAGTTTTCAGAATTTTCCAATGTGTAGTCTTTCATCTATCGATCGATGAAGTTCACGGTGAGACGTTGTGTACCATAGACGAACATTTGAACCAAGTTCAAGTTGGTGTATCAACTAGATCAACTGAACTTTAACTAACGTTTCTTCATTAAATGTGAACCTAGTGTTAAAAAGGTATCCGTCTTTTCCCGAACTCGTACTCAGGTACCGTGTTGCGAATTATTGAATGCCTTAAAATAGCGAGGTGCTTGAAGAAATGCACCGCCCAATGTAATAAAGTTAAATATAAAATTAAGGAAGATTCAGAAACAGATATTTTGATGAAATAAATGGAAATATTCGGAATAGAAGATTGGTAATGGAAAATTGAATAATAACGAAATCACGATTAATTACAAAAAAAAAATATTTTACTGATGAAACAGCTTTCGTTCCGAACGCCTGTGAATCTCAAGATGAAACAACAATTTTCATTTACACCAACAGAAAAATTTAACATGCGCAATTGGTAAATTGAGCATTCACATAACAGAGCGCGACTGGCACGGTAAGATTTACGAAATCGTATTATGTAAATGGTCCAAAACTCTGTGTTGCAGGGTGTCTTGCATTAGCGTGTTAACGTCGTTTAAACGTCCGAAATCTCTTAAAGCGCTAATCAGTCTACTACAATTTGCAGAAACGATTAAATGAGACTTCTCAAGCTACAGATTTTTTCTAAGCAAATCATGAAGTAAACATCACCCAAAAACTTGTATGTACACGTTGAAAATAGATAAATGCCTTAGGTTCGCCTTTACTTAAAAATGAGGGTTAGTCCCTCTGAAAAATTTCTGAAAAAATGCGATATACTTTCTTTTCTGTTATTCTCTTCCAAATTAAAATTTAACTAAACAGAAAGGGAGTTAACGAAATAATAGTCGTCAAATCACCGTAGGTTTTCCTAACTACCTGTAAAGGCAACCTATTTTCAGAATAAGAAAATATCAAGCTTTCTCCGGGACAAGACGTAATAGACTCCTTTCCATTTCTTCGTTTTTCATTGGAGTTACGAACAATCCGTTACGTTTGATAAAGTTGTTTGAGTGTCAACTAGCCGGTTAATTTAGTTTTTATTTTATTATAGCTAGAAACAGGCCTTTCGACCGGGTAACTTCAATAATACTATATTCTTTGAATAACTTTTTACTGCAAAGATAAATTGATTACATTAACACAATTATTTTATGTATTGAATTTCCACTACATGCGAGTTTAACCTAAACTAGAGTATGCACCTAGTTGACTGTATGCACTTAATTGACCGTATGCACCTAATGGATTGTACACATTGAGCTGACTGTATGGGTTATTCGATAATGTATTATATGGAGAGAGGCAGCCAAAGCCGCTGCACGGTTGTTGTAGTGGTTGTGGGCAAACGAGGCTGGGGCAGGGATTTGTACATCTCAGACCTGGACAAAGACCCGGATAGCCTAAAAAGAGAATAAAACAATTTAAGGTTTTGTATGGGACGTCACAGAGTTAGTCGTTCTTTTGATCTAATGCGGAAGCTGTTTAATGGTAAAAGTACAAGAATTTCATAAACCATATGAAAAGCCATCGAGGCAAAATTCATCGGACCGAAGAAGGAAGAAAGAAAGAAACGTAATAGGGAGATACAATGCTAAAATCCCGAAAGCTGATACACGAAATTAGAGAAGGTTAGTCAACAGCTTGGCAGTGTCCAAGCGGGCGTAAAATTAAAATGTGGCAAAGATGGACGCATATAGCGATTATCACAATAATTTAAGAATATTTGTAACTTCACCGGATTATTTCTCTGAAAACTTGGCCGTACAGCAAAGACCATATGTACCATTTCACTAAAATATTTCTAAGGCTTTTGGCTATATCGGGAATGAATGTCAACTGTATTATTTCAAATAAAACATCTTACGTATTGTTACATTTTTCAATTGCTAGTTCATATTTAAGCTTCGGTTGATGAAATAACTACTGTTACGTACGGTAAGGAGGCCATTATGCGACATATTCAGGGCTCTACTGCACAAGGATTGTTGTTGACTGTTCATTCATAGAAGTTTTAATAATGTCATCATGAATGAAGCTCTGAAATTGCGAAATAGGTAGTAATATCGTCGGAATTTAAAATATTTCCATCCACCAAACACTCTCGGTTGCGGACCGAAAGCGATTACCAACTTGCTGTGTAAAATTCAGTGTAATGTCAATGGAAAAGTAGTACATTCTCAAATATTTAAATTCAACAAGAACGGAGCAAATGCCGCGTAAATATCTCGGAAACAGTTGAGTTTATGGGTAAGATGCTCTAATATACGCGGTATGTACAATCGATCAAGCTGATAAAACGTATTACGTTGTATTTGAAGTAAGAAAGTTGGTAACCACTCCCAAGCGGAAATATTTTAAATCGATAGATACAATGCTATAACCTACCGATTCCAGCAACACCAACACTGTAACTATCCAATTAATGTACTTGCGAATAATTAAATTTAACAAGATACGTACTTATCACGAATCCTCAAAACAACTTCGGGAAGAATATGAATTTCAATTTGAATTTTTTAAAGCCAACGCGGCCCTCGTCCACAAATATTTCAATCCGACCAGGCCTAATCCTTTTGCAGCCCTACCGTAAACTTCGTCGGTTTCATATAATTCATCTACTTGATTCATTTCAATAGTAAAGAACTCTAAGGTCAAACACGCTTCATAAGTCCCATTAATGTTAAGACCAAGGTCATTTTGATATACATACACTCATATGTACAATAAGACTCTGCTGACCGCTTTCATGGTGTCTTCGTATTCTAAACATAAAATTATCGACAATGTAATTATTTTAATTAACAGAATTACATAAGTTAGATAACGTTTTATCTCCGTAAGAAATTTTATCTACAAAGAAAAATATATGTATTTTAAGATTTGTTATTTTCGTAGCTATTAGCTAATATATGTTGTCTTCCGCGAATTTTGTGACAATTCCAAGGAAATTTCCTCTTATTCTGTTGAAATAGGACAGAAGATGAACAGATGATTTCATCATCTGGCGAAAGTTCATTAAAATAAGGAACTGAGTGAAGTAGACGATATGAGATGTTTCCGCCTTCAATGCGTTACCGGAATATCAAATGAGAGCTGGTCAAAGATGTTAAAGAAAGTAGTGCGGTAAACAATTTAATCACGTCTGTTTTGTATTAGCCTAATTATTAGGGTATAAAAACTTATTTCATCGTCAAGCAGATTACGCTCGTTAAATTAAATTAATTAAAATTATATTATTGGAAGACAAGACACTTTACTTTTGCCTTCAAGAAAGTACCACGCAATATTCTAAATTTGTAAAAAAAAGTACAAGAGGTCATTTCGTCGTGTCTGCCTTTAAATCTATTGATTTTGATAACCATGAAAAGCGTGACCATAGAAAAGGCAGGCGATCTTAATCCTGATTCTTAAAAGGCAGACGATTTGCAATTCACTAGCAAAAAATTTGCTGTTTTAAATTAGAAATATATAAAAGTGTTTAGTTAAAAATAAAAAATACAATTTTAACATCTTTGGAGAATTAAAGAATAAAATAGATAGTCAAGTTCTTGTATGGAAATTCTAAAAATATTTAAAATCAATAACACGCAAAGTTATATACAAGATCTCAGTCGGGAAACATATCTTTCAGGTTCCATAAATTCATTTCCTTTTTTCGTCTCTAATCAGAAGGCTAAATACCAAATTTCATCTTTGTGAAATCAAAAAAAAAAAAATAGCGAGATTCCTTGATGATTTTTCCCTATTTTGCATCCTCAAATGCTAATTTTCAAAAAAAAAATATGGGGCGTCCGCACATAAAAGGAAACATTCTGTCAAAATTTCGTGTTTGTGATTTCAATAGTTTCAGCTCTGCGTCGATGAATGCAATTAATTAGGGCTTCTATTTTTGTGAAATTAGTAGGCAGTGATGAACATTCTAACGTCTTTACACGTACACCAGATGCTGCGAAGGCGGAACAAGAAATTATATTGTGAACTAAATAAATCTTGAAATAGAAAAATTGAAGATCTGATTTTTTGTTTTTGAAGTTACATATTCTTCACAATAAGACGTCCGCTTCCCCTACATTTGTGATCTGTGCAGTATCATTGATTAATATAATTTTTCATCGTATTAGTTTTTCTTTTTTTTAACAAAAGTTTTACAATTTATGAAACAATTGCAGCAATATTAGTTCTAATATATATCAGTTTGTCTTGTCAAATGAAAATATGTATGAAAATGAATAAATTCGATAAATATCGAGGAGTGTTAGAATTCTTGACAGAACAAGGAAAATAATTAGTGAAAATATATTGACTGTATGCGGATACCATTGCCCTTCGAAGTCCGCTATTTATGAATAGTTAAAACTGTTTAAACTTTGTTCAGAATCATCCCCGTCACTTCCGATGTTATCGAAGAGATCAAGACAATTAGCAGCGTTAACAGGAGTTTCATAATTCAGGGTTTTTAGAAGTCTACAATACGAATACTTTACAACAATAACAGTTGGTGCAAGATGGCTTACACGAACGTTTTCTCCATTACAAATACGTGCGATTCATTTTTAGCGCTTCGTAAATACGGACCAGAAACCTGCGTCCGTCACTTTTACCTTCAGTTAAGACAAGAAACTATGCGGTGGCGTATCAAGTGCTCTAGCCCTTCTAAGTTGTTTAAAGTCACTCCTTCCACGGTAACAGTAATGCATAACTATTTTTCGGGATTATCAAGGAATTTTAAAGATTGAGTACGTAAATAAAGGTAGTACGGTAAGAGGAGAGTACCATGCATGCTTAATTCATCACTTCAGTGATTGTATTAAAGTGATAATGGGCGAAAGAGTGACGAAAGGTATCTTATTGCTCCATAACAATGCACTAATCTATAAGTCAAGATTTTCTTAAAGTTAGCTTTGCTGAGTGTGACCTTATGGTTGACCATCCACCTTATAATCCAAATAGAGCTCTGTGTTATTATTTCTTGTTTCCAAACCTCAAAAAAAAAAACACACACTTTCGGGAACGAAATTTATGGACGATAGACAACTTATAGCGGCTATTTGAAATGTATTTTACAGATAAATCAAATGATTTTTTTTTTATAATGCATCGGAGCATAGTTATAGAAACATTGTAATGCTTGTATCTAAAAGCAAGAACCCTATACTGAAAAATAGGTTTTTATTGTTGCTATAATCTCTTCTTTTCATCCCTAGCCCGGGAATAACGAAACTACCGCTCGGACTTACACAAACTTTCGTGCAAAAATTAATGAATTTCTAAAAAAAAATCTGTATCTCCTAGACTGACCCTTGAATAAAAACGGGAGAAATATTTTGGTCGGATATTTTATATAACGATTACGTAAACTATATTAATGAGAAACCACGGAGAATACAATAATAAAGCTTAGAATAGAATGTTGACTGAAATTACCCACAATTCAGGAAGGTTTGCAAACTAATCCAAATAAAGATAAAGAGACTTATAGATTACTAGACTGGTCAACTTGTTCCTGAAACTTAGGTCTGAAAAATAACTTCTGATAAATAAACATAACTGAAAGGACCAAGATAAAAGAGTGTATTGACAATAAATCGACATTCAATGAATTCTACGTTGAAATTCCGTGAAACTAATAACATTATTTTAATTTAACTTACTGGGCATTTGAAGGATTGCATTGTAAGTTTTGATAGTTTGTTAGTTTAAATAAAAGATGACTTATTCAACAAATGTAGAAATCCGACAAGATTCCTGCTGCTCCAAGAAAAAGATCTCAACGTTATGATGGATAGAAATATTAATAACATTTACAAGAAATCGTCTTTCTTGACAACACTTGATTCAAATATGCGAAGCATGGCGAAGCTTCAGGATATATTTCAACAGAAAAATGATCTCGAGTACCAATCCAGGATCACCTAAAATCGCAGGCAAAAAAAAGGAAAAATTTTTGGTATACTGGCCCTACCAATTTCTCGAATCGAAAATCTATAGAATGTTCTAAATCGAAAAATGTGGGATAGAGAGTTTTGACACACCAACAAATTACATGCAGCTCTTCTAACTCCTAACTTTGGTGAAGGTATCGTTAAAGATAGCTCGTACGTTGTATACTTAAAAGTTCTACGAGAGCGTACGAAATATTAAGAAGTGTTCCTTAATTTATTAAGAATTATTATTGATTAGGTAAAATATGTAATGCGATACTACAAAATAAATACGCATGCTTCTCTGTTGTTGTTGCAATTTAATTCTAAAGGGGTTGCTCGCATAAATAGAATCTATTAAAATAGCAATTAAAGTTGGATAATAAAGTTTCTTGTTTATTAATTGTAAGTAAGCGCGAATAGACCAATTTTAAGAATGTCGAAAAATTCAAAATTTATTCAAGAATATTATCCTAAAAATGTTTAACGTAAGTCAAAATCGTTAATGATCTGATAAATTGTTGCCGAATAAATTGATTAAAACAAAATTTCTCAATAAAATCTAACATTTCCGCATAACAAAACCGTCTTCTACAGCTGTTAAAGGATCTTCGTGAAAAAAATCATTTGAAGCATAGTTTACCACTAACTTTTTGCTCAATATACCTCTAAAACACACGTTATAAGCCGAAGTACATAAGTATGTAGCTCTTAAAAAACAAAATAAATAGAACAATAAAATAAAATCCAAGTCTAACGGTTATGACTTACCTCCGTATTGGGGTTTGCAGCTAATGTTACCAATAGCTGAAACTAAGAAGACGAATGCCAGGAGAGCCTTCATGTTCAAATTGCTACTTTAAAATAACGGGCAACATTCTTTTTGTGTTCTTATAAATATATATCTAACGGCAGTATAAAAAATATAAAAAAAAACATTGAACTGTAACCTGCCACACTTGCCAAACTAACGCCATTCCTGATAACACTTGTATAAGAATGTTAAATATAAAAAATGATCAATTTCTGGCGTTACGATATAATCTAATCTAGTTTAAATATTTCTAGGTTATTAAAACATACTATTACGTGCTACAATTGCCTAGTGTTTACTTTTATCTAGAAATATTATCGGATTAATGTGTCGGAAATTCCGAATTATAAATAAAAATTTATTTCCTTTTTTTGCAAGCTTAAGAATGACGTACTAACCAATAAAATTTATCAGTGGAATATTTATAGTGAGGTCCTGACGTATCTTAAACATTAAGATCACCTACAGGGATATATATGAGGTATATATAGGGCAATATAGGGTCACCTACAAACAAAGAGTACAGCGTGGGAGTGAAGCGTCCCACAACCAAAATAGTAGAAATTACATCGAAAACAAGATCATCAGAAAGAAATATTGTTACCAGGTGTAGATGCAAATGATGTTTGCTTCCACCCTATTTTAAAGAAAATAAAAGGTTTACGATAATGAAAGTTGATCTAGACGGTAGGCAAAACCTATTGTATTAAAGGTCCTTGTATCATATACAATAGTATTTATATCGTTCAGCAAATATAATAACTTATAATTATATATATATACAGGGTTACCTGTAAATAGCACGTAAGCTACCGAAATCTGAAGACTACCTATCAATGTGTTACTGAAAATTTAAAAAGAAATTTATTTGTAACATATACATTTTGTTCAAATTTTAGGGCCCAAAATGCAGGTAAAGCCGGTCCATATCTTTGTTTCTCCTATATTATACAAATACCGCTGATGAATCAAAGTTAACCCAGATGCAAATAAAAATCGATAAAGCATTGTAGATGCTATGAATAGTGAATAGTCTATTGAAATGCATTAGTCTGTCGTACAGCTGATGTCGAAGTGTTTATGTGTTTACATTGAATATGCCGATAACCATATGATTTGCGTTCTTAATGTTTAAAGTTAATGCATCCGAAATGTCGGGTTTTGAGTTATTTGTAGTTATACATTCTTTTTCTTTTTATGAAATTTGTGGTGGTCCTAACAAGGACCGATCTAGGCGAAACAGGACAAAATAATTTATTAATGTAAAAAATGTTCGAAATGTCCACCGTGAGCTCTAATACAGGCATCAATTCGGCGACGAAAGTTATTATGCACACGAGTAAAATTTACCATGTCTTCGCGAATGCGTTGAGCTGCAACATAAATGCGATTTCGCAGATCTTCGACATTTTCAGTATCAGGGCGACGATCATATACCAAGCTTTTCATGTATCCCCACAGAAAAAAGTCTAATGGATTTAGATCGGGACTA
This sequence comes from Oryctes rhinoceros, assembly GCA_020654165.1. Taxonomy (NCBI): domain Eukaryota; kingdom Metazoa; phylum Arthropoda; class Insecta; order Coleoptera; family Scarabaeidae; genus Oryctes; species Oryctes rhinoceros. The sequence goes on from JAIOKQ010000127.1 coordinate 320,771, forward strand.
CGAGGTGGCCATGGAGTACGATTTCCACGTCCAATCCATTGTGGAAATCTTTGGTTCAAAAATGCTTGAATTACTCGACTACTATGCGCGGGTGCTCCGTCATGCATAAACCACAATTGTTGCCGTATCGCTAGTGGTATCTCATCCAAATACTCGGGTAATTCATCTCGGAGGAACTGTAAATAGGATTCTGTATTTAATCGTTGTGGGAGCACATGTGGTCCAAGTAGGTAATCGCCTACTAAACCCGCCCAAACATTGACAGATATCCTAACTTGCGAGGCGCCTTGGTGTATCTCGTGTGGGTTTTCGTCTGCCCAGTGGTGAATATTATGGTAATTCAAAATACCATCTCTTGTAAACGTGGATTCGTCAGTACAGAGAATTACTGACGCAAGACGTGGTTGATGAACTTCGGTGAGTTGAAACCGCTCGCAAAAGGCAAGACGGCGAGGATAATCTAATTCCGTTAATCTTTGCACGCGCTGGATGTGATACGGATGAAGTAAATTATTTTTCAAAATTCGATGCACCGTCGTTTGGGACACATTTACTTGCTGGGCTAAAGTTGTGGTACTTATGCCTGCTTCCGCCTCAACGATGTTTAAAATATGCTCTTCTGCTTGCTGAACTCTACGTGATATATGACGGCCACGACCTTCGAAACGTGGAATTACTGATCCTGTTTCTCGAAGTCGATACACGGTTCTCACAATTGTCTCGGATGATGGATGCCGCCGATTGGGAAACCGTTCCGCGTACAAATTTTCTGCCGCAAGACTATTTTGTCCTGTTTCGCCATAAATCAAAATCATATCGGTGTATTCGATATTCGTATAGGATGCCATTGCAATTGCGTGTAATGACGGTGAATGCTATGCGCATACTAAATGGATATCCGAACGCTGCTTCAGCGACTGCCGGTGATTCCCATATGTTAACTAAGACAGAGTCGGACTCGAATAAAGAAAAATCATTTTCTCGTTACTACGTGCACATAGAACCGTAATATTTTGTATTTAGGCATTACTCATGCGTTTCTTTCACCTACATTTTTTTTTCGTACTATATCCGAATAAGGCTGTATATATAACACATGAATGGATAAATTACCTTATTCTATGTATAATTCCTTTACTTCAGATTTTATATGTGAATTGTTTCTAACTAATGGGGCCTTACTAAGGTGCAACCCTGCTATGTCCTTAGAGCTCTTGTCTACCATTTTTTGGTACCTTTTTTTGGTTACCATATCTCCTAGCATCTCTAAATAAAATCGGTTATAGTTCTCGATCGAGTAAGTTGTCAACTTTCGGCGCTGCTAATAAGAAAATTAATGAATTATTTAATTGAATTATTTAATTAATAATTATTGAAGAGACAGAATAGATACAGGTGCGTAAATCTCCCAAATACCGGAACTGTAGCAAACATGATATAATAATTTAGATAAAACTGCCTTTGTTTAGAACTAGCACTGTTGCCACGAATTTCTCCTAAGGCTAGGAAGACAACTGATCAGCTGATGAGTAATATTCGTCAGTTCTAGCCCTTCTGTCGATTCATTATGTTGTTTTTTTTTTCACATTTTGCCTTCATTTCTTTGTATTTATGAGCAAATCAGTTGTTTATAAGATGTACTATATCTCTTAGTTTAGTATTGATTATCACAAATAGAAACAATTATCAATAACCATCAACCCAAAAAGCGTGAAATTACATCACCTTGGCAAAAAAATTCTGCCGATGCTTACTGTGAAGTTTGTTCTTGAGAATACAAGAATTGCTCTTCTTCTTAATCGATTACTAAACTTACCAGAAACCTTGGTAATAATTATTGACAATACCTTGTAAAAAACATTGCAAGGTAGAACCGATTCCTCTTGAAGCTATATATATTCCTTTAAGAAAAAAAATATTGTTTTTGAGGGAGGTTAAAACGTGATCTCTTTAACATTGTTTCAACAGAAAAACATAAATGCAATAAATATATATTGTGATATGATGAAGCAACTCTATTAGATTAAAAACTCTATAAAACCCAATAATGCGAACGTAAACGAGAAACCTGCTCTCTTCAAAATTAAACCAGAACCGTAAAAAAACCGCTATCATGAAAATTAGTGAATAGTTTTATTGAGAATTATGCCAATTTATCTTGCAACGGGATAAATGTAAAATGTTTAGTGCGCAATATATTTACAAACCATTCAACACAATCAAATTTGCGACGCCACGTTCATAGCGCAAGACATAAAGATAGAGAAAATGGTGTCTTTGGCGAGAAACTTGGATGGTGCTGCTGCCATGCTTTCTGTATGTCGGTCTCTTAAGAAACAGTGCGGCAACCTTTTACATATTATATGTAAAATTCATGCCCTACATCTTGTAGTCGAACGGATGCGTAAATGTTACCCCGCGTTAGATGCATTAATATCGAATACAAAAGCAGAAATCCCCAAAACGTATTCGCGAATTTCAGTAATTTTGTCCCAATATCTCCCTACCACCAGAACCGATTCTGACACGTTGGCGAACATGGCTAAAACCGGCATTTTATTATCATGAATATTTTCAGGATGTAAAAATGGCGGTTTTATTATCAAATCCGAAAGAATGCGCCGCTGTCGAAAAAAGTCCGAAAAAATTTTAAGATAGTCAGGTTAAAGGTGATCTACAAACTATTCACAACAATTACTTCGGAATGGTACAAGCAATAGAAAAATTACAAAATTCTTCGCTATCGTTACGGGAATCAGTACTAGTTGCGAAAGATGTACACGCGCAGCTTTGATCGATAGAAGACGCAAGAAATAAGTGTGTTTTAATTAAGTTTGAAAATGGTTTAGATAAAGATTTAGATTTCGCCACACTTGGACAAATTTGTGAAGGTACATCTACAGATGCGTCAAGTTGTTTCAAAGATTATTTTAAGTCTGTAAATATCACATCGCTAGATGTAGAGCGATCGTTTTCTTTTTATACAAAGACATATTTTCCTCACGGCGGACGCGTTTGCGAGAAATAACTTTGGGGACGCATCTAATGTTAACAATACTTCATCGCGCTTCTCCTGATTTTCGAGTCACAGAAAACGCTTAAGACGATAAGTTTTTCTGAATCATCTAACTACAAGCACTCTAGATTTTATTTTTTATACGTATCATCGAGAACATTTTATAATCTACAAAAACCGTCTCAATTTTTTTTGTATCCAACATAACAGCGCCGTTCGGGATAATATATCTGTAGATATTAATAATGTTTCGCTTACGGGAATCCATTCGTTAGTCACGCCTGCGGCTTCACTCCGAGTTTCTCCTCTTTACTTAAGATTATGTATATTATTTTAGTAGATTTGTATCGTATAACATTGTTCTGGAAGCGTTTGCCTAATTTATAAATTAATATACTGAAGTCGCACACATTTGCATTATATAAAAAAAATAAATCGAATTGTTCTCTTTCTAGTTATTCACTTATTTTATAAATTACGAATTAAGATGCACAGAACCGTTTAATGATAACAATGAAGTTAGCCTGAGTATTTAATACGAAACTGACACATTTAATAACCTGATTGGCAACGTTCATTGCGCAAAACTTCGAAGTTAGGGTGAAGCGCGCTATAATCAATCATAGATTCTTATCGATAATATAGGAGGATTTTGAGAGTTCCGCTGGCTAACTTGCACCTTACAAAGAGAACATATCCCGATTGCGATATTAAACATGTGCAAACTGTTTGATCGTCCCAACATTTGCATTATCAATATCTACTTTTTCGTCGCCACTACCATTACTTTGTCGTAATTAATCCCAATTCTGCTATGCGGAATTTGTATTGTAGCGTATCGCATTAGGCTTCATTAGAGAGCAATCGGAGCTTACAATTCTAATTAGACTTGCTCCTTGAGTTAGAGCGATAAAAATGACTATTTGCTCTCAAGCTCTAAAAATGAAACACAAAGTATTGCTCTTTAAAGTTTCCCAATGGAATATGTAACTCCGGCATCGAGGATTCTTCTCGTTCTCTAGAATTACCAACTCTTGAAAAATTAAATGTTCAAAAATTACTTGAAAATTAACAATAGAGCTTTTAAACAAATAAAATAGAAAGCTTTAAAAGAAAACGATTTTCAATATACAAGTACGATGTTCGAATCGTGTTAGAGTCTATCATAATATTTCGGAGTTATTCAAAAAAAAATCAAAGTACTTTGTAATTGTAATGTTATATAATTGCATTGTTTCGAAGTAACTGCTATACATTCTAAAGCAAACATGTCAATGTCAAAACGGGAAAATGAGCTGAAAAAGGTCTGAGACGTTGATGGAGGACAAAAAGATATTGGATTTCATGGAAGAGAAGCAGCAGCGGATAGCGGGAGACCAACTGCTGACTCTCAAAGGATGGAAATCGGCCCTCCTTATACAATTTCAATCGCAGTTCCAAGTTACGATTTACTTCGGCATTCTGGTCGGTTTTATTTCATCGTTGGTGGACATGGTATACGTATTAGCCAACGAAAAAGTCGATTACGGACCAGCTAGAATCTATCGTAAGTGACACTATTTAGTTTTTTTTACGTCAGGCTTTACATACTTGATGTAAATTTAACTTCGTATTTGAAGAAATTATTAGTTTGTTTGTGTGACTGTGTTTATTTACCTTTCGTTAATGAAAGGCAAATTTTGTTGAACAACGTCGTATACGTAACAATGAAAAATAACATGTTTATTGAGAGACCAGGGCGGAATTAATCCTCTGTCGTCATTACCGAAGGGAAGGATATTAACATCGGCCTGGTTTGGAATATCTTTTGATATTGGACGTTCTACATATTGTAAATCTTTTTCTTTTCCAAGATGGTGGAGCACGCAACATTCGTAGATAATTTTCAGTATCAATTTTTCTTTAAGATTCGTATTGAAGCCAGCAAATTCCCAATATTAAACCATCCTTCGAATCGGAACAGTTGCAGCAATATACTTGTGTATCCCAGAGTGTACAGGGTGTGACATTTAAATCGTCGGTTGACCGAATGCTGGAAATTATTAGTAGCCGAGTGCTGAAAATTTGTCTTTGTACCGACCTTTCAATTAGAAATATTGATAACTTTGAATTACATCCGATTATACCGTTGCATTGCATATTCTAAATAGAACACTCTGTATATTATATCATTTTCTATTCTAGTGGCTTTTGCGAAAATGATGAACTTTATTGAGCGGTATAGGAAAAATTAATAATTGAGATAGTGCTTAAGGTAAGGGGTTTTTGTAATTTTATGGTTATGTAGACAGTGTGTTATATTACGGTAAATACCATGCGATACAAACTTATATTAACAAATAAGATGTAATAACTCACTTATTTTAAACAGAATAGCATATACATACATTATCGCCCTGTGTTATTTGTCTGATTATTCTCTCTAATATGCTGTAAGAAAATATGGTTGTAGATGTTTTGTATTTAGCTTTGTTTTCTATATTTCTAATTCGTTTTCTGGGGCTATTCTTTTTTTATCTTCCTTTTATGGCCTATTTCTTTTGTATTTACTATGTTGCTTAACAAACATCTCCCCCAAAAGCTCATGAATTCCTAGATTAAGGATCATGCATAATTTGTTTAGTTAAATGTTCCAAAGAATCTTGACTTCGGATCATTTAAAAGCCGATGTTCATCTCAATGGCGATCTTTGCGAAGCCCTCATGGCTGTAAACGTCCAAAGATCCTACCAAAAACCAAATAAACTAATCTTCAAAAATTTTCTGACATAATATACGGATAGAAGTATTCTCAACGAGTTACGAAAAAACCATCTTCAAAATTACTTAAAACCGATTGAGGAGACAATCACTACTGCTTGAGTCCAGACGCAACTATGGATGCGTTAGGGTGAAGCGTCATTGTTGACAATTTGACAGATTGTCTAACAAAACCTGATAGCCAGCAAAATAATCGCACGGGTAAATACTAATACAATAACGAAGTAATTGTGTCAGCGGGTTTGCCAACATTTTCGAAGGTGAGGAAACGAGAGGAAGTTTTGCTCCTTGTGTGAGTGATGCCGCAGCTTATATGCTTAAAGCTGGAGAAATAGGTTAAAGACATCTTGAAAAATATGCTGAGTTGCGGAATTTATTTATAAGAGTTGCTTTATACAAAGACAAATTGCTAGGGCTTTTCTTTTCTTTTTTGTCTGCAATTGTAACAAGATGGGGGACGTAGTTAAAAGCCTCTTCCTTTTAAACAAACAATTTGGAGAAAATTACTGATGTGATAATTAGAGAGGACAAAAGCGGATGAAATTACTACTTTTTTGTCGAGATTAGATATGCTCATGTTTTATCGACTCTCGGAGACACCGGCAAGCAACATGGATCCATTCTCACGAGTCTATCTAGTCGCTGCAAAAAAGAAAAAATTCCATCTGCCTTTGTAATCTCAAATGATAATTAATTTAAAATGACGATGCACAAAGCATAAGTAAACGTGGAACTGTTACAGGATCCACCTTTGCAAACTAATTTGCATTTCATTATCGAACATTTTCGTGATACATCCAAAGAATAAAGCACTCTGAATCACGCACAATACAACTAAACAATGGAATTAAAACATTGGACGTTATAATAAACAAATTAAAGAATATTTCTGGTGATTTTGGTGCTTCTATATCTAAAAAAAATCGATGTAATTTTACCCGCAACCCGGATTTAGCAATATTAAAAATGTTGTGCAACGAAAATAACACAACCATCAATAAACACGACGCTCATATGTCCCATTCTCATTACTCTCCTCTCACAAGTTGTGATGTGGAAAGACGATGTTTTTTTTTGTATTCAAAGATGTTCTACCAAGTAAGCTAATACATATCATAGCAGAAAATTTAGCAATTAATGTTAACGAATCACTTCCAATTGTAGTTCTTACAATTTCGTCGACCGTGTACTTATTTTTGTTTCAGTTTCCCAAGGTCTCTACATCTTCGACGCGTTCTACTTTATCGAATTAATGTTAATGATCACATACAAGAACGTCACATGCCCCGAAATAAAATACATCTACCCGCCTAGGAACGGCTTCGTAATTATCATGGAAATCGTCACGTTGCTACCCATCGAGCTATCCTTTTCCGACATACACAAGAGCTACTTCCTGACACGCCTCCGGTATGCAGTTCGCATAGTTCGGATGCTGCTGAACCTTAGGGCGAGAAGCAGAAGATGCGACATGGTCGCCATAGCGATGCTTATGTTTAATTTACTGATCGCCTATTTCCTTATATCGATGACCGCCTCCTTCATCATAATACCCGTGTTGAGCCTGACTTATCGCAAGTATATAACAGACCAGGGATTTTTGACATTTATCTACGCGATAACTAGCAAAATAACGGCCAAGGGATTTGGAATGGCGGTCGGGGATAATAAGGCTTTCGACTACAGCCTTTGCATACTGACAGTGATCGCTTTTCTCATGTCTAGTTATTATACCAGCAAATTCGCCTGCTCCATGATACCGTGGATCAAGCAGAGGTTCTCGTTCGCGCACAATTACATGAGAATCGACGAGTTCTTTCACTATTGGTGCTCCAATACTAGAAGAACGTACAAATGGAAATCGAACCTCTTTAGATCGTTCGAAAGGACGTTCTTCAGGTATTTTCAGATATCTTTATGCAATCCAAAGTTCTCCATCCGAAAAGAGATCCCTAAAGGTCAAATTCCCGATTCGATCATTAAGGAGATATCGCTGGATCTGTTCTGGCCGGCGTTTAAACATTCGCATCTATTCCGCAATCAAGAGATACCTTTCTTGCGAAGTCTTTCGCAGAAAATGGACTACAGGATCTTCCTACCGGGAGAGCTATTGTGCAGGAAAGATATTCCGAAATCGGGCATGATATACATCGTTTCCGGTATAATACAGATAATTTCGGAAGAGAACAGCGAAACACCAATATTATCGCTGTCCGGTGGCACTTGCCTTGGAGAAACAACCCTATTCATCGATTACCCTTCGACTTACACGGTGATAAGCAAGATTTATAGCGAAACCATCGTTTTGGATAAGAAACTGTTCGTTAAGATGTATAAAATCTATCCGGGAATTTGTAGAAATTTGGCGAGAACGGTGGCTCAACGGTATAAGAAGGCCAGAGAGTATCGCGTAATGCGCGAGTATCAACAACGGCGGTACAAGCAAACGGTCGGCACGATCGAAGATCCTTCGATAATTTACATCCAAACCGCTGTAAAAAGGATGCTCTACGATGAGGTACCCGCCGGAAAGCGTAGCCAAGAGGTCACTGCAATATTGCGAAACTTCTGCTTCTGCGCCGATTACATAGATCTCCTCTGCATTACCGAGAAGCTCGAACTGATCATGGATAGTTTCTTCATCAAGAAACAATTCCCCTTTATTTTCCAGCCGAATTCCATTATCATCAGGTCGTGGGATCTCTTTATCGGAATAGTCGCGACTTCTCTCGTCGTTGTCTATCCGATGATAGTTTGCGCGACATCCTACAAGACCAAAGAGGTCGCCTTCAAGTACTTCATATCCGTGATCACGGTGTTATGGTCGGTTGATATCTACTTCAAGGTTTCCACCGCTGTTAAGGAGCAGAATCTATTCATTACGAAAATTTCGAAGATACTCTATTATCGATTGAGTACCCTCAGCTTTATTATCGACCTAATAAGCGTATTCCCGCTTGGGCTTGTGATGAGCGTAATACATTTGGGGCTAGATCTGCGGATCGTGGTCCTATTGGAATGCCATAAACTTCTCAAGGTGTATCGGATGCACAATTTCATCGGGACGTTCGGACATCTAAATTCGACGACGATGATCATAATGAAGTACCTAAAGGTGACCGCATACTCCTTTCTGCTGATGTACTATTCGGCGTGCACGTTGTATTTAATGTTATGCGGCAATCGCTGCCACAGGCTCTACCTGGCCAAGCTGAAATTATATTACGGAATCAACGAGGACGATACGCTTCCGATCTTCGTTCAATTGTACGCAGTTTCGAGCTACTTCGCGAACGACGTGGAGGTGTTCGAAGTATTCTCGCTGCTGGGTACGCAGCAGATTATCATCACTATTGCTCTGCAGATCGTATACGCGTGCGTTTATATTTACTTGCTGGCGGACGCTATCGCGACCGATACCATCAATCAACAAGAGAAACACGAATTTAAGGAATTCGCTGCGGATATGGATATTATCATGAAGAAATTTCGGTTCCAATCGAATCGTCAGAAGAGCGTTTGGAATCTGTTAATGGTAAATGTTGATAAACAATCGCTTCTCTAATTTGTTAATTACCTCTCTTCTTAATCATTGATCAATGATACTTCGCAAAAAAAGTACCTACTATAATCGAGACGTAGATATTGGTAGTAGAAGGTGGTACAAAGTATTTGTTCAACTATTAGAATTAAGGCAAAGACCAGGGATACTAAAATGCCAAAGCCGTTTTTAGGCAACACAGAATAGATCGATATGATAACAGTTTTAGGTGCTTTTAATGATAACGGACATGGTGCCGATCGTTTCTACAGAGAACAGTTTCCGAACCATCGTCATTCTCATCCAAAATGTAGAAATACGTGCTATGTGGACGAGATATATCGTTCGAAAACGTTCTTTCCATGCTGGTCGGTCTCGAAAACTTGCATGATATTGAGAGCAATCCTATCGGTACACGTTTGTTGTCAATAAATAGGCATCATAGCCAACCTTCCGTTCATAGATGTCTTCGAAGGTACAACTTGAAGACGTACATACCACCTACAGCCTATTTTAATGCTCCATCTCGGAGATAACCAATTGAAACTGAATGTTTACTAGTTTTCGAGCGTCACAACCTTCATTGTTGAAACTATGAGATTCATCATATTTTGCATTAACCGAATTAGCAAAAATGTTGCTCCGTAAATATTTAAATAGGTAATTTGAGAAAAAAAATTTTTTTCGAAAAGTACGGAATTGTGAAAATTACGGTAATTTTTGCGAGAATACTTTGTCAGGCCTGCTAGAGGATATTGCCACAACTCGATGCATCGTCCGCACATGCTGCATAAGTACCAAAAATGTTGAATGGCTGTTTTCCCAATAAATCAATTGATCGGTGTGAGTCAACAGCGTGGCCCACGACTTTCTAGATTTTTGGCTGTGGGTGTAAATAAAAGAAAAAAGTTTGATAGACAACATTATCACCCGGAAAATATCCGCAGTTGATTTTCGCTTCTGGTATGGTTCACATGGTTCCTTATTTAGAAGGCCAATTGGTTCTTATTTAGATAGTTTTGCTTCGGACGTAGTTCATACGTTGTGTAGCCCTGCTAATTGTATTATACCGCATTTCCTGTCCCTGAAGAGTTTTCGGTTAATTATCACATCACGCTCCGCTAAATCTGGAAAACGTTTAATTTTAAATAAACAAAAATTTCAACAATATTAATATTTATTTTAAATTTTAAATGAAAACGGCTTGGATTTCAGGATCAATTTTTGTCTTAGTTTTAATTGTAGAACATATATGCGGGGGCTAGGGAGTGAATATTGGTCAAACACAAAGGTTTTTTTTTAATACAGTTATTTATTAAAATAGTAATTTTAATATGTTAGTTATGAAACAAGTTGAAGAGGCAACGTAAAGTAAAATTTATTTGTTTTTACATGTTTCATGCAAGGAAATTAAGTATTATGCAAAAGATTTTTTTTAATATTAATTATAACATGCAAGTACATCTGCGGATGAGTGTGTACAACGAAAGGAACTAAAGCTTTGTATGCTGCATTAAATTCTTGCAACAAATAAATTGACGATAATTACGCGTTTATCCAAAAAGAAACTTTGGCGTTTATTACAGCTAAATATTATAGCACATTATGTCAGGTATTACTATGGCATTATTAAATTTTACTATATTATATATATTAGCTTCAGGACAACAAAGCCATCCTAAATCTCGAAGTTTAACTGTTAAGAGTTCGTAGCGTTAAATTAACGGAGTCAATACTGAGCAGAGCGCAACAAGTCGATTGCCTAACAGTAGCTTCATTGCGCTGGGTTAATCGAAATAACCGTGCGCGTTATTTAGAACAAAAAGCAATAAGAGGATGTACGAAAACGCAAACATAATATAACGTGTATAACGAATCTTCCGCAACACTATTGTTAAAAAGATGGCGTAATCCAGAAAAATCGACATTTTTACGTAATATAGTATTAAGTTTCTCTCCGATGAAGATGAGGCGCTTTTTTAGTCATCTAAAATATATAGCACTGTTTGTACGTGGTCAACAATTTCACATGAATCCCGTAAGGACAACGAAGTGTTTTGCGATTGTTTTACTGCACCGACTATTGGAACATAATCGTCGATAATAGTTTTTAAATTTACTGCAACTTGAGGATTTTGGAATTTCATTTGACTTATTGTTAGCTTTATTGCAGCTGCTTCTTTAACGTCCAGTTCTGAAACCGCTAATTTTATCTATTCACAATGTTTAAAAGAATAGGATACCGCTTCTAACTATGTACCACAGCGTGTAAGAATTGGCTGCGGCGCACTGTGAGACCGATCCTCAAAAATCTACCATTTTTTTTTATTTATTCATGTTCAAGTTGTTATAATTTGATGTACGTATATAAGAAGCTTTACCGCACATAATTTTATTTATTGGCTGTTAAAATGATGAAAGAAAAGAAGTACTTAACTTGCTGCATTAGTACTTATTTTATACTATCCACCATTATTGCTATTATTATTATTATTATTACTATACACCAATCTAAATTCAGTTTTTGATATAACAAAAGCAAGAGGCACCGAATTATGTCTTTAAAACAATTAATTAATATTGTCATTATGGACACTTTACACACTTAAAAATTCATGTTCTACTTACTTTTTAGGAACATTATTGTTAAAGAAGTAAATATATTAACTAAGTATATAAAATATAAGGTCAGGAAGGAAGGAAAAGAATGTTAAATAATATTAAATACGAAAAACAGACCCAAACTGATAAAACGCAGGTGTTAACGGCGCACAGCTTGTTAAAGATATTATTTATTTGTGCAAAATGGCGCAAATATGCACAATTTTTTTTTACTATCTGGTAGAGGTCATTATCGTTTATTGTGTGCAAAAAAATGCCGTTTGGAAAAGTTCTGCTAATGACTAAAATCTTAACCAAACACTAGAATTTCCGTCCCAAATATACATTCATTTATTGTTTATTCATATCCTAACTATGTCAACTATTTAAAAAACGATAGTCATCTTCTAAAGTTCATCAAATTACCCTGCTAATGGTGTATAAATATTTGTATTTCAATATAAGACATATAAGTAGTAAATGCGCTTTAAATAAAGCTTCGGAAAAGAGGTCAACTCCCGTTACGAGTTAAGCGCTAGCATCTTCTTTTTTATTTTTCAGCATCATTATTCGCTGGATATGGGCATAACGTTTCTGAATCCGAAGATAAACCAGTCGGTCCTCTCCAGCAACTTATTCGGCCTACACCAGTTCGTCCTGTACCGTAAACAGGTAGCTAGCATTCCGCTGTTCACCTCACTGGACGAAAAGATAATCGGCGACATCTGCGAGATGGTGAGCATCGTTATGTACTCGCCCAATCAGGTCATCACGTATGCAGGTGAGATCTGCAAGGAGATGCACTTCGTCACGCACGGCCAATGTAAACGGGTAGATAAGCAGGGACGTGTCACTGTTCTAAAGGCGAACGATCACTTCTCCGTATTCGAGATGACGACGGGGATGCTAACGGTGCACACGGTCATTTCGATCACCGATTGCAGCGTACTATCGATAAGCATGCAAGACTACCATCGGCTCGTCGGTAAGTACAGATGCTTACAGAGGGACATCGACATGTCCGTCAATTACATCAAAACCGATCGAAACTTCTATCTCTACTCTAACGATGATCCGATTATTTACATGGAAATTATACCCGTAGACGTTACGCAGAAGCAGAAGAACTACTGTCTGTTCAAAATGTACAAGAAAGACGCGGATAAATTGTGTTTCTACGCTAAGAACGGTTGGTGGATGCGCTTTTTGAGAATCTTCCTTATGCAGATCACCTTCACGCCGTACGGGGATTATCTATTCGCATACGAAGCTTGTCGCTCGGTCCTCGCATTAGCAACGAACTTCTTGTGCTCTTCGGTGATTATCCTTGAAGAGACGTCGTTCTTTTACGCCCTATTAACCTTCGATATCGTATCCTGGATCGATCTGTATGTTATGCATCACATCTGTTATTTCAACAATGTCGGTCTGGAAATATCTCATCCGGTTGCTACGGCGAAACACTACTGGACGCACTCTTTCCTGATCGATCTTGTAGCCTGTCTTCCACTTGATTACCCGTTTCCCATTAAATCCAAACTAGGTTATCGTCTGCGCTTGAACCGCTGTCTTCAGGTCAGGCGCATTTTGGCGTTCTTCAATTACCTCAATGCGAACAACATCTCCAGAACGGGAGTGCACGACATCGTAAAATACTTTCCTTTGTGCGCGCTCATCATCAACTACATCGCCTTATTCTTTCTCGAATCTAACTGCTACGTGGATATGCTCAACCGTGATGAAGACGAGTGCGCTTGTCGCTATTTGGTAAGGCGGAAGATGTCCAACGTTACATTTACTCCGATGAACATGCAAGCGGCGAGCCTTCTATTCATAAGCAGCACGCTCGCCATGATCGGCATGACGAGATTTTACCTGAAGACCTTCACCGAAATGATATTTTTGACTGTTCTCGTGTTGTTCGCCGTTGTCTTTTCGATATGGTTGACGGCGAAGATGGTAGCGAATAATTTCTATCGTAACAGTGATCTAACCACTTACCAACAAGCCGTTAAAGAGCTGCTATTATTCTTCAGCTATCGTAAGGTCGATAAGAGTATTAAGAAGGAGATCATTAACCATTACGAGCATGTATGGAAGATGAAGCGTTGCAAGGATTTGCACCGCATGACCAGCTATTTCAATACGTGCTTTAAGGAAGATTTGCTTTACGATATTTTCGGCGAAGCTATCAGAACCTCTGAGTTGTTTCCCGGCGCTGATAAGTCATTTTACAAGAGTTTACTGTTGGAAATGGAGCATATAGTCTTATTGAAACGCGCCATAATCTACAGGGTCAACGACGTACACAATAAGATCTATTTCCTGTTACAAGGAGAAGTTGAGGTTTTAGGAGCGGATTTTAAAAAGTTATTGGTTCTAAGACGCGGCAGCCTCTTCGGTAGTCTCGATAATTGCCCGTTCATGCGACAGACTTTGATGATGATCGCTAGGAGTAACCTAGAGCTGTTGTGCGTTGCCAGTGATCGTTTTCACGAGGTGTTATCCCAGTATCATCGACTCCACATACATTACCTCCACTTGACTGCTATGCATAACGATTTCATCGTGTGTCGACGATACGTGGCCGGCCGAAAACAGCACGTGGATTCCCAAACGGCTACGCAACACAAGAGTGGCTTCATTCGATTCTACACGAAGTTAAATCCAATCTACAAGCGGAACGCTACGATACGCAGTTGGGAGTTCTTCATCCTGCTCGTTACGTGTTTCATCGGCTTCCACATCGAACTATTCCAGAAGGTCAGCTGGGACATGTCGTTGTTGATGATTTGCGTCCTGTACGGATTGGACTTCTTGCACTTGATGAAGATTTATCTCAAGTTTCACACCGCATACGTCGACGACGTCGGCGCAACGATTACTGATAGGCATAAAATAGCCAAGCACTACGTCCAATCCAAGTTGGAATTTTATATAGACGTTCTATCAACGATTCCATTAGATGCGGTACGTTCGTATGTCACTTAAATAATATTTTAGCGCAACTAAATACGCTTTAGCATTGGTAAATTTTGATCGATCATTGCCGTATTATAAGATAAGAATTTAACACAATCTTTACTTAGGAACAATTTATAAGTTTGAACACGACCGAGAAGGTTGACAGTACATTTGTAATGTACTTTTTAATGTAATTGTTTTCTAGGAGACGAGATGGCATTTTACCAAAGCACTAATACCTGCATGAAAATTTACGAAATCTCCGAGCGTATTTGGTTTATTCTGCCTTTCGAAAGAAATTAATCCATCCCGAAGGACTAGACGAAGGACGCAGAACATTGAAATTGCGTAGAATGAATGATAATGCGCGGCGTCATATTGCTCATGTAATGTTAGACTTCCTAGCACAAAACCATGTTCTGCGAATGCCTTGGCCGGCAAGATCCCCGCACTTAAACCCTGTTGAACATGTCTGGGATATGATAGATAGAAAATTGCGTCAATTATCCCATCCTCCCAACATTTTAGAAGAATTACGTGAACAGCTACAGGTAGCTCGGAATGAGCTGCTCGAAGAAGCAGTCGACCATCTGATTTCCAGCATGCCACGAAGGGCTACTGAATGCATAAGTGTACGCGGAGATGCAACGCGTTATTAACGATATTGTCGACAAATATTGTTATTTGTTTTTGAAAATTTAATCATTTGTTTGTCCCTATGCACTAACTATTTCTACGTAATTTCGAAGTTCTGCGTCGCTTCCTTCGGGATGGTTCATTTCTTTTGAAACGCACAGTATTTGCTCTTAGAGTAAACCCGAAAAAAATAAAAACCACAGACAGAAACTTTCTACACATTATTCGAGAATGTCGAAAAACTCACGGTATAGTGTCATAAAGAACTTTTATAGTTTTCTAGCTTACTTTATCTAGTGCTTATCCTTGCATTAAAATCTGCACAAAGTAATAGTATTCAACTTGATCATTTCACCTTTATGAAGAGATCAATTACTGTACATTTAGGGATTAAGTAAACTTAGTTTACTTGCTAGAGCTGTTACAACAAATATTTCAATGAACAAGTAAACTCAATTTTAACAATAATTGCCAGTATGTCACTAAACATTTCTCGGACAAACGCCTTAAATCTTCCCTCAGAACATCCCCATGATTTCAGCTGAATTAATTTTTCTTAAACGGCTTTTTTTTATTATGTACAGCTGCTTCACTTAAAAATATGTCATGCCAACCTAGCGCAAGATTACGCGCTAACGCTAATGAGATTAGCAATTCAGAACCACAAAATCGTGTGTACATTAAGTCCTTTTACGCCTAACCTGCAGCTATAAAAATCATATCTTTTTTAAAGGCCCTGTACATTATCAAATCTATCGTTGGAATCAATTGAACAGACTCATCTGATGCGATTATTTGAAGATCTAACCGAACCATCGATACATCTGTTCCCAAGTATAAACCTGAGGAGTAGATTTGTGCGGATCTCCAAGTTTGCGCGGTTGTTCCGATTTATCGGAAGCAATTGACAACTTTCGAGGAATAATAGATATTCTCGTAAAGCGTTTTTGCTCCCAGAGTGAGCAGCCTTTCCGCTTGCCACCGATAGCAAATTGAAGATAAACTCATGCGTACAATTAATGTCGTGGACAGTACGTTAACAGCTGGCGCTTAAATAAGCAGCTCGTTGTAGCCCGTGTGCGCGATTACATGCGAAACAATGGTCCGCCCAACTGCGACAGCTTCAAGCAGAGCTCGTTGCTATAATCGAGCCATTAATCCTTTGTAATATAAGTATAGTATAAAATTGGAATTTATAGAAACATTTCGTTCAAGCAAAGTAGATGTACGAAGTAAAACATTTTTTTTTTAGAAGTAGTAGAAGCAATTGTAATTACTATATTTCAATACGTTCTCTGTTTCAGTTCACTTGGGCCATAAGCAATCCAACAATCAGACTAATAATCTTCTGCTGTTGTCGTTTGAACAGAACAATAAGGATTATATTGGTTTGCAGCGTTCTAAAAAGCGCCTTAGAAAAGCTGTACATCAATGTCGTCGTCATGAGGATGTTATTCATAGGTGTCCTTCTTTCAGTGTACATCCATACACTCAGCATTTTCCTGGTGTTCATACGGTTCACGTTACGCGTTCATACACCCGATTACCAGGACAGGCTAGCTTTATACGAATCCACTGCGTTAGTGGTGCTCTACACGACGATGGGAAATTCCATTAACAATTTTGCGGTTACTTTCACATTGGCTATAGTTGCCTATTGTGTTTTGCTCACCATCATGGGTCGTTTCATCATCACCATATTCATCGCCGAAACTTGCGCCATCATGGAATCGGTCAATAAGAATAGGAACATATACAAAGTGCTGTCGAGTAGAATATTAGCTTTTGTACGGACGAAATTCGTATCCGAACCACTGCAGAAGGAAGTCAGGCATTACATACGTTTGATGTGGGTGTTCCATCAAGGTGTCCATTTCCCTCAGCTGTTAGAGAACGCTCCCTATTACCTGAGAGAAGCGGCACTGAACGCTATGTTCGGCTGTCACATACGCAAACATCCTGTCCTCGGCAACTTCCACGTGGACCTCATCCGGCAGATGGCGGCCGAAATGAGGTTGGTCATACTGTTTCCGGGGAATACCGTCGCCAATAAAGGCGACATCGATCACTGTATGTATTTCATACACCTAGGAGTCGTGGACGCGTTGAGTGAGGACTCTTTGAATTGCGAAGTTATCGAACACACCTTGGAGGCGGGCGATTCCTTCGGCTTGGTGCAAGGCGTGCATCCTCGGTACGGTCACGATTACACGTACAAAGTAAGAAAGCATACGATTCTCATAAGATTAGCAAGGAAGAAATGGTTCTATATGTTATCGCTGTTCCCCGCATCGCAAGAAATTATAAGCGATTATTTGAGTAGTCGAATTGGCGATTTTGAATACGAGTAAAACTTTAAAGATTGTGCTCTTCTTTGTTCTGTGTTAATAAACCTATTGATTATGCTTTTGTTTTGAATGTTTACCTAGCAAACGTTTACATTTAGTTATGCAAGCTACAGAACGTTTATTTTAATACTTTTCTGGCGTAATCAATAACAGAAATATATAAAATAGTTAATAACATCAATGAAAAAAATGTGCCTGTCGATGTAATTAAAAACGGGGTATCTGTTTTATTTTAAATGAAACATCCTGTATATTGTTGAAAATTCTAATGGTTGTCTCAAAGAGAGATTCGATGATACAACGTTTCGATTAAAAAAAAAAACCCTAAACAAGTTTTAAACAATAAAATAAGCTCCTGAAAATTGGACAAATACTAATTTATGATATCTTAAATACGTTTGCCTTTGTTAGCTAGATAATAGCTAAATCTATCCTTGAATTCCTCTCGTAGAATATTGTCAAAGGTCTTTAATTCATTTCTCAAACAAAGGTCCAAAGGACCGAGGTGTAAAGATTTGGCGGGCAACTAAATTTCTTTTCTTTCAACTGATTTGGAAACAGTCGGCACAAAAATCGATTAGCTTCTACTACACCAAAATGCGAATATTTCATGCGATATTTAACTGCGGAATAATCTGCTCTCTGCTGAATTAACTTTTTCAGGTCTTTACATTTATCCATATATGGTAGAATGTAAATTGGAGAAATTTAAAAATTTAGCAGAACAGAACAGTTAGCTGATGAAATAAAGAATTATCACTATTCAAGCAGAATAGTATTCGACGCAGCGAAAAACCAACGAGTGGTCGAAATATAAAAGCTCTCTCTTAGATATGACCAAGCCATAAAATGTGCTTTAGATGAAATTCTCTGAAGATGTAGAAATTAATCGGAAAACCCAAGACTTTATTAACTACTTCTTGACTAAATTCTTACTGTCTCTATCCAAAAAAGCACAAGCAATAACATATGTTTTGCGGTTGGTTTTATAACAAAATCTGGGAATTGTTCATACGTTGAGGCAAAGGCATGGTAATTACCCTATTATAAAAGCTATGCAGAAACTACTTAAAATTCACAGAAAAGAATCTCCAATAGAAAGATCTCAACGGCTTCATGTTCAAGATTCTAGCCTGAAGATGTGTTGCTCCTGAAAAACGAGGAAAAAATTTTCTTCTAATTTAAAATAAGTTACAAAAATACTTTTGTTAAGAAATATTCGAAAAGGTAAATATCTGAAAAGTTCAAATAAAAAAAATTATTTGGTAATTTCTAGAAAAAAATAAAAATGTAGGGTACGACCCCGACCATAATGTATGAGCCATTCAAAAAAATAATATCTAAAGCGCAGCATTAGTTGTTCAGCCGTATATCGCAACTTTTGCTTGAAACTTTTACAACTTTTTCGACAATTTTACATCACTCGGTGTAAGTTGCCAACATTATATACGCAAAAAATTCACTTCATTCTTCTTATCACTGTTACTTTTTTAATTGTAACTAAAGCTATTATACTAGGCAACAGCTATCAACCTGTCACTTGTCTACTGTCTAAAAGTTAAGTACTCTTTTCTTAGATTTATTTTCGAGTCGATTAGTGCAGTGGTTGTGAAATGAAGGTTGGTTTCTATCATACTTGCGGTTTAGCTCGAAAAGACGAGGATGAGATAAATCTCGAACTGAGAGAAAATTTTCTAAGAAATTTGATACTGAAGTTCACACTCATATCGGAAAAAAACGGCAGAGCTAGAGTATTCTTTCGGAGTAACGCATCCATTTACTTCGAGAAGAAACGCCACCTGCATTCCAATTATTTGTATACCATACATCCGTTTAGCCTGTTCAGGTAAGCTTTTCATAATTTAGGCTATAAATATTTCAGCTACTTTGCAAAAAACAAACTTTATTAAAACGGTTCAACATAATTTTTGGATGTTGTTACAATTAAATACGGGTAGCTTATTTCCAAAATAAGTCCAAAATCACGAAAGTTGTGTCATACGCAGTGTAGGTATTCCCTTGTACTGCTCCTACCATTTCATACCTAGTTTGAGGTAGGAGTTTAATTTTGTCACCTTTTGTCACCTCGGTAAGAAAGTAAGTAATATGACTTTTATACTAAAATTGGACGTGTTAGATGTAACCAGATGTGACGTTATCGACAAATTAATTAGTACATTCGACACAATCTGAATCCTCGTTAAAAAGATGCTTTCCTAGATCTATAATAATGTTATAATTAGAAAAAACAAAGGCGGGTGGAATTTTTGCTCTTTCGCGGCGACTAGATAGACTCGTATCTATTCGTCTCATGAAAAAGGGTTCGTGTTGCCTATTGGTTTCCCCGAGAGTCGACAAGACACGAGTCTGTCTGGTCGCTGCAAAAGAGTGGTGGTTCCCCCTCTCTAGTTATAATATTTGGCCGCGATCTGCAACGTTTCGAAATGCACTATTTCCTGCCAACGGCTACATTATCGCCCTGGTAGGAGGAATGTAAGTGTGCATAGAATACGATCGATAACGATGGGTGGTGCGGAGTGTGCCGATATCTTTGTGTCGTTTCGGGTCGGGAATGTCGGGATATGATGGAATTTTGTAAAGTTCCATAGTAATATAGCAGCAGGTTCCAATACATAAAAGAAATTGACAACCTTGATAGTTATGTGACTAAATAATGGTAGTAAAAGCTGGGGTAAAATATGAGGAAAGAACGCGAATTCTAATATACCTGTTCTATCCTCACTTTCGAAAAAAATATTATTTATACATAGGTACCACCCTTTGCAGCCTACACACCCTAAAACTGAGACATGAAAAAATGCCGAAAAATGGGTCTCTTGTCGCTGTAGTACGAACTCTCGCTGTAGTAAGCCCTACCCTTGCAAATCAAAGAAAACTAAGAGTGAGAACGGTCGGTTTTCAATTCCTTTCCAAATTTATGTTCTTTGTTTTACGTAAACAGTTTCATGAGCGTCTAATTACCGAAGCGAAATCAATCTCAGGTTTTCTAATTTAATACGATGGTTTAAGTTAGTGTTGTACTACACTTAACGATCCTATTCTTCCGTATCTGCAAGAACTAATGTGCTCATTAAGTCTGACGCTTACTCCTTTTTTGGTTTGACCAATATACGCTTTTCACAGTCGCTGCATACAATTTCTTATATGAACTGCTCAAATTTTCCCTTCAGCTGACTCAGGGTCGGTCGCTCTATTACTTTACACGGTCGACTCGCTCGGGAAGAGCTCTCGGGAAGTGTACTGCTGGAGGTCCGACTTCTCCGTCCGACGAAGGAACCTTCAGTTATACGAATTAGAACCTTCCCGGATATTGAGGTCCATGTTTAAATAATAAATATGGTTCTCTCTTTTTATGTTATTAAATTCGTTTATTTTCAGTCACCTGATTCATTCGATGAACTGGAAAAAGTAACACGGTACACCCTGAAGACTTCACTTAATTTTTCATCGCTCGTGCAGTTTCAATAAATAATTGTCGTTTTCAAGCAAAAGATGAGCTAAGCAACTACCGGTCCGTTTGAAATAACAGCGTGCGCAATAGTTCGTCAAATTATTGAGCAGTTTTTTAAATTTGAAATAGTTCACACGTACATCACGAATGTCTATCCTTTTATAAACGAGCTTCAAATAACGGAGAGTACATAAGGTTAATTTGGTCTTACTTCAGCAATACTTGTTCGAAATTGCTTTTACTTCCACGGCTCCCTTGATTAGGGCCTTACTCACCCAACTTATTTATCTATATCTAAATTAATATGCTTAATATTGATTTAACCGTTATATTACATTTCAGATTGTTTTGGGAAGGTTTCATGGTGATCATCTTCATCATATGCTTATCCTTGCTACCATTTACCACGGCCCGCAATATGGAAATAGTACACGGAAACGTCCAGAATCGATTTGGTCCGATCCGCATTGTGCTGTTTAGCAGTGATATTGTCTGCTTAATAGACGTCGTTATTCGCTGCTTTACAGGCTATGAAAACCACTCCACCAAGGAGGTCTACTTGAATCCGCGAAAAATATTTTGGTATGTACAGGTGCACAAAATAACATTTTCTCTCTGTACAACAGACGTCATGTCTATGTTCCAAAATATTTTCGTACATACAGGATGATAGATAAGAAATGAGCTCTGCGGCTACACGAAATCTTTAGCTTCTCCATGCGTTCATTTTCAACAGCTTTAAGAATATTTGTAATTTCGAATCGAAGCAACTCGTCATAGTTAAAGGCAATTTTTGCACTCAAATGATGTCTAATATTATATATGCTTATGGTTGCAGGCTTTATTTCGGAAACGGTGGCTTCATTGCAGACTTCGTGACATCCCTCCCGTATCAGATGCTGGATAACCTAGATATCATACCCGAAGACAAGCTCATCTATCTTCACCTATCTGGTTTGTTAAAGGTCCTACGATCCAGAACGCTTTTTAGATACGCAAGGCAGTTGCTTGTGGTAATCTTTTCTCTTGATTCGTTTTCAAATTTCGTTGATTCTTTATTTAGCTTGATGGTTCTTTATACATATATATATAGTACCTTTTAAATGCAGATTTGATACCTGAAAATGGCTTAAATTCAATTAACAAGTATACGTTTTTCATAATTGCCCGCATGTACACCAGTTAGAGCGCTGACATCGGGCATGAATTAACGCAATTACACGTAGAAAAGCAATTAATAGATGAATCATCATTGGGATTAGATAAATTACAGTTTCTTTGTAGAATTGGCAAATCAACACGATCCTATTTAAACTGGTCCTATACCTTGGAACATCAATGTTCATCCTTCATTGGTCCGCTTGTATGTTTATCATCGTTGCCAACTGTATCTACTACTTCAATCCGTCGATAGAAACTTGGATGGACGCAGAGAATCTCAGATACAACTCTACAAACACGCAATATAAATTCTCGATCTACATGGCAACTGGAGCATTTCTATGTAAGTAGGCAGTTCAACAGCTACTGCACAGTTTAAGGTAGAATATAAACAAGAATTTACCAGTTTATTCCGCTTAGTAGACGATTTTTTTTTCCTTAGAAAAGAGTCACAAGAAAAATATTCGTTTAATCATTTGAGCTACATTTAAAAATTTTTAAAATAGTACGTAAACAACGTTAGTTTCTATTTAATATAAAATAATCTATTTACTTCCAGTAAGATCTATCATATTGACTTATTAGAAAATTATCCCAAAATTATACAAAGCACTCACTTTCACAGAACAACGGATATCGGTTTATTAGAAATACCAACTTTAGATTGATGCATTAAAAAAGTTGTTTATTTCTATTTTTTTTTTTCTTTGAGAAATTTCGCCTCTATGAACGTAAGAGGCGGTACACAAGAGTCGACGGTCAAGTACTCCTTTGCCAAAAACTACTTGGTATTGTAACAGATCCATCGCAGCTGGCCTGGACGTTTTCTTCACAAATTTTTCTAGCCGCTTTAAGCCTTCACAATAAAACTTTACGTTAATTGTCTAACTTGAAGCTGTAAACTGTTTGTGGAAAATCCCATCAATGAAGGGCAGATCAGTAAAGACTTAATGTTGCTTTTGACTTGGCGGCTTCCTTTGGCCGAGGTGAAGATGGACTTTCCCATCGCAACGATTGTTGATTGGTTTCAGGATTGTACCTATTTTTCATTACCAATGACGACCTGGTTCAGTTCGAAGCTATTCTCCCATTTTTCTATAAACATCCAAGCGACGCTTCTCTGTTTTGTCTCCGTACCTTTCTCATATTCAGCTCTTCCTACAAAATTCGCTGAAGAGCGTCATAAGATAATCCTACGATGTTACAGATATCTTCGATGATTCGTCTATGATGATTCACAAATGAATGCCGAACAACAATATATTTCGATGTATCCGGAACCAGTTTGACCCAGAGTATCGTCCCAAAATATCTCTCTTAAACTCAAGCGGCCACAGAAACTCTTCATTTACAATGACATCGCTTGATATAGTTACTAACAAAAGATGTGCACAATTTCTCGTAACGTGTGGTTACTAACTACAGTAGTACACGTGCGTCATTCGAATTCCGATAACTTTTTTTAACGATCACCTCGTCTTTACAATAATGTTCAAAGGAATTAAAAAGTATAAGTGTTACTTGGAGTTTTCAGGTATCAAGTACTCCGAAGAAAAATACCGCAACATATTCGATGTGTTAATGGTGGGGGTTGTAGTGCTCGCAGGCTATATCATGTGCATCTACATATTCGGTAAGGGGTTACGAACTTATCGACCGCAACGGCTGAATTTATTCGATTTTAGTGATCATACTACAAATGGTGCTATCCTCCAACACGCCGGCCACCAAATACGAATCGATTATGAGCCAATTACAAGAGTACATGAGGCACAGACAATTGCCTATAACGCTTCAACGTAGATTAGTACAGTACTACACCCACCGGTTTAGAAGAACATTTTTCAGGGAGGCTGCCATCATGCCGATTTTATCCGGTAATTACCTATGTTTCTCGTGGTTCTTGCTTCTAGTAGAGTTGTTTAAATAATCTGGTATGTCATTGGTGCTATTATACATAACTTAGCTGAAGGTGGTCGTTAACCAATCAGAGAACTGCTCGAGGGATGGTTTGGGAAAGAGTACCAGGTTTATGTCGCTACTTCCTGAACGGCAGGCATGCGTTTCTTTCGCGTTAGAGGGCGCCAAGAAATGTCGAGTTTGTCGTTTTGAAAGTTGTGGCATTAACTGTGAGAAAACAACGATAGAAGGTAGAGATAAAAAATACTCTCGAAACCACGCTGATGACGCCGGATAGGGAGGAACATATACGTGTATTAATGTTTTTTTTTCTCTCCTTTTGTTACGTTTGCCGTGAATTGCCCGGATAACGTGTTTCAGGAAATTTTACATAAATTTTCAGATTTTCAGAAATTTTGGATAATTGCAATTGATTGCAAATTCCTCTACGAAGCTTGTAAGATGTTTTGCTGAAATCAGAAAAACTAGCCTGTCTTAATTAAAATAAGGTAATTGCGACATTTCACTTCCAGCGACAACGTGACTATACGCCGTTTGGTGCAACTACAAGTTATTTGAAAATTTTGTAAAATCTTTGGGACAATACGTTATACAGCCGCTCTATTTAAAATAACGAAGTAGTGTGTCTGAGTCGCTATTTAATAATAATGTATACACAGAAATATTTTTGAACGACATCCTACGATGTTTGCTACGTTAACATAATGTAAGCTTGGAATACCTTATATGGTTAACAACAAAAAATTTTCAACATCTTTTGCTGTAAATATTTATAAGACTAAACATCTGATTTTTTCAGTTTTTCATCCCATTTTACATTTTCCACAAATTCCTTTTCAGAACGGCTACAAACGGAAATCAACCTGCACTGTTACACCACCCTCGTTGAGAACGTAAGCATCCTGCAAGATCTCCCCGACGACGTTGTTAGCGAGATTGTATCGCATCTTAGATCGGAAATATACTTACCAAACGATATCATAATAAAAGCTGGCACGGTAGGCGACTGCATGTACTTCATAGCCAGCGGAACTGTGGCGGTCTCGACGCTTACCGGTCGCGAAGTATGTCACTTGCAAGACGGCGCCTACTTCGGCGAAGTAGCGTTGATCAGGAAAGATAGCAAGAGAATAGCAAACGTTGTAGCGATTGAAATATGCGAAGTGTACAAGTTGGAGAGAAAAATCTTTAAAAGGTGCTTGGGTGAGCAACCGGAAACTTATAAACGACTGGAGAAAATATCTCAGGATAGGTACAATCGAACTAATTTTCTCGAGGAGCTGCATAAGAAGCATATCTTGGAGAGGAGCCTTGCTAGGAAGCATGAAATGGATTGATTTTGCGGTTGGCATTAACGGTTTTTACAATAGATTCATTCATTCACATAGTTGATTAAATAACATCCTTGAATATAAGGTTACATAAGAAATAAAATGTTCTAAACAATTCTTGGTTTATTGTTTTTTTTTTTTTTTCTGAAAATATAGGTTGAATTCGTCATGTTGTTTATTTCAAAAGTCTTCAAGACATTTTGTATTGAACCATTCACAATGATTAGCTGGGTTACCACCATAATTTTCAATGATTCTGCTTAGATTAGATTAAATTGCTGCCCGACGTGGTTCTTGACCTATTCCACAGCGACGTCTTCAGATCTACTGCGGCTCCTCTCTCATTACATCAATTACATTACCTTTGGTTTCTTTGACAGATTTAATCGTCTTGTGAATGATCCCTCTAGATGGGTTTTGGCTTTTGGGTGTTCCAAGCCCATTTCTAAGAGCCGTACTATACATTCGCACAGCATATGAACGGCACGCTTGAGAAGTACGGTGCATTATACCAGCTGTTTACAAGACCTCTCGCAGAAATTGGTACGACGGTCTAGATACTTATCTCAAAATATTGTAAAAACCGCTTACGCGAATTAACCGAAATGATTCACGTTTACATTGTCGTTTAATTTTGTATATGGCTGGATTTTCTAAAGAGAGCCTTTCGTTATACTGCCCTATTAAACCAAGAAGCGGTAACTGACTCGACGATTGTTCTGCGATAATTGATGCTTAACGCTTAATGCTTAATTTTTGAATATTTATTGTAGTTGCCGCTAAAAATATGAAGTTTTAAGTCGTTTAATCTTCGGATACCATTGTAAAGTCTTAACAAAGGCTCATATTATGTTGCAGCTTCACACAAAGCCTGAATATTAATTTCTGTAAAATATGCAATTATTGCTTTTCGGCTTGGAAGGGCTGTATAGCTGTTTGTATGAAACCTGGTCAAAATTGAGTGGATACTTTTATTGCTCTATATGAGTGGCCAAAGCACATCTTTTTTATGCTTGACTTTCTACTATTACTTTTTCTCTTTAAAGAATTCACACATAGTTAGTTTTTTTAGAAAGCAATAGTTTGATCACTATTACCGAAGTGAAGACTATTTTTTAATTGAAATTTAAGAAAATGTTTGACATTTTCCGATAATTTGGGTATGTACAAAAACTATTTGTATAGCTCACTTCACTTCGTCGCTGAACATCTAAACTCGTATGTATCCAATAGTTGGCAGCTGAGAAAGAGATGTATTTGCCAAACGTACCGGATAATTGTTGTTAATCGAAATTCCTTTAAGTGCTATTAATTCTACCTTATATTTATCTGATGGCTTACTTTCTTGATTCTGTTTTTAAAAGGTAATACTTAACTAATTTTAGGCAATGACAATGAAGATCATGTATAGAGAGGACAAAGGCGGATGAAAGTATTCCTTTTTTGCAGAGACTAGACAGACTCGTGTTTTGTCGACTTTCGCGGACACCAGTAGACAACACGAATCCATCATCATGAGGCGAATAGACACGAGTCTATCTAGTCGCTGCAAAAAAGGAATAATTCCACCCGCCTTTATCATCTCTAATTATAAAATTCCATCATTCTTTCGCAGAACTTTAGGCATCGATAAAACTCTACGATTGGCAGTTTTTAAATCAAGTGTATTTTACACGGATGGCACTTTTCTCGTTCCAATCTTTTCACAACTTATGTCTTCCAGTGTTTGGCAATTTTTAACCAGCTCGGGTAAACGAAACGTTTAAGTATTTTAGTACCAGCTTCATCGTAGTTCTAACACGATCGCTAAAACCACGAGGAAGCTCTCTACGATCCAGAACATGATGATGAGTGGAGAGGATAAAGGCGGATTAAATTACTACTTTTTTGTAGCGACTAGACAGACTCGTGTTTTGTCGACTCTCGGGGACACCAGTAGACAACACGAATCCATTCCCATGAGGCGAATAGACACGAGTCTATTTAGTCGCTGTAAAAAAGGAATAATACCAACTGCCTTTGTCCTCTCTAGTCATCGGTCGCTCTCTACAATAATAATCGTCAAACCGCCTCCGTCTGGTAGACATAATGTGTGTTATGTTGTTGGAAACTAGTTTATTCCGCACATCTAGACAGCAAACTGTTCTCATATTTTACAGGATTCACCTTGCTCTCGTTCAATACTATTCGGCCTAAACCAACGGCAGATCTACAGCTTCATATCAGTTGTCTTGCTGGAAACTTTAACACTCCTTTTGAAATAATCCTTATAAGACGACTCTCTTTTACTTTTAATGATCAGTTTGGCTGGGCCACAATAATTTCCTGCAATTTTTGTCACGTTGGGGCACCTTTAACTATAAAAAAAATTAACACTTAATAATATATATTGGATTTCGTCGAGGGAAATGTGATACGTTAGAAAACATGTATGTAGAAATAATTATTACAAGATATTTGCAGGCACGAATATGGGTTATTACGCCTGTTACGCTTGTTAACGACTATAAAATTATAGTTCATTCGTTGCAATAATTAGAATAACAAGGCTTTATTTAATCTAGAATTGCTACGCAAAAGAGAACTTCATTTTCGCATAATTTAATATGCGTTCATAATTATCGACTAACGAGTTACTAACCAATAATTAAAATAAATGGTGCGAGACATTCTCGCTTGCCTTCCAGTGGCGTTCAATCGCGAGAGGTTCAATGCTGCTTCGTTACATGTCGGCACGTCTCGCCCTTTTATGCTGTGTGTTATATGTAATACATATCGTAGTCCGTAGTTGTTAAGCATCGGGATTGAACCGAAAGCATTAAAAATTGAAAATGTTTGCTAACGGTAAAAACGCATTTGTTTCGTAAATTTTGGAAGAAATACAATCCAACGTGGGGACTCCCAAGTCCGCAGATGCCACGTAAGTATTTGAGGATTGAGGATTACGTGAAAACTGCAATGAAAAAGGAACGGTTGTGGCTAACTATAGATAGAGCTACAGACATTAAAAAAATCCGGCAACGATGACCCTGAAAAGATTGTCACATCCTTATTTATTAGCCTGTAAAAGATACTGCCGATGCTATTCGAAATGTATTAGTAAGAACGCCACTTCACCAAAAAAACTAACTTGTAAAACTTCACCAAAGCAAGTGCTAATGAAGGTTACCGATGCTGCCACGGTTATGCTTCGCATAGGTTAATTTTTCAAAGCTGTTCAATTGAATTTGCTTAAATTTCTCTTCAGCCATCTAAGCATATTCGGTAAGTTGTTTACTATCTTATGTTTACGTTTTCATAAATTCTGTCATTGTCTTTCGTTCTAAGTAACGCGCCGCACGTTGATTTCGGTTAACCCAGCGGAGTAACGCTGCTGCTAGACAATCGACTTGTTGCCCTCTATTAATTACGCAACGTAGGCTAATTGTATTATGTAAAGATAAAATAGGCAATCAACGGGGCGCATTAATTCAGTAAGTAGCTTGTCGCCGAGTCAGCGAACTTGATGACCCAAAAATGTCTGCAAACGGTGAAAAAGACTCCGTCTTCGATCGGAGATAGACGCTACGCTACAGCATAATTTGTCACGATGAAATGTTAGGAAAGTGATTTCGATCGTGGTCATAACCAGCTTGGTTGACTGTGAACGTTCAGTACAGCTAAAAAATGCAACAATGCAACTAGACAATAGTAGAGCTTAGGACGTACAAATAACAACGCTAAAATTAAATTATGCATTCTTATATTAAAACACATGTTATACAAAATACAAAATACAATGTCTAAAGAGGTGTATCGGCTTCTAACCTTGTGTGTATTTAGATTGAAGTAGGCGATTTGGTACAAATTTTACTAAACTTCATTAAGATAGATGATACTTGGAAACACATTCCTGAAAACAAGGCACAGTCGAGACGATGGACTGTGAAGAATGAATCGGTTCCGAAAAGAGCGAAAAAGAACAACTAACGTAGGTATACTACGCGTTATTACTTGACAAGCCGAAGGCAGAAATTGTGGAAAACTTCCACGGAAAGCCGTTCAACGCGCAGTAAGCTAAGAACATATTTAAAAAATAGAAAGCGTGTTGACATCAGATAACTCGGATTTTATTTTTTTAACACTTATCATGCCGTACGTCAATCGGAATTGACTTTTTAATTGGTCGGTCTTTCCAATCTTCATATCTTTAATTTCCAGCGAGGAAGGTATCTTCCCTTTGCGTAGAATAATTACAATGCCTTCCTTATCGGAACCTCTACGCCCTACACGACCGGCCATTTGAATGTATTCTGGTAGCTGGTAGAAGGTTTCCGGTCTCATTTCCATCATGTTTAGCGATCGAATCAAATATAACAGTTCTGGCAGGCATATTGACGTCCATCGCGAAAGTTCCTGCAACAAAAAGTACATACAGCTTCCCGTATTCTAACCTTTACTAGACCGCTTTGAAAGAGC